>OX328124.1:107070828-107493328 GCA_946811695.1 Gonocerus acuteangulatus | reverse complement strand
CGCTGGAGAAAAATGCCGTTCCATCTAAAAATACTATCCCAGCGACGAAAAATAACATCAAACATATAAAACCTTACGGCGAGGAAAAAAGAAGCAGGAGAGGAAAAAAAAAAAAAAGACGCAATACCATCAGCGCTGCCAACGGACAGAATCCCAACTACACCAGGGAGCTTCAACACCATTCGTCCGCCGATACTGTGGCTAGAGAGGTGAAAAGGAGCCCAGATCGAGAAAAATGTCATTCCCTTGGCTACCACCGAGGAAGAAACAAGTACCTGGCTGAAGAAGATGGAGATGAATCCATCGAAATATTCCGGGAACAAGTGAGGAGGAGTACCACCGCTGGAGAAAAATGCCGTTCCATCTAAAAATACTATCCCAGCGACGAAAAATAACATCAAACATATAAAACCTGACGGCGAGGAAAAAAGAAGCAGGAGAGGAAAAAAAAAAAAAAAAAGACGCAATACCATCAGCGCTGCCAACGGACAGAATCCCAACTACACCAGGGAGCTTCAACACCATTCGTCCGCCGATACTGTGGCTAGAGAGGTGAAAAGGAGCCCAGATCGAGAAAAATGTCATTCCCTTGGCTACCACCGAGGAAGAAACAAGTACCTGGCTGAAGAAGATGGAGATGAATCCATCGAAATATTCCGGGAACAAGTGAGGAGGAGTACCACCGCTGGAGAAAAATGCCGTTCCATCTAAAAATACTATCCCAGCGACGAAAAATAACATCAAACATATAAAACCTTACGGCGAGGAAAAAAGAAGCAGGAGAGGAAAAAAAAAAAAAAGACGCAATACCATCAGCGCTGCCAACGGACAGAATCCCAACTACACCAGGGAGCTTCAACACCATTCGTCCGCCGATACTGTGGCTAGAGAGGTGAAAAGGAGCCCAGATCGAGAAAAATGTCATTCCCTTGGCTACCACCGAGGAAGAAACAAGTACCTGGCTGAAGAAGATGGAGATGAATCCATCGAAATATTCCGGGAACAAGTGAGGAGGAGTACCACCGCTGGAGAAAAATGCCGTTCCATCTAAAAATACTATCCCAGCGACGAAAAATAACATCAAACATATAAAACCTTACGGCGAGGAAAAAAGACGCAGGAGAGGAAAAAAAAAAAAAAAGACGCAATACCATCAGCGCTGCCAACGGACAGAATCCCAACTACACCAGGGAGCTTCAACACCATTCGTCCGCCGATACTGTGGCTAGAGAGGTGAAAAGGAGCCCAGATCGAGAAAAATGTCATTCCCTTGGCTACCACCGAGGAAGAAACAAGTACCTGGCTGAAGAAGATGGAGATGAATCCATCGAAATATTCCGGGAACAAGTGAGGAGGAGTACCACCGCTGGAGAAAAATGCCGTTCCATCTAAAAATACTATCCCAGCGACGAAAAATAACATCAAACATATAAAACCTTACGGCGAGGAAAAAAGAAGCAGGAGAGGAAAAAAAAAAAAAAAAAAAAAAAGACGCAATACCATCAGCGCTGCCAACGGACAGAATCCCAACTACACCAGGGAGCTTCAACACCATTCGTCCGCCGATACTGTGGCTAGAGAGGTGAAAAGGAGCCCAGATCGAGAAAAATGTCATTCCCTTGGCTACCACCGAGGAAGAAACAAGTACCTGGCTGAAGAAGATGGAGATGAATCCATCGAAATATTCCGGGAACAAGTGAGGAGGAGTACCACCGCTGGAGAAAAATGCCGTTCCATCTAAAAATACTATCCCAGCGACGAAAAATAACATCAAACATATAAAACCTTACGGCGAGGAAAAAAGAAGCAGGAGAGGAAAAAAAAAAAAAAAAGACGCAATACCATCAGCGCTGCCAACGGACAGAATCCCAACTACACCAGGGAGCTTCAACACCATTCGTCCGCCGATACTGTGGCTAGAGAGGTGAAAAGGAGCCCAGATCGAGAAAAATGTCATTCCCTTGGCTACCACCGAGGAAGAAACAAGTACCTGGCTGAAGAAGATGGAGATGAATCCATCGAAATATTCCGGGAACAAGTGAGGAGGAGTACCACCGCTGGAGAAAAATGCCGTTCCATCTAAAAATACTATCCCAGCGACGAAAAATAACATCAAACATATAAAACCTTACGGCGAGGAAAAAAGAAGCAGGAGAGGAAAAAAAAAAAAGACGCAATACCATCAGCGCTGCCAACGGACAGAATCCCAACTACACCAGGGAGCTTCAACACCATTCGTCCGCCGATACTGTGGCTAGAGAGGTGAAAAGGAGCCCAGATCGAGAAAAATGTCATTCCCTTGGCTACCACCGAGGAAGAAACAAGTACCTGGCTGAAGAAGATGGAGATGAATCCATCGAAATATTCCGGGAACAAGTGAGGAGGAGTACCACCGCTGGAGAAAAATGCCGTTCCATCTAAAAATACTATCCCAGCGACGAAAAATAACATCAAACATATAAAACCTTACGGCGAGGAAAAAAGACGCAGGAGAGGAAAAAAAAAAAAAAAGACGCAATACCATCAGCGCTGCCAACGGACAGAATCCCAACTACACCAGGGAGCTTCAACACCATTCGTCCGCCGATACTGTGGCTAGAGAGGTGAAAAGGAGCCCAGATCGAGAAAAATGTCATTCCCTTGGCTACCACCGAGGAAGAAACAAGTACCTGGCTGAAGAAGATGGAGATGAATCCATCGAAATATTCCGGGAACAAGTGAGGAGGAGTACCACCGCTGGAGAAAAATGCCGTTCCATCTAAAAATACTATCCCAGCGACGAAAAATAACATCAAACATATAAAACCTTACGGCGAGGAAAAAAGAAGCAGGAGAGGAAAAAAAAAAAAAAAAAAAAAAGACGCAATACCATCAGCGCTGCCAACGGACAGAATCCCAACTACACCAGGGAGCTTCAACACCATTCGTCCGCCGATACTGTGGCTAGAGAGGTGAAAAGGAGCCCAGATCGAGAAAAATGTCATTCCCTTGGCTACCACCGAGGAAGAAACAAGTACCTGGCTGAAGAAGATGGAGATGAATCCATCGAAATATTCCGGGAACAAGTGAGGAGGAGTACCACCGCTGGAGAAAAATGCCGTTCCATCTAAAAATACTATCCCAGCGACGAAAAATAACATCAAACATATATATATATATATATATATATATATATATATATATATATATATACATATACATATATATATGAGAAACTTTGAAATTCCCTGACTTTTCTTCATTTCCCTGCCAGTGGAAAGCCTTATGTGTTACTAATCACTTTTTTGTGATTTCATATCTAAACTGAATTAACCTCCCATAACTGGATAAATTATTGATTAGATAATTATTGACCTGTCTAAGTTAGGTGGAGCGTCGTGGATGGTCCTAGTCCTGAATCTATCTCGATCAGCTTGTCTTCTCTGTTTCGGAGTAATTCTATCTTTAGATTTTTCTTTGGTTTCAAAAACTTCACCTTCATCCTCCTTTCCAGCTTCACTTTCTTCATTCGCCGTTGCTCCTTTATCAGCATGTTTTTCTTCTCCTTTTATAACGTACGTATTATATCTAAAAATAAAGTATGAATTATTATATATTGCTATTTTGGCTTAACACTTTATTGTTACAGCATAATGAATCTAAAAGTCTCATGTTTAAAGTATCTACAGCTAATATGGCCAAGGCGAGATGGTTCCAAAATTTTAATTTTAAATTGCATCAAAGTAAAAAAGAAATGAAAAGTAAAATTTGAAAATACAAATTAAAAACAATTTTTTCTTTGCCTTTGCAGTGCTCCATTTGTGCTGGTACGTTAAAATGTCAGCACTCAAAATTAAGCTACTAGAAACGAATATTTTTTCTAGTTTCATTAAGTTAATCTATATTGGTTACAACAGAACAATTAAAACTTTGAAGACGGGTGTAACATTTTGGAAGTGGGCCAAGGGGCGGACAGTTCATCATGACTGGGGGCCCATCCAAGGAGATAGTCGAGTAGCACATCTCCAGAACGTGCTAAGCAGTCTACGTGCTAATAAGTGAGTGTAGGGTGGTCTCAACATATGAAAACTTTTATCGAATCCTCTCTTTTCAAAAACCAGTACAGTAGACTCTCCCTAATCCGGCATCGTCGGGACTAGGGTAAAGTTGGATTTGAGAGAACGCCGGATTAGAGAATTCAGTTAGAAGTGGTCACTTATGTATTTGAAAAAAACCTTATTATTTGAGGATATAATAATATTTACCATTTACAATATTGGATGTTTAAGTAAAAGTTAGGTACCGAATTATAAAATAAATACAAAATATGTAAATGCTTGCATTGTAAATCAGGCATTCGAGCTGTAGGTTCCTCAGTAGAAACACAAGTTCCAGCTTCTAAAACAAAACATATATGCCTTCTTTGACTTCCATTCAATAAAATACGACAAAACAATTGTTTGGCTAGCTAGGAAGACAAGATTTTCTGGGAACACTCGAGCAGCTCTGGCGAGTTCCGAGATCCATCAATCATTCTCCTCGGAGACCGCCGGATTTTATAGAGCGATGGATAAGGGAATGCCAGAGAAGGGAGAGTCTACTGCATAAAAATTATAAAAATCAATTTTAATATAAAAAAGTCTGTCACGCAGGAGCTGCATAACTAAGCAGTTTCCTCAGAATTTGGGTAGTGTAGACTGCTTTCCAGAACAATTTGCTTAAAATATCCTACATAAATAAAATAAAAACATGAATAGTTCTCTTTTAAATTTGTAATGAGTAACTGATCAATTATTAATTTGCTTCCAGAGTTATGTTTACACATGGTACCTATTACACTACGTAATAAATACAAAAAACCTCATATTATCGTATTTTGATCTAACGCAGGAACAGGATACAGTCACTCTAGTGGTAGAAAGCGCTCCTTGCGGCGGCTTTGTGAACCTACGTCTGGCGGGCTTTTCTATTGAAATATATTACAAATTAAACCCCCGCTTTCCGATTGACCGATTCAGCTCATTTTTACAACACTTCTTTCTCATGAGTTACCCACGACGTATACCGGGTTTCGTTACAATACACCAGAAATTACGACCGGTATGAGTATACTAGGAATTTGGGTCCGGAGTAAACCCCCCCCTTCTAATGAACCGATTTAGTTTATTTTTACAACACATATTTACCTGTAGATTACCACTACGAATACCGAGTTTCGTCGAAATAAAACACAAATCACGGCTGGTAGTGGCGAATTGGTATTGTGGGTCCTAAGTAAACCCCCCCTTCTAATGAACCTATTTAGTTTACTTTTACATCTCACTTTTCTCTCTAGATTACCACTACGAATACCACGTTTCGTCGAAATATACCAAAAATCATGGCTGGTAGTGGCGAATTGGTATTGTGGGTCCGGAGTAAACCCCCCCTTCTAATGAACCGATTTAGTTCATTTTTATATCTCACTTTTCTCTCTAGATTACCACTACGAATACCAAGTTTCGTTGAAATATAACAAATATTACGGCTGACATAGCCAAATTAGTGTTTTGGGTTCGGGGTAAACCCCCCCCCCCCCTTCTGGTGGACCAACTTTGGTGGTTAACGAACTCGTTCAATCGTTTGCTAATTGAGTGCTATATACCAAGTTTCGTGACGAAAAAACAAAAACTCTGGCCGCTATTGTGTTAACAGACACATATATATATATATATATATATATATATATATATATATATATATATATATATATATAAATTTTAACGGGGGTCATTTTCGGTGTCTACTAGGTAGGATCGATAAAGATTTGAAGAAATTTTTCAAAAATTCCGTCATGAGTCCAACCTCAATAGCTACTTTCCTTCGGAGGAAAGTGCTAAAATGTAGTTTTATAGACCTCACTACCACCTCCAAACACCTAGTATTTTTGTAAGTTGATAGCTAATAGTATTAAATTGTTTTGAAAAATCTTCTAAATCCATTACATATGTTGAATAAACCGAACAAATTAAAAAGCTATTTATGGGCCTTTATTTTTAATAATAATGAATCTGGGTTCCATCTTATAGAAGTATAACTGAACATTAAATACAATTGAAAACTATGTCCCAATTAGGTTGGAGTCAGAGAAAAATATTTGTGACAAGATAATTTTCATTTGTACAGTTCAAAATTTCTTTATAATAGTACCTAAAATTTCCGAGATCTCTTCTCTGTTTTGGTGTGAGACGACGCTGAGTTGGAGGAGTACCAGGATCCTCGGCAATTTCAGATCTAAGGCTAGCCACACTAACCATAGAGTTGTCAAGGTCTAAAGCATCATCCATTTCTGGCGGGGGCTTCACGTTTTCTAAAAGGCTGCTTTCAGTCCTTTTCTTTTCTCCTTCTAGGCTGCAAGTCAATGATAGTATGCTCTCCATTCCTAAAAATATAACATAGGAAATAAAAACTAATCTTAAGAGACAAACATCGGGTTTCCAATCAAAAAATGACAGAGGATTTTTAGACAATTTTGTATTGGTTTTTAGGGGGGTGGGTGGAAGGGTGAAATCGGGTCAGTGGTTGAGCACTCATTCATGCACTAGAGGATCCGAGCTCAAAAAATCTGAAAGGCACTGAAGATTTTATCTTCTAGTGCACAACGTTCGAGGGTTCCCAGATTGTCCATAGGTTCATCTAGCCATTAATTAATTCTACAAGTAACTGCACAAGGGAAATTCAGGTGGCCAGAGCATGCAGAGTATACCACACTATCTCCCTGGTGTGGGGGCGAGGTTAGCTCAGGGTAGAGCACTGGACTAATAAGCTGGACGACCTGAGTTTAAATCCCGAGCAAGTACTAAAGATTTTTATCTTTTAGTGTCTTCGCTCATGGGTTGGATTCGGCCTCTCAGATCGTCCTTAGGCTAAACCAGCCTTTTATTAATTTAATAATGGGTACCTTGGTGCTAATGGCTCTAGGAATCGAAGCAGCAAAGGGGAAAATCAGGCGGCCGGAGTACTGATAGTACTGACTACACTATCTCCCTAAATGGTAAATGGTCATGGATCAGATACCCCTATAGTATCTGCCCCTCAGGGCCTATTATGAGACTGTTTTTTTTTTTATTTTTATTTAATCTTCCTTTTGTGCCATATGGTCAAGAATATAGATACCTGTGGAGTATCTGCTCCTCTAGGCCCTGCCAGCCAGACATATCTAGCCAAGTTAAAAGTATTTTTTTTTTAGATTAAAAACTTTTACACAATTGGAAAATAGACAGTAAGGCAGAGAAAAGCCATCTACATTTTTATTAAATTGAGATTGATTCTCAGACATTTACTATTTTATTAAAACAAGGAGACCTGGTAGTTGTGAGTGCTAAGGCATATGCACTCTGTGCCTAAGGTAGTGGGTTCGATTCGCACTAGGAGTGGTGGCTTTTCTTTCCAAAAGAAGTAAAGGCATCAACTCTATCCTGCCTAGAAAAGAGTAACCTACAGATAGCCCATCCTAAAATTCTGAGTTAATTATAAATGGATGTTAAAATTTAAATACATGAATATTAAAATAATTAATTGTTCAGAATTGTACAAAATCCAGCAAGCAGATCCTAAAAAAAGTAATCCTTCTTATATTTCTAGCCCTTCACGAAAAATCAGCAATTTCAACCACTAGAAACCAGTTTCAACCACTAGCTGTGTTATAAAATGTTTCATAGCAAGTTCTTGTGACAACAGAAATTAAGATCTGAGCTGAGATACTTTCTTGGCTATTGTTTGGCACATTGCTATCATATTTCAAAACTTTGGTCATCTAGCTGGAACACTAAGATATATTCTTTATTATTGAAGTTTTTATTTTGCAGAGTCTTCAATTTTTTTCTTATGGATTCTGTTTGATTGTATTGATAAGTAACTAATAACTTTTACAGAAAACATCTCTACTAGAAGTATTAATGTGCATCAATGAAAAGTCAGATTTGTATTTTTTTTTTTAAAAAAAACAAAAACAAACAAACATTTTTTTGCGAATATTTTACATGGAAAAATTCTTCAAGCAATTATAGTAAGCTTTTTCTATTATTATATTTTATTTTGGAATAAGATTTAATATAATGGTGGAGGCCGGGTGGCCGTTAGTGTTAAGGCGTGTCCACTTAATACTCCGTGCCAAGGGTCGTGGGTTCGATCCCCACTATGGGGTGGTGGCTTTTATTTAGAAAAAAGAATTAGCATCAGCCTGATCCTGGCTAGAAAAGGATGGTAACCTATAGATAACCTGTCCTAAAATTCTTAATTACTAATAATGAATGTTAAAATTTAAATAAATAAATAATATAATGATTATTCTGGGACTGATACTTTTTTATAAAATAAAATATAAATGGTTCTGTGGTATGTTAAATCCAATAGACCACGTTTATATATGTGTGTTTGTTTATATACATTTTAAAAGATTTAATTGAATTTCTATCAGAACAGCATTTTCACCATTGTAAATGTGCAACTTAATAGTTTTCCATGTTAATATAAAGAAGAGGATGGTAGTAAATTACCAAAGGCTTGAGCATATCAATTTTAATATAGTTTTTATAATTTTAGTAACATTGCTTTGGGCATTTTAAATTCTGCTTATATAAGTGAGTGATTACAAATGACTGAGTGCTTTCTAAACCACCAATCGTGCTTACAGAACCATGGACCCAATACTGTTTAGCTAAAAATTATACAGCCCAAGAATACAGAGGTGTGCAAATTTTCATTGCATTCAGTTTCTTTTTACACATGCAAGACACAAAGCAGCACACTAGTTCATTTACATTGTTACTCGTAAAACGGTATGATTGAGGAAAATGGGCTTAAATAGAATTGCCAAACATTTTAAATAATAGAAGGTTATGAATAAAATAGCATATTAAATGAAGTTGGTAAGTTCCCTGAAAGATTTAGTGAAGAGTTCACTACCCCACGCATAATTCACTACATCAGAGAAAAACATAATAAAATTGTTATTAACAAAATGTTACATGTTTTCTTTGGCACAAAGTAATTTTAAAGATATCAAAATTAAATTACATTATTGAATTTAAGGTTACCCAAGAACACAAACATTGCTACGGGGAGGACAGAGAGGCAAAATACTGTAAGACAAAAAAAGTAGGCAATAAAGACTGCCCAAAATTATCATTTTTTATCTCCCCAAAGAAAAAAAAAAAACAAAAAAAACAAAACAAAACAGAACAGTGATAGTTATAAATAAAGGTTTTAAAAATAAGTTTTCCAAATTATTCTATAGATAAATAAATTAATATTTACATAGTCAACTAAAAAAAACAAAGAACAGAATTAACCCAAATCATACTTTAGCAGATCTAATGTTTAAAACTGTGTTCTTTAGAAATCACATTACGTCTGACTGAGGTATATTTTCAGTATACTTTAACAATCATTTTTTTGTATATTGGATTAAATAATTGGTATGCAGGGCTGAAAAAACGGCAATGAAGCTATAAGCAGGGATGCAAACGACACAAATCATGCAGGTAGGGGGCTTGGATACCTGAGGGCGGCTGTACTGTTTCCAGGTCTTGAACTGAAAAATCGTCAGTTAGTTTAAAATCCGGCTTAGTTTCAGGGGCAGCTAGTGAATTATCACACGACAAAGAAAGAATGGAAGCCATGTTCGAAGGTGGTTGGGTTTGTTCTAAAAAGCTTGTCTCCATATCCAGATGAGAGATGAGTGCAACTTTTCCAGATTCCAATGGAATAACCCTCGACTCTGTCATTGTCATGTCATCTTCTGTTTTGTCGGGGCACGTTATACTCGGAAAAGAAATTTCTCCTGTTTCCTCAGCCCAAGTATCAGTGCTTTCCTTCAATTTATCACCAACTAAAAATTCAGCCAATTACTACAATTAGTCTAAGAATTTTTCACAAATTAATTTCAGTAATTTTTTCTTTGCGGGAGGATTTTTTTTTTAAGTTGGATCGCACTTGCATAAAAACCATTGATTGGCTTATTCAGATATGAACAAATTTTGATTTCATTGGATATTTTGTAAATTAAGTTCACCATTTTTTAATTTAGTCAAATTGAAAGCTGATAACAATCTAAGTTTGCAAATGGCTTACTAACAATATGTTTCCAGATTCTTAACAATTTGATGACATATATTTACATTATTTATAGTTATATGCAGCAATAATAAAGTAATTATAACTAATTTTTAGAATAAGAAAAAGAAAAATTTATCAATGAAGTAAAGAATTGCTTATAAGAAGACCTTATAATAACCAGAAATTCTTGTAATTTAAAATAGTTAATACAACAGGTTGGGAATCAACATTGATGGGATGTCTTGACCAATCTTAACACTTTTTAACAGATAGGTAAAGTTATTTTTCTGTATCATGTAAACGTTGGATACAAGCACATATTGAATCAAACTGGTTTCTTCCCAGCCTGGCAATTATTTTTTCCGAAATATAGTTATTAAAATATAACTAACTGGTGTGAAATTATTAAATATTACTTATTATTATTAAATAGAATTAATATTTGTTTTGCATGAACCTTATAGACAGCAATGCAATTACATAGTTTGAACTTTACTAATGGCCAAGAGGTCACAGAGCCATACAAAACACACACACAAAAAAAAACATAGTTTGAAGTTATTTTTCATAAACCTACCAGAAGGCATGCCAGATGAAATAAGTTGCATAAGCAAGGCTTGATCTTCTTGCTCAGCGAGAGTTACTTCATCTCCAGATGTGGCAGATAAAACAGTAACAGCTTCATTATCTTCGACTAGATAAACAATATTAAAGTAATTTGTTAGGATACAGAAATGTCAATGTATATGCATGCAAGAAACATATAATCAAATATTAATGTTCTATTAGATAAAACTAATTGTTAATTTATATAACATATTTCAAAAATTCTTCACGAGCATTCAAAATTTGCTTATATTTTATGAAAGAAATAGGTTGGAAAAATAAGCCTAAAGTAAGTATAAAACTGTCAAGAATATCTCAATAATGTTGGCACCCAAAAGTAGTATTTAAGTGTTAAATTTACTGTTAATAGTTTCTGAACATATTACAAAAGCTTATAAAACACTATGTCTTTCAAAATCACTTTTACGAAGGCTTGCATTAAGGCGAGGAAATTGTTTTAACCCTTTTCACGCGACATCCGAATATACTCGCAGGAGAATGCCATGCCTCAGAGGCGATGCCAGAGTATTCTCGCAAGAAATTGTCATGTGCCAGAGGCGACGCCTGAGTATTCCCCCCCCCCAGCTTTATCTCTTGATTGCGAGCCCTCTTAAGCCTTGAGCGTGTACAGTGTTCTAGCGGGAATGGAGAATCATTTCTAGTTTAATATTTCAGTGTTAGATGTCATTTCGCAGGGACAAATTTAACATGCCCCCACCTTACCCTCTGTCCCGGCCCTTCATCCATCAGTTGTTGCTATGCTTCACTTCAGTCTGTTTGTTTGGCTTCATTTTTTTGGAAGCACAATTTAGTCTGATTCCACGGAAGAAGTAACCGAAAAATTGAAGTTAGAAGATGAACCAGCACTCCCCATACCTCCCCTATTGGAGGTCCAAAGCCCTTATGAAAAAGGAGGATGTGAACATTTGTAAAAAGGATTGAAATTAAAGTTTAACAAAAAAAAAAAAAAAAAAAAAAAAAAGACGGTGCGTATGCACATTCTGGTAGAGGGAGAGGAGCAGTGGGCGTTACCTGCCCTTAAGCATACTACTCTCCCTAGCATACTTCGCATCAATAAGGTTAATGAGAGTTAGGGGGAAAAAAACTTTTTCTTGAAAAAGATGAAGAGGGAAAGGCGAGCTTAGGCTTTTTGAGGCAAAATTGAGGTAGGAACACTTCCTAAAAAAAGAATCTTTTGCCAAGCATATTCCAGAAATCAGATTAAATATTCTCAATCATCAACCAGTAAATAAATTTGTGAATATTCACAATCCAATAAATATCCAAGAAGATTAATATTACAGCTAAATAAATGGTTATCACTTCAAATAAAATACACAGTCTAACCCTTCTTCCCTTTCAAAATAAAAAGACAGTCTCAGTATTCATGATTTTAATAATTCCAAGAGTACCTGAGGAGTCCAAGAATGTTAACATATCGCACCTACAATGTAAAAATATTGAATATGCAAAATCTAGTTTTTCAGATGCGAGACTTTGCTCTTGGATTGTGGACGATATGGCTTGCCGAAAATTGCTACTACTCTAACCTCTTTAGAATAGCCTTTAATGCCTTAAATAAAGAATGGAATAAGACCATTTTTCAATATATTACTTTGTCAATGGATAGAATATGTTCGTTCTCTAGTTTGCTCCTATTTGCATATTCCATAGTTTGACATGGTAGGGGCGATATTACTGCATTGTTTGAAGCTTAAACGTGTTAACAAAAACTAAAGAAAATTAAAATAAATAATTACCATCTGGTTCCAATGAGCTTAAAGGTGATGGATTTTCAGCAGCCAAAGGGGGAGTCTCAATCCCATTGTTTCTGTAAATAGGCCGGGTTAACTTGTTAGCAGCTTGTTTTTGATTATTAATTCAATTTATTAGATATTTTTTTCAAAATTAATCTCACCTCTCTGGCTTTGAATTTATTGTAAGATCAGAAAGAGAAGACCTTATAGAGAAATTTCCCGGGCTTCCTTCATCTGCAAACACGGAAACTTCATCTGCAGGAATCAATTGCCTCAATCTAAAAAAACAAAAAAGTCACTATTTAATTATGAATTATTAATTGAATTTATTTTAATTTGAAGTTTGAACTTAAATATTTTATAATATAGGTAATTCTTGTGGAGTTAAAATGTGGAGACAAATAAGTGGGAACAATTAAATATTTTTTACTTTATAACCAAACGCCATGAGTGTTATCCCTTACACGACTAAGTACCGATATATTGGTGGTGAGTGGCTTTGGCCCAGAGAACGAAGTACCAATATATTGGTGGTGAACAGCTTTCATCAAAGTAATTAACCAAAATGAACCAAATAAGTATTTCTATACAAGTAAATTTGGTAGTAATAATATTTTACGTTTATTACTACCAAATTTATTTGTATAGTAATACTTATTTGGTTCATTTCGGTCAATTACTTTGATGAAAGCTTGAAATAAACAATAGTTTACTACATTATTTCCACAGTAAAAGTACTAATATACCAATTTCCCTGGATCACAGTTCTTTGTTTTGCATTAAGTTGTTCTTTTGAGGGTTTTCAAGTAACTATATCATAATATTATAGAAGTATTTTTTAGTTAGTTCTTTATATTTTATTATTATTTAATTTATTATAACTATCCCAGCGACCTATATTCTAAGAGAAATAATGCATATAAGCAGTTGAACATTCCTAGGGAACTACAAACTACATTAACACTACATTGAGGTTGGGACTGAAACCAGCATGCCTGAACATCCCCTCATCATTGAGCAATGTCAGCAAAATGTACAGCTGCCATCTATAAATAAAAGAATTACCGACTAGTTTTTTTTTCTGTTTTTTTTTTTTAATGGCGCACAGACGTCTGGTTGATTAGCGCTGACATCCATGTGCAGAGGGGACTTTTCTCTACGACCTGTTAGATGAGAGCATTTCTGCTGCAGATGGGAGTTGAACCACCATCTCCCGCACGAGAATACAAGGCCTTAGCCACTAGACCACGGGGAGACTCAGATACCGAGTAGTTTCCAGAGAATTATTAAACAGAAGCCTCTCTTTTCCCAAACTCACATTTTTCATTTTTCTGATATTTTGAAATATGAAAGCTTTTTTTTATTTCAAAAGATTTCTCTGTGAATCGATGAATTCTAAATAGCTGGCATTGTTGATATTTATTTGATTAGTCTGGCAGTGGCCCAACCTGTGGAAGGCCATCTTAGGTCAGGGCTCATATGCTGTAATGGATTATAAAAATTGCTCCTGAAGAGGCATCATAAGATATGAAACATGTAGAACATCTAAAAAAAAAGAGACTAGTAAAGAGTTAAAGTGTCTTTAAATATATGACCTTCTGCCATTTTTAAAAATAAATGATTGATAAAAACGGGTCACAATCTTACAGTAATAATTTATTATATTGTTTTGTTACAGCCATTAACATCAAGTCTGTTCGAATACTTTTAACATTTGCAGCTTATACAACCAGTTTTCACAGAAATGCTTTTATCCAGAAATAATCCCGAAAAGTTATATAAATTTTATTTTATTGAGAAAGAGAAAATACCTGGAAGCAGGGATTGAAACTGGCCTAGGTTTTACAATAGCTATCTTTGGTGATGTTTTCTCAATCTTGGTCTTCTTTTCATTACTCTGAAGCATGCTCTGTAAAAATAACATGGAATTTTAAAAAATCATATTTATATTATTTTATAAAATATTATGTTTTACTCTCTACATTTAAAAGCAACTCTCACTTTAAAAGAGGCCTCTAGAGAGTAAAATTATGTTTTAGAGATGAAAAATCATTTCTCTATTTTGTAGCACTTTTATGGCATCAGTTCAATCTGATTAACTTCTTGTCTGTTTTTTTTCCTCCATAATTAGCAAATTTAAGAGTTAAAAAAAATTATGTTTTACATATTTCTGTTCCAAAGCGTAATGAGTTTTAAAGTTTGGGTAATATACCAACATATGGCAAACAGGGACATTTGTTTGTTATTTAAAAAAAAAAAAACAGATCAGTCCATTAAAGTTTGGGCAACATACCAATATATGGCAAACAGGGACATTTGTTTGTTATTTAAAAAAAAAAAAAAACAGATCAGTCCAGTAACACGACAGCCAGATACTGTAGAGGTATCTGATTAATGACCATAGGGCACACTAGGGGGATAAAAGACACTAGAAGATAAAAATCTTTAGTGGTTGCTCGAGATTTGAAGTTAGGTCCTCCAGCATATAGTGCTCTGTAACTGAGCTAACCTCGCCCTCTAAAATTCTTTACATAATGAATCAATTTAAAGAATTTAAGACTAAGTGTATATTTCAAACAGGGAATGAATTCGTCTTCTCGCAATATTTTCTTTTTATTCTGCACAAAGCCTTTTTGAAATGCAGGACAAAGATATTTTAAAGATTTTGCAAGAATTACACGAAAAAGAATCCAGCTCTTTACATTGGGAAATGTTTTGAGAAGTGTAATTCCCTTGAAAAGTATAGCTAGCTATTGACATATTTATCCGAATATTTATATAAATTACTTTTTCTTGTTAATAAAAATCAAATTTTGAACGAAAATATGTATTTTCCTTATTTTTATGACAACTAAAACAAAATGTGCAATTCCGTAGAATACTACGCAGACCTCCAGGGTTTGAGGCAAACAAAAGGACCCGGACTAATGGCAGAGGCTGTTTATCAGGGTGTCTACTACTTTTATGAAAGCCAATTTCAGGACTTTTTTTGTGACATTTTCATGATTTGAATAGCAAATTTCATATCCATTGAAAAGAAAATAATTTCACTTAAAAAGTAAAAGCTTTAACTATTAGCTTAAAATTATTTGTAACCTTACACATGTTACTATGATATCTATAAACTTACAAACGATGATACTAAACATTTTAGAATGACTGTGGAATTAGCAGTCTCAAAAATATTGAACGATGGTTACAGAATTCAAATTTCCTAAAATATTACTAACTAAATATTCATTATCAAAGGATATAATTTAGTTAATTAATGTGTACAGAATTTCAATATTTAAGTCTGCATATATGTAAATAATGGATAATTGATGTGTAAATGCTAAAATAAAGGAATCTCGTGGGTGGGAGAGGAAGGTAAAATTGCGTCGCCATGCAAAAATGGAAACGCGGAAGTCCTGGGATTACGTTAGACCTCGGTAAAACTGAAATTTCATGACATGGTTTCAAAATTTATGACATTTTCGTGATATTCGTGCCCTGCTATCAATTTGGTGACTTTTTCGTGCAGTAGATGTCCTGTTTATGCCGGTGCCTGCTCGACATAGGACCATATGGACAGGTCAAGAAATAAAGAGCGAGACCGCTAAGGGTTAATGAAAATCAAACCCATGACTCTAGGCTCAGTGTTCATACCTTAACACTCACAGTCATTAGTAGCCAGTCTACCTTTATTTTTATTTTATTTATATTCTTGACTATTGAAACAAAAAAATTACTATTGTTGTAAGGGTTTGTTTGTATATCATGTGCTATCGTTTGACAATACTGTTTCGTGTTATTAGCACCTAATGGTAGTAAGTACGTGAAAAATAAAATGGAGCAACTCCTACATTGGAAACACTTCATAAAACTAATTGTATAATTCAAAACAAAATTATCAATTTCCATTATAATATTATTAATAATAATAAAATGGAATTCACTTGTGGTTGAGGCATTCCAGATTGTATGCATTCTGCAAGGATATTATCAGATGAAGCATCAGAAAGAGCTACCGACAACTCGCTTCGGGAGGTTGCGTGACTTAAACTAGCAGGTGTTCCCTCTGTGCAAAATTCTACTGGTGTTTCATCTAACTGTAACATAGATATTCACATTGAATTGCAACAAGCGTAAGCAAATAAACATGCGAAAGCTTAAAAGCAGCCATGAATTAATTCCTAAAAACTTACATGCTGATTAGCCCTAGGAGAGGAAGTCCTCGGGGATGACTTAACAGGTATCCCCGAAGATCTTGGAATCCTCGAGCCCTGATTCACAGCTTCTACGCTACCCCTAAAACAAGATTCATCTTATTATTTGTAGTCCAGAAGTTCAATTTGATACTAGATAGTTGCATCATTTTATGGTCTAAATCTAATTTCTTCGTCCCAACTTTTGCAGAACATTACATTTTTTTGTAAAAAAAAAAAAAAAAAATAAACTCTGGTCTTCGGGCCTCACAAGGCATTCCTTTTCTACTTTTAGCCTACTGCCTAAAATAAGAAAAATTATATGCAGGAACATAGCAATGGTATTAGCCAGTAAACACAATACTGACCTACCTCAAGAACGCCGGACTATATAATCTTATTTGATGACTATAAGAACTTGTTAGCATAAAAACAACTATCATACATACTTAAATACTAAGTCGACTCTTCACACAAAATCTTCCACAGTTACAATTTTATACCTCATAGCTGATTTCCTAGAATGAGTGGTTCTGAGGATACTAGTCTTTGTGGGGGGTCTCCCGTGGTCTAGTGGCTAGCGCGCTGGATTCATAAGCGGGAGATGGTGGGTTCGATCCCCACCGGCGCCAGAAATTTTCTCATCTCAGGGCTCGCTGAGAAAATTCCTGGTTGCACCCTGGATGTCGGCGCTAATAGCCACGATTTGTTGATGCGCCGTAAAAAAAAAATAAAAAAAAAACAAAAAAAAAACTAGTCTTTGTGTTGATCACCGATAAAGCGGAACAGAACAACAATAATAATAATAACAACAGTTTAAAAAACATGGAATATGCTTTAGTCAACTTATTTTAAGCATGTTTCTGTTTGCTCATCCTTTCCTGTCCACCATTCCAAATTGCAGATTCTCTGAATGCGGTTGTTAACGGTTACGCGTCTTTCTTTCTATCATTATAATATAATGACAGAAAGAAAGATGATAGAAGATATTAGCTGAAATATTTCACATCAGCTGAAACAATGCCCATCAGTCTGAAATATTTCCTATTACCTGAAGCATCTCCCATGAGCTGAAATGTTTCCCATTAGCTGAACACCTCCCATCATCTGAAATATTTCTTATCAGCTGAAACACCTCCCATCAGCTAAAATATTTCCTATCAGTTTAAACACCTCCCACCAGCTGAAATAGTTCCCATTACGTGAACTATCTTTCATCAACTGAAAAATTTCCTATTAGCTGAAACACCTTCCATCAGCTGAAACATCTTCCATAAACAGACAAACCTGCCATCAGCCAAAATATTTCTTATCAGATGAAACACCTCCCATCAGTTAGAATATTTCCTATCAGTTGAAACAATCCTGCCATCAGCTGAAATATATCCCATTACGTGAAATATCTTCCATCAACTGAAAAACCTTATCACCCCAAATACATCCGAACAGCTGAAATAACATGCACCAGCTGAAATACCTTCCATCAACTGACAATCGTACCATCAGCTGAAATACCTCTCAAATATATCCTATCAGCTGAAACACCTCCAATCAACCGAACAATCCCTAATCAGCTAATATATCTCTGATCAGCTCCTATTCCCTGAAACATCTCCCATCAGTATAAGAATATCCTATGATATTATCTAAATAATGTTTTACAGATCACACAACCATTACAATATCTATCTTCACAATCTTAACGATAAGTGATCTGTCAATGAAGAATTTTGTGATTCCTTCGCACCTGCAAAAATTATATAGTACCCCTCCTACTGGCAATTCAATAGAAATAGTAAAAATGTATCAATAACAAGAAGATTTGAATATAATGTTATAAGGTTTCTGTTTTACCTGCTATTGTTTTGCATGCCAATGTTAATGCAATTGGCCAAAACATGTTCATCTTCTTCTTCAGAGACTGCTGCAAGCTCTAAGTCTTTTCGATCTCCACTTGTTTCCTTAAATTCAATAAAATATTAATTTTTTTCAAAAGTATAATAGGAATTGATAAAAAATATAAATTTAGAAATACTAACATGAGGTTCGTCATCAAAAGTAAGATCTGACAAGCTTGTTGCCGTCGAGAATTGGGCAGGAGTACTTTCTTCTTTGAATGCAACCACACTATCTTCAAATACTCCACTTCTTTTCTCTTTTTCAATAGGAGGAGCTACAACAGAATTTTAAAAATTAATGCAATTTACAAAAATCTATATATTCATCCAAAGCTGTCATGGGTCATTTCCATAAATTGAATGGGTCGGGGCAAAATAGTGCCAAGCAACATTTTGAACAAAACTTAACTGTAGCTGCTATATGTGGGGTATTATGTGGGACTATCAGTCTATGAT
The DNA here is from genome assembly GCA_946811695.1 of Gonocerus acuteangulatus. NCBI lineage: Eukaryota > Metazoa > Arthropoda > Insecta > Hemiptera > Coreidae > Gonocerus > Gonocerus acuteangulatus. The sequence continues at coordinate 107,474,347 of OX328124.1, read as the reverse complement.
ACAAATACTACTAAAATATGACTACAAGCTCTTTACACTACTTAATCTTGATGCCCTTTACCTTGTCAACTAATAGTCCCACATAATATCCAACATATAACAGCTAAAGTTATGTTGTGTTAAAAATGTTGCTTGGCACTATTTTGCCCTGACCCCCTCAATTAGTACCAGTGCAACCTGATAAACTTTCATTAATAACCTATACTATACTGTGAGACATATAACTTGTCACTTGGCTGTGGATGGATAGGGGAAGGTGTCCCCCTCTTCACTCTCCTAGTCCCGCGCCTATGCAGAGCGGAAGTTGTAAAACTGGCAACATGGAGCCCCCTCTATGCTTTCCCCGAATGACAAGTTATATCTCTCACACTATAGTTATGAAACCTAAAATATTCTTTATACTTCTGTGATGAAATGACAACTAGAAAGTCATTTATCTTGAATAATGAACCAAATTTTCAAATGCAATCTGTACTCCTCAATTATATAGCAAAAATCCTTTTCTTCAGGATCCAAAGTAAGTAATTTATAAACTCAAAATAGTAAAAGCAAACAAATTACTTTTTCTCTTATTTAGTTTGTTGAAAATAACGAATAGGGAGAAAGTCGGAAACTAGTTTCTCCCAAAAAATAATAATTGTCGTTCGGGGGATAAGGTTACAATAAAAAATAAAACTCTAGTAAATTTATTCACACAATAGTAAAAGAATAAACATTTTCCAAACACTGAAAAAATAAAGGGATGAAGTAGAAAAGAATCCCACCTCGCATTAAATAGAGGATCATATTGTATCCCCTATATAATGCTGTAATCTTAACACTTTATACGCCCATTTTATAGGGCTATTCTATGTTTCACTTCTTAGTTTAAACTTCAAATTAGTTAAGAATGGTAAAATGGAAGCTACAAGTTTATTTTATTTTATTTTTTATACGCCTGACAAAATATATAGAAGTACTTACGAAGAACAGGAGGTGGAGCTTTAACTCTAGGACTAGGAGGCACAGTTTGAGTGGGGGAGTCTGGTAGCTCACTTGGTGACATTATTCCACTTGTCATTCGACTGAAAAATAAATTAATAAATACAAATATTTAAAAATTATTTGTCAATTAAAATCAGTTTAAATTGTGCTATACCTTCCTCCACAGAAAACTTTTTATGTTATAGAAATTCACTATTTCTAATTTTTCTTTCATCATAGGAAATATAAACAGTTTCATTTCAATGTTCTAAGTTAAAAGTTCATTTTTATTTCAAAAGTTTAGTTATATTTTACTACATAGCTTTCCATTGTTGTGAAAAAAAAAAAAAAAAATAAAATGAACTAACCTAAATTCGCTAACAGCAGAAGAATGTCCATCATCTTGTTGTTCAATGCTGCTAACAGATCCCAAAGAACTACATCGAGAAAACATGAGTGGTGTTTCCAAATTTCCACCTTTTCCTAAAAATAAACAGAAAAATTAACTAAATCAGAATCCATTGTTGGTTATAATAGAGCACACTGTTTCTTTATTTTTTTTCACCAAAAATGAATATTTAAAACAATTTGAATTAGTAAAACCCAAAAATTTAAATGAGAAATATTCCAGTAGATAGCCCATGGCTAATGGCTAGATGTCGGTGGGCAAAAAAAAAAAAAAAATAAATAACTAAATAAAAATAAAAAAATAATTGCTTCAAAATTAAATATGTGGCAGACATGCCATCAGTGGCTGCTGATGTTGAGAAATTATAGTATACACTTTGCATTGTGCCAATAAAATCTAGACAAAAGCGTCAATAAATAGAAACTACTTTACATGTTATAGATAGTTATTATTCTACTTGTTTCATGACATGTTAAGTTCAGGAACTAAAACCATTCTCTGTTTACATCCTACTAGTAGAAAGCCCCCCCCCCCCCCCCCCCCCCCGCCATGAGGGCCATGTTATATGGATTACCTTCTGTTAAGCCACGGACCTTGCTCCATAGAGAAGTAAATCCTGAAGAGACATCCACAGGGCGTAAAACAACTAGATGAGTAAGTTTGATGTTTAACTTGCAGATTTGTTATTATTGACTAACCTCTTTCCTAATTACTTAATTATTGGCATCGATTTTTTGGACCAAAAAACATTGATTTACATTATGGGTGAAGCTTAACACTTTGAGGACCGATGGCTTGGAAAGAAGAAGAAGAATTTCCATCAGGGCCCAAGTCTTCTTTTTGTATAGTTATTTCAGCAAACATATAAAACAAATAAATAAGTGAAGAAACTTTTAAAATTATGTACTTTTAGTGGATTAATTACAATTTAGTAAAATGTCAAATACGCCACGATAGTGGGCACGCTGAAAGAAGTTTCTGGGTGGATTCAGTATCATACGATACCAGACCCGCAAAACCTAACCGGGAATACGTAATGAGGTCCCGATGCTGGGCCCGCAGAACACATCTCTCTGACGCATAAGCCACGACGCTGGGCCCGAACGTGTTAATGAAGGCAAGTTTGATTACAAATAGCAACACAAGATTCCCTTTAAATTCCCTGAAATTATACTGTCATACCACATTTTAATGAAGAAAAAATATTTAGTGTTTTTCACTCGAGTAGAACATTTTTAACATCTTGATTCTGACAAACCATCTTTTAAACATTGATTGAAGCATTGAAACATACCAGAACCAATTATTTTCCCAGGAGAAGCCCCAACAGAATGCACAGTTTCAGGCGGGTCCTTTTCCAAATCATCACACTGTAATTTTAATATAAAATTAGAAAAAAAAGTTATAAAGCAAACTATATATTTATAAAAAATAATTCTGAACTAATATTATTATTTATTAGGGAATGAACAATACCTTATTAATAATTGCAGTAGCATTAGGTGGGGGTTCTTGTTGTTCCTCTTCGTTATATCTTAAGCTATAGTCTGTAAGTTGATCGAGATCTGTTTCTGCATAATCGCTTTCAGGAACTACCTTTTCAGCAAAGCATGCGTTAGCATGGAAAGCCTAAAAAAAGAAGAAAGCAAAGTCTGTGAATATATTACTTAATTTGGTAATTATTTTTTGCAAAAAAGTTTTAAAAATACCTTTTCTTCTTCGACTTCTGTTTCTTTGTACTTAATACTATAATTAACTGTATCGTTGTCAGATTCGCTGACCTTTGTTTCACTTTCACAATATCTGAAAAAAGCAAAATAAATATTATTGTATTTACAGCACAATTATACTTATCTAATTATATGAACTCAAGTTTTGATATATTCAATTTATTTATTTGCTTTTGAGTTACAACTCATAGCACTTATATAATTCCGTTAGTTACTACGTTAGTAATATTAAATTATTCATAGGTGAGGTTACAAAAATAAAACACTAATATAAAACATTAACACAATGTAAGTTCTTTTCTTATATAATATAATTATTCTTAAATATAATTTCTTTTCTTAAATATAATTATGTGAAATAAAAAATAAAAATAAAAAAAAAATATACATGAAGTAATTAAAATAAAATAGATATCTCTTCTTAGCTCTTATTTAAATTAAATAATATTTAATAGTAATAGTTTTTTTTATTTATTATACTACAATTATTACTAAATTATTCTTTATTTACATTTTAATCTTTCAGAATTTCTGACCTTAGTTGTAAGATCTTCAAAATATAGCTGGCAAATCTGACAAACGTTTCTTTGCTATTACTATTGAGAATTGCAAGAAATGTATTCTCTTCAGCGGGTGGAATGGTAGATGGGAATAATGGTTTTCGAATGTTGTCATAAGCAGGACAGTAGAGTAGGATGTGGTATATGGTTTCTTCAGCTGTACTATTACATAGAGTGCACAAGAGTCTGGGGTTGATGGTGTATTTGATGGACTTGGATGAGAATTTTATGGCGTATTTGCTGGATGTTCTGAGTTGGATAAAGTTTTGATATATTATTAGTAAATTATATACAATTAATGGTAATAATTGGTATAATAACAATGGACAAAGACCATGAACTTCAGCAACATTTCACCAATAATGGATAAGATAGTGTGAAACTTGGCCCTGATGTATATTTAAGCCCAGTGAATTCCAAAATGGTATTTATTTTGACATTAATGTAATTTTAAGTATTATTGGTAATTTTAAGTTGAGTCTTTGATTATACATTGTTGATAATGAAAATATATTGAATAATAAAAATCATGTTTGTTATTTTTTCCACATTGCGTATATCTACCGCAAATATTTGTCAATAATTCACATATTGAAGCCCACCACAAAACTTATCAGGTATGGAAGAGGAACCCAAGTAGCCAGGAGAACAAATGAGGAAATAGAGAGGTACTATGTAGAGAGCATTGAACTTAATGGTCTGGCAATACAAAATAAAGGGGCAGGCCATTTAGATGAAAACTGACTCCGAGGCCAAGTAGTCATGGGAGCAGAAGAAGCAGAGATGGAATTCCGGCAAAATATTGTGCCTAAAAATGAACATTGCAGGAGAAACAAGCCACAATTCAGGAAAAACGAAGAATCCGAGATAAGGACTAAAACATAATTCAAATTTACGAAATTATATAGTAAAAAATAATTTATTATGTTTTTAAGAAGGCTCACTGTATTGTGTTTTATGTAGAACCCTAAGGATGACTGACAGTGACTATTTTGGTATTGAATCATAAGTGTTAGTAGTTTTTTTTTTTAGGGAAAAGTGTTGAACTCACTTCAAACTATAATTAACAGGCTGTTCAGTTGTTTCATCGAGAGTCATCTGCTGCATAGAATGATTAATCTGTTCACAGTTTTCCTTAACCTGAAAAAAAGAAGGAAATGATGAATTATTACAGAATAATAATCACTTAAAAATAAAATAAAATACTGTTACTGACCTGAGTAACTGTAATCTCTCTCTCAGAGTCCCAGTTTGGACAAGGCTCTATATTATCACAGGTTTCAGAGAGAGAAGAGTTAAGCTCAGCCTCCAAGGCTCGTCTTTTCCTCACTGAAAGAGTGGCAGCACCTGAAAATAAGCGTATTTAGCAATGAATTTCAAAAGATGTGTACAATGGATGATGATCAAATGAAAGGTTTTTTCCATCACAATTGTTATATTAATACTGCAAAACTTTATTTATTTATTAATGCTTACGCAACTTTGGCAAAAAAAGTTGCAAAACTGCTTTTGTAAACAAAGTTTCATCTTCAGTGCTCTAATTACTGGCAATGGAGCTTTGCTTATTAAAGCATCTTTGCCGTATTAGTATAACACACAGGGAAAAGGCCTTTGATTTGACCAACTTGCATGTAGGACTCAATGCAAGTCTTGGTACCACTAGCATACCAAAATTTAAATTTTAATGAATAAAGTTCCAAAATTAATTACTAAAAAGTATTTTATTAGCTTGCGGTCTTTCATCAACTCAGTAACCATATTTCAGCAGCTTTAATCAAAAGGATTCATGGTTCCCTGAGCACTAGCATGATAGCATTCAAAGAAAATTATTAAGCAGTTATTTCATATAAATTATGTTTTCAAACCTGGTGCTGCATGGTTGTGATGATTTTGTGCAAGTCTGACAGGAAGAAGATTTTTGAGTGCAGCAGATGCACCCATAGCTATCATTCGATGTCTAGAATGAGCGAGAGAAGTAAGCATAGGAACTGCGCCGAGAGCAACCAATGCTCTTTGGTCGGCACCACATCTTGCGGACAAATTCCACAATGTTCCACAGGCATTACTCACAACTGTTAACGATGCAGACTGCAACTGCCTCAAAAGAATAGCTAAGCAGTTTTCATCACGTAAAATTTTCCTGTAAAATAAATAAAATCGAAAATAAGCATAAAGTAAGCATCAGGGAATGCATAATCATTAAAAAATATACAAAAAATAATGGAGCCTGGCATTTCTTCCTGTGTTGTCAGATAAATGTTTGGATGCAATTTGTTTCAATGCTGACTTGAATATTACTATTTAACTGAAGAGTTCAACCATATAAGGGCCTTCTTATATATCTCTGAATTCTTTGCAATACATTCAACCCTTGATGTGTCGAATTTCGATAAGTCGAATCCTTAAAAATTTCAAACAGAATCTTTGGTCTCGAGTTATTACTCGTAAATTTCATACCAATAAGTCAATTTGAGGTCAAAAACTTGGAAAATTAAATAAATGTTGAACTAAAAATGGGACTTCTAGCTCTGAGTCAAACTCTTAGAAGTCATCAGTTCTATAACTCCAACTACAATTGTCAATATCAGATCGGCTTATTTATTTTTTTATTTTGGATCAGCTACTGGGGCCATTTGCACTTGGGCTTATTTAACCCTTTAACGCACAAAACCTTTTTTTTATAAAACGTTTTTTTTTTTGTTTTGTTTTGTTTTTATTTTGGGGCATTGAAAAACACCTGCCAATCTGTACTTATTGTATTGAAACAAATATGGTTCCAAGTAATAGGGTGGGCCATATATGTCCCTCTGAGATCTTACTAATTTCTGAGCCCATTCACAACCTGGCACAGGCAGAGGATTTAAGTGGGACATATATGTGTTTCTGTGTGTTAATGGGTTAATATCCTGTTTCCTCTCAATGTTAACCTTTATTGGTGACGCCCACCAGTCACTTGGTAGTTATTTGACGAGTGGATGTTAGGGATGGCTCTGTGAAAGTTGAAACATTTATCAATTAGCTATAAGTTAAAACTGATTCGCGAAGTGGAGAAAGGAGAAATGTGTCGGGGGGTTATTTCCAGTGATTTTGGAATTCCAAGCAGCTAATCTTCTACCATCTTAAAGAACATAGAAATAAGTGCTGAACACAGATGTTGAAAGTTATGTGATTAAGTGGTTCCAAGTAACTGAAATAATCAACATTCTGTTTAACGGGCTTTTTATTCCAGAAAAAGCCTAGGAATTTGCTACTGCTTTAGGTCACAATTTTAATACGATAAGCAGCTCTTATATTTGAGTAAAATATATGCAGATGATTTTAATTCCTATTTTGCGTTCTTTTTTTTTTTTAATTTACATCTAGATAAGTCGAATTATAACATCGATAAGTAGTTTTTTTGTAAGTCTAACAAAAAAATATAATGATATTTTACATTACATATTTAAAAGTTTTAAATATTAACACAGAAAATTCTGAAAATCCAAAAAGCTCATTGATATGTTAAATTCATTGGGTTAAACAAATATTATTGGTTATATTTGTCTAGCAGTCCATACAGGTAGCATTGGATACCGGTAGGACGCTCCCGCCATGAAAGTTAGTTCAGTCTGTTGAGTTGTAATGGAAGAAACAGTCACATACATGTCAGTCTGTTAAAAGCAGTTCAGTGGAATGGAAGATACAGTCTCATATGTGCAGTTCAGTTGAAAAGAATTCTCAGTCTCACACGGTAGTGCAGTTCAAAAGAAACAACGCCATTCCTAATGCAGCTCTAGTTCAGTGCACAGCTAGTCTCATATGGTCATCAGTTTTCATGAAGCCTAGGCTCAATCTGTTAATGAAGATACAGTTGTAAAGAAGATCCTGTCCTATGCGGTTAATACCAAGCTGGCTTTATATCAGGTAATGCTTGTTTATCCGAATGCCTGGATGTAGCTTATCCATGAGTTTTTTATTAATTAAAATTATCTTTGTTTTACTTTACTGGACTCGAACCCGACCCCTGAGAAAAAGAGTTTTTTTTTAAATTAAATATTATCAAATATTTATTTTAGTATAACATTTTGGCTCCCAACGTAGAAGCTTAACGTAAATAAACTTATTAAAAATAAAACTTTTTATTTATATTATAACATTTTGGCACATCAATGTGTGACTATTATATTTCATTTTATTAAATCATAACAATATGCAGATGATTTTAATTCCTATTTTGCATTCTTTTTTTTTAATTTACATCTAGATAAGTCGAATTGTAACATTGATAAGTAGTTTTTTGTAAGTCTAACAATTTTTCAAGGTACCTTGAATATTGATTTATCGAGTGTTAACTGTATAAATATTTATTACAATTTGTCTATGTCAATCAATAAAAGACAGATCCTAGTGTGGGTAAAGCTTTTCTAGCATGAAAGAAACATTGACTATTGTAAAATTTGATTCAGTAAAAACCACGTTAATATAGAAATACACCATAGACTGTTATTCATCCGAACCCTTCAGTTATTTCTATTGCAGTTATTTCTTTTTTAAACATTTATATTAATTTCTGTTAAAAGTGATGTCAGTGTAATATAAAAGTGCATCTATTGATTTGAATTTATAATATTCACCTGTAGTCCTCCCTAACTGCTATATGACTGGAAATATTCCGCAAAATACCTCCTGCATTTTCGACTACTGCTAATGTTTTGGAAGCTGATTGGTAGTTAAGCATTTCTACAAGGTACTGAAGTGCCCCATCTACTGCACATATATCTACCTAAATTTAGAAAATAAATTATATAAGATTATTAGATACATATTATAACATAAAACATATATTGGCGATTCCCAATTTAATTAATTGGCTTGAAAGACAGAATTCTTTGAAGTGCAAAATGACTCATATTTTACACATATCAGACTTCTATAAGGCACACATGCGGCCAATAATTTCTTAAGCGGTCAGTATAATTATGAATATTTATTTTTCTTTTCTTCTTTTTAAAGATTCACTTTTTTATAGTGTACAAAATTTCTCTGCAAGAGACACTTAGCTCTTATGTGATAAAATAAACCATTGTTTTCTTAAACGCTAAAAATAAAATATAAATATATATAATTAACCCTTTGACATACAATAAAGTCTGGGAGACATCATTGTTGACTTTGACTTTTACGAGATAGCAAGAACTTTCTTCCATATTCTTTGGATGATTCAATGCTCATTTTATTTGTATGTCAAGAGGTTAACATTGCAGTATTTTTAGGTTTTATTATTAAGTTGTCCTGTTTTATAGTGTATGAATCTAATATTAATTTCTAAACATTGACAAGTAGATTTCAGTAATTTGAAAAATATTATGCTAATTTAATTTAATTTTCAACGTCCATTATTATTAACTATGAATTTTAGGACGGGTTATCTATAGGTTACCACCCTTTTCTAGCCAGGATAGGGCTGATGGCTTTTCATCAAGAAAAGCCACCACCCCATAGTGGGAATCGAACCCACGACCCTTGGCACAGAGTGTTAAGTGCTCACGCCTTAACACTCACAGCCACCGGTCCAAATTATGCTAAGCTATACTTTAATAAATAATTACTCATCACATGTTTCAAAACCAAAAATATATTTTTCATCTCATGGTACCGTTAACATTCAAATTATCACAGATATATAACATGTATACTTTATTCATATTGCAATGTGCTGATAGATTCCACAGAGCTGATAGGACAGACTTCAATGTTGGCTCTCTTGTTGCAGACATAGCGGCTTTCATGAGTGCTGGGACAGAGCCCACTTCTCTGAGGGCTTGCTTGCTGGCAGCATCGGCACGCCACGAGAGGTTTCGCAAGACACTTGCTGTTACCTGAAATGTGAATGGCATTCTTCAAATTTGTGCCTTCTTTATAATCAAATCAAAATGTTAAACAACTAGATATGAACTAGTTTCAATTAAAACCAGCAGCTTGAATAATAGGCAACATAATTTTGACTTTTTATAACTTCAGAAATGGAAAATAGGATTACTTGGGTTTTGAGATAGGAAAAATGGGTGGAGGGGGAAGGTGTATAAATTTGAAATATTCAGAAACCCCATTTCTATTGACACAATGATGCCAGTGGGTTCTTATGATTACTCTCTCTCTCTCTCTCTCTCTCTCTCTCTCTCTCTGTGTAAATAATTTTTTTGTCTTTTTAGTTAAACAACTGCCTAATATTCGTTCAGTGTTGGCAAATATCAAGAAAAAATTAAATATCATTAAAGTATAGCATCATACTTAGCACATTGTTGTTTTTTTTTTTTAATTTTAACGTCCATTTATTATTAACTAAGAATTTTAGGACGGGTTATCTATAGGTTACCATCCAGCACATTGTTGTGTGCTATATTTTTGATAAACCCTCATTCATAGACAACCTTGTGAACATTATGTGAAAGAGGAAAATTATGAAAGATTTAGAAACTGGGAATCCTAAGCTAGTCAGCACAAAAAATAAATAAATAAATAAATAAAAATAATATTAAAAAAAAAAAATCTGACCTGCCACTAAACCAAATATGGGTGGATATCTGACAAACATGGAAATAAATTAAAAACTTTTGGCATAAAGACAGGACGTAGGAGTATACAAATGAAATAGTTTTTCCCAAGTGAGAATGCTCCTCTTAATCACACAGGTTTGTAGGTTAAATTTGTTAAGTATGTGGCGCATTTCATGTAAGGCAGAGCTCATTATACATATATGAACCAGGTTTAATTAAACTTTTTATTATTTTAAAATTCCTAGGAAATAACCAGTATTTACAACAATTTGGTGCCTAGAAGAGATAATCTGCCAGAAAAAGATTGGAGAGGTGTTCCTGGAGTGCTGGGAAATGAAATTTCTTTAAGTCCTATTCAGTTAAGTTCTAATCATTTTTTTTTTCTTTTTTATATAGTAACGCCATTTATTTTACAAAGGTTTTTATTTATTGAAGTTTTGTCATTTAAAACTTTGGGACACCCTGTAGTGCTGAGTTTCCTAAAAAATGTGCTCATCTTGAAAGGGAAAATGTACCTGAGTTAAATCTTCACTTGATGAAGATAGCTGAGATACAAGTGCAGTCATGAAAGGTTTCATGGAGCAAAGAAGGGCTTTATTGTTGCCATCTCCAAACGTCAGGTTCGTTAAGGCCATACCAGCATATCTTTTTACTGTTATGCAGCAGTCAAGGTTAAATCCAGATTCCACCTGTCAGACAAAATAATTAAAAACTTAATAATTGGTCTATGTATATTTGCAAAGAGAAATAATATATTGATATTTTTAAATATTAAGATGCCTTTAAAGAACTTTCTTTATATTACTTAATTATAATAAAATATATTGTATAATACTGAGTGAAAAAAAAACAAAAAACTTTAATTGCCACATCAGGGTAAATGTTCACGCACTATTAGTTATTAAATAAATATTGGTGAGGAGATTTAATTTGATGTCTTACTATTTTGCAAAGGAGAGACAACTCACAACAGACCTTCACAGACATTTCTGGAGTGTACTTGAAATTGCTCCAGAATACATGGGGGCTTCGGCTATTTCAAAATTACGTGACTCACTAATCGTTACAACAAAATTTTGGTTTACTTTTTATTTAACCATCCCTATTATTTATTTCAAGATTTTTTTATCTCAATAATTTTTTTCTAAAGTTTTTAATAATGCTCAAAAGGCAAAATAGTTTACAGTAGTCTGACCATTAATACCTACCTTTAATGAGCCTCTTATGGGGGCGAGGTTAGCTCAGTGATAGAGCACTTGACTAATGAACTGGAGGACCCAGGTTCAAAACCCGAGCGCGCACTAAATATTTTTATCTTCTAGTGTCGTCGTTCGGGGGTTGGATTTGGGGTCCCACATCGTCCCTAGGCTAGGAGCATAGTACTGACCAGATTAATATCTCTAGTGTACCGTTTGGTAAAGAATCAGATACCTCTACAGTATCTGTCCCTCTGGACTCTTGTGGCCTGTTAAGGGACTAATTTTTTTTTTAATGTGCCACGCGTAACAGCAACTACACCCCAATTATACAACCCCCCCCCCTTGTTTCAGGAATGTACTTTGTAGAAATATTTCTTTCTCGCACTTCTTGGAATGTTTCTATATTGTCATTTTGGCATTAATTGAATATATAAGAAAAATGACATTTTCTATGTTAATCCAAATGAGCAATAATATTATTTTATAAGATATAACATGTCATTCATAGTTTAAGTAAATTAAATGAAATCATTACCTGGACAAGTCTAGCAACAACATACAATGCTCCGAGCTGGCACATAGCTAAGCGATGCTCTTCGTCAAATGAAAGTTTCATGAGGGCAGCAATTGCTGGCCCAGGATGACCTTCCTCTGAAGAAAAAAAAAATCAAGTATAAACTCAGAGAAAGTTTATATTAATAAATTTTGTCTATCTATTAGTTATTTTTGACACTGAGAAACAAAACGATCATTGTTACTTCAATCGAAAACATTATTGCATAATACATTTCAAAAAAAAATTCTTACCAGCATGAGACTGAGGGTCATCATGTAAAGTGTCAGTGTAAGCGATGATCTGATCAAGGAGCCTCAAAACCCTAGCCTCCCGCCTGCCTCTCCGATCATCGCCATGACAAAGCACCATATTCCTCAGTGCTTGAGCTGCTCTTTCTCTCACAATGCTAGTTTCGCCACTGGAATGGACTAGTTGTACCAAAAGTGATAAGCAGCCTGAAAATATTTTAGGAATGATGATAACTGATTTTTTTTTAATATTTATTACACTTTTATAGTTGGAGGGATAATGTTTTAGTACTGATAAAGAACGATTTGATCTTTTACAACTTAATTGTACCCCGATAGATGATTACAAATAAAAAAAAAAGTGTATAAAAATAGATAAAGAATACTGATAAACCTATGAATTGAAAAATAAAATGTATTAACCTGTTGCAGAAGAGGATTGCAATAGTAATATATACTATTAGAGTGATTTTTATGCTTTGTACGTACTAATTATAAGACTCATAATAACAGACTATCGAGGAAAAGAACAATTACAAATACTCACTGGCCTTTAAGTACTTTTGATTGATGGTAGCCATTACTTGGACATTATAAAAAATATAATTTCTCTCTCCCTCTATTTTTAATATTTTTCTTGTTTGTTTTGTATTTCTCTTAAGAGAGGAAACACTCTACAAGATATAGGGCTACCTAACTATTGTGTAATGTTCATCCTCTTTGTTAACCTTTAAACTCTTCTTATTAATAAAGATTCTCATTAAAATGTCACTCTTCTATCTAAAGTATTTTAATTATATGTTTAAAAATGAATTTTAGAGTTAGAACCATAAAGAATGCTTGTAACAGGATTGTAAGGAGCTACACTTAGAATATTTATTTAAGAGCTCCACAACTGAGGTAATAGCTCCAATTTATACAAATCAAAAATATAACTACACTTAGAATAGTATTTTTCACCAAAAGAGGTTCATTTATTTCATTGGGTGGAATCAGGGCCGTCACATGGGGGGGGGGAGACAACCGGATATTGGAAAAAAAGTACCGAAAGTGACCTTTGCAGCACCGATTGTCGGCTTTTTTTCTCATTTTGCTCAAAACTCAAGATGAAAATAATTTTAAAATGCCCAAAGTCCTATAGCAAAGTACTAGAATTTTCATTCTGGCTCTGAGAAGTGGGGGCCCGTGATCTGGTCCCGGGCCCGGCTCTGAGATGTGGAGGCCCAGGGTGGAATGCTTTACATAAAATTGATAAAAGTTGAGATTTATGTTCTTGCCAATATGCGATATTTTCTTCTATGAACTGAATTTATTAAAATGAAACGTACATTCTGTAGAATAAACATATATTTCCCATAAACAAATATGCTAAAAGAATAAATAAAGAGAGAATTTTGATGAGTTTCTGGATCTTTTAATGTAATTTCTGGTTTCATGCAGATTTAGATCAGGTCACAAATATTTAGCACAATCTATTAATTAGTGTAAAAAGTTACTATTTCATAAAAATTTATAATCTGCTAGACTTTCTTCCAACCTGTAACATTAACGATCTTGCAAACCTGAAGAAAGCTGTCTATAGACACAGTTTAATTGCAAATAAAGTATGCAGGGAAAAAATGAAAAAATTCCAACAAAACACTAAATGCCGGACATTTAAATAGCAAGAACTCTCACAGCAGGAGTACCACTGACGCCTACTTTAAAACAAAATGTCTCTTCACTTTCAGGAAGTACTTCAGTAAATTGATAACAGATAATCTGCTGATAAGGGGAGTGACTACAAACAAAGTGATTCATTTCTCCAAGCCAGAAATATCTGCATAAACACAAAAAATATTACAAATGTTACTATGGGGTTGCCTGGAAAGTTCGTAGAATTTCAAAAATAAGGGTTATCTTAATTTTTACAACTTATAATGAATACAAAGACTATTTGTGTTTATATACCTTGAAGCCTGAGTATAATAACTGGGTTAAAGGTTTATAAACAGAAATAGCCTTTTTATTAATTATAAGTGGAATGAATTCAAACCTTTTTTTCCAAAATACCTACTAACTTTCTGGACAAGTCAACATTTGAAAATAAGTTTTCAAAAACTTTTACAGCCTGAGAAAACACATTAAAGAGATATTTAAAACAATACAGGGGAAATAATTTATTTATTTTTATTTAAATTGATTGTCATTTCATAATAATTATAGACCATTGGACTATATGAAACATTAATTAAAGCAATCTTTGCCTGATTGCTTTAATTGCCCCATCTTGATGAGGTTTTGGCATTGATATGAAAATCAATTTTATTTCTAGTTCTGTTTGATTCTAAATCCTTACTTTATGTCCCTAAGCTACAGATATATTTTCTAGTGACGTCATTATTTTTTTCCCCAACTGCCTACTTTATTATTTTGAAATGAAATGAAATGAAAAGTTTTATTCTTATTCCGGGACACAAGTCCCATAGGAATAATTTTGAAATTACAAAATAATTGTGAATTTTATATATAAACTTAAAAACTTATAAATGCTATCAGTATATAATGTACAGCTTCAATATAGACTAGGGGTTGGGTAAAACTTGGAGGGATAGAAGGTGGTGGAAGAGTCGGGATTTAAAGGTTTCTAGGTTGGTAGAATGGCGGACAAACAGAGGCAAGGAATTCCATAGCGAGGTGGCACGGGTGACGAATGATTTTTCGAATATTGCTGTTCGGTGGGAAGGAATATAGGGATCGGAAGGACGAGATCGGGAGTGAACAGAGGATTTAAATTTAAGAAGTTGAAAAATATAAGAAGGTCTACGGGATTGAATTACTTGGTAATGGACTGAGGGGAGGAAGTACTGTCGACGATAAAGAGGGAATAGCCAATTTAGCTCCTGGTAGAAATGTGATATGTGGGAGTCTCTGGGGATCCCGCTGATGAAACGAATGAAACAGTTCATGAGGCGTTTGAGTTTTGCCTCGAGATTTTTTTTTTTTTTTTTTTTTTTCTTTAATTTCTTTATTTAATAAATATAAATATTACAATTGTAATTCAGTTACAATATAGTGTTCCTCTAGACTACATAACTTCGAAATTATTTATTATAAATGAACTTAGATATTCATAAATGAACTTAGATATCTGGTCTCCCTTCAAGACGCATAAATCTTTCGCCTCGAGATCGCCAGAAAGTCCACCGTACACCAAACAACCATTTTTCTGTGTCCACTATTACCTTAATTGCCTACTTTCTGATCTTCATATAATGAATGGTAAGAATAACAATAATATAATTTACTTATTATTAATATCCTATTGTTTAAGTCAGACTGACAGGTAAAAAGGGAATTATTGGATGGTGGGGTTTGATCATCAGGTTTCATTTGAATTATCACTAGTTGAAAAGCTGTATTAGTGCATAGGTTTTTCTCAGCCTCATTCTCAGTGCTCTGACTATAACTGGAGCATTCCTGACTTCAGACTCAGTCAGTGTGGTTGGTTGGTTCCATGCCTAAGACAGATCAGAATCATGGAAGAGAAGATGCCCATGCAACCACATGAAAACGAGTTTATACTGGGTGAACCGGACAACATCCTCATTCTCAGACGTAGCCCTGAGGAAGCCAGCAGCATGACTGGCAAAATGGTGAAGAAAATGATGACACATTCAAAACCCGAAGACGATAATATTTGTGATGGAACTAACTGTTCCGAGGAAAAAAGTAATTTTTAAAAGACAATTAGGCTTTTTTAGACTAGAAGGATGTGACAGATATGAAGTCCGCCAAAAAGTTCTCTCAACTTCTTCTATGTCTCGCAGCCGTCCTAACGGAAGCATCTCAGTTCTTCCCTAAGGGAAGCTTCTCAGTATTTCCCTGCTTGGTCATAGAGTAGGAGGTACTTCTTCTATGTCTCGCTCCCATTAGGGAAGCATCTCAGTTCTATGTCTGGCTCTCATTACGGAAGCATCTCAGTTCTTCTATATCTGGCTCCCATTAGGGAAGCAAGCATCTCATTCTTTCCTTGCTTAGTCATGGAGGAGGAGGTACTTCTTCTATGTCTCGCTCCAGTTACGGAAGCATCTCAGTTGGTCTAGCACTGGTTGTCGATAAGGAAACATTCTCTCTAGTGTGCTTATTATAAGTGTTGTGGAGAATCTAGCCTTTGGAGCACTTTCCAGGAAGTCTGTTTAAACTACGACATTAATTGCAAGGCTGATCTGCCTAAATAAGATAAATTGTTTTATCTTATAATTATATTTTTCTTCATAACAGGTTCACTTTCTATTTAAGACTTCCACTTTGCAATACATTTTAACAACAATCACAACACAATTAGTCAGAGACCATGAGATCCAATGATTAAAATATGAAAACCCATATTTCAATTTAAACTGAAATAATTAATCTGCCCACTAATTTTAAATTAAAAAATATAAATAATTAATTTTGAAAGCAACTCACACACACACGCACAGGTGCACACACATATATATCATACCACTAAAATACAACAATATAAAGCACTTTACCTGACTGCCTCATTGCCCTACAGCTATCAGGTGAGCTGCTCATGGCGAGGAGAGTGGACGTCATCTCAGCTCGATCATGAGTTCCGAGCATAGACAGCAAGTTGTACACTATCTCCACCTTTGTCCCGAGCTGCTCGCTGCTATAGCTGTAGCTGTAGCTCAAGCCACCGTCACATGCTCCCTATCAATGCGGTAGTCATAATAAATAACAGATAGGCAATCCCAAGATAGGGGGTCAGCTTATCAAAATGAATGATATAAAGACATGATAATTTTGTAAACATAAAAAATGAAGAATGAATAAAAAACACTTCAAAGTTTATAATTAGCTCTTTCAATGATAAGGCAGGGAACATTATGTTGATAAAGGCATTTTTATTTTTATATAAATACATATATACTTATAAATTTTACGTTTACATATACATTTTTCATCCTTTAGCCTTCTAGGTCCAATAAGTTATTTTTCTTTGTTTAAAAAATTATTTTTATTTCACCTGATGCTTAGTCTTTTCTCTGCTTCTTATGAAACTTTAATAATGTCTATAATTAATAATTTTGAAGGTAACATTTGACAATTAATAAAGCCTTATTTTGTAAGAGAAGATGTAGATAATCGGGGTTCGGTCATGTGTTGTAGAATAAAACTACATTTTATAACTAAAATTAGTTATATTTCTGCCAACGTTTCAGCTTGACATGCAAGCCTTCTTCTAAATCTCAATGGTTGACTATCTCTTTTTAATTATTTTGAATGAATTTACACTTATGTCACATTTTTAAAAGAAAAGAAAAGAAAAAAAAGTTTCATAAATTGCTAATATCATTAGCCTAGGCCGGTTGTGGAATTCAAATTTCTAAAATATTACTAACTAAATATTTATTGCCAAAGAATATAATTTAGTAATTAATGTGTACAGAATTTCAATATTTAAGACAGCATATATGTAAATAATGGGTAACTTATGTGTAAATGCTACAAAAAAGGAATCTAACAGAGAAAGGGGTGGGGGAGGCGGATAGAATTGTGTCGCCATACAAAACCGGCGACAATTACGAACTCACGGAAGTCCCGGAATTACGTTAGACTCCGGTTAAACTGAAATTTCGTGACATGGTTAAAAAAATTCATGATTTTCGTGACTTTTTCGTGCAGTAGACACCCTGAGAAGCCATCTTCAGGGCTATGGAGGAGAAAGCGAACAGCTTCATAACGTAGCTACTACATTCCAAAGTGTGGGCCATTTTCTAAAATTAATATTGTTTAATTTTCTTAAAAATAAACTTAATAACTCTAACATAATAATAGTTCTGTTTTAATAAAAAAAACTACAGAACAAACTTTATATAGTAGAACCTCTCATATCCGACCTTCCCATAACCGACTCCTCCCAATATCTGACCTAGTGCACGACCGTCTGTGATTTACACGCGCCCTTTTGGCAAGCCTGTTCAGACTTGAAAGAGTGAGTCATCTACACTATGCTTTGTTTTCCTGTCACGAACTCTCAGTTCTGCCGTGATTGTTGATTTGGAATGTGCTATAATCTTGTACTGTTCTTTATTTGTTAACGAAGAGTGACTTGTTGAAGCTGATGTTTCAGAAGTTACCAATGGAGGTCTCAACAATGTCCAAATCATTGTTCTTATGCAGAACAGAACTGTGGACGAAGAAATCATCTCGGATGAAGACGAAACTAGCACTGACGACATAGTGAGTCATTCTGCTGCTAAGGACGCCTTCGACGTAGCGATGAAATAAATCGGGCAACATCCCAATGCAACCCAAATGGATGTATTGTGGGCAAAAAAATGGAGGGACTCTTCCGCAAAGTCAAGATTAACAAAATGAAAACAAAAATCCATAACTGAATTCTGTAAATAAAGTATGCTTTAATTTTGTTCATCTTTTCAAAAGAGTACATATTTGAAATGTATATAGCAACAGTTCTACAATTACGATAAAGTTGTATTGCAGTATGTACTGTACATTATAGCTCATATCTTTGAGACTTTTTTTTTTTTTGCTCACCCCAATATACGATCTTTTAGCCGTTCCGACCATGGCCCGGTCCCGTCAGGTCGGATATGAGAGGTTCTACTGTAATATAAAATTCTCATGATAATTTAGAAGAACTTTCTTCTTACCTGCTTAGAATTGAGTGTAGCTGCACTGTGACACATGGGGTTTTGGTTTATCAGCTTGATACCCCTATCATTGGCCTGCAATGGAAATGGGCGAAGATTAGATTGGCACACTATGCACAGAAGATATGAGAAAAATAAACAAGATAAAGTAAGAACAATGCTTTACAAGTGAATTTGTAGAAGTCTCTTCTTGTTCTTTGGCTTCGGGCGATGCCCCTTGCTCTTTAGTCCACCGCGTCCCAACATCCTAAAATAGGTAACAAATTGACATTAAAAAAAAAGTTGTAAGCATCAAATTAAATAATAACTTAAGAATATGCATTTCAATTGATATCTGTACCACCAAAATCATTAATATGTATTCATATATTCATGATATTAGCATAGTCTCAAATATTAATAAGAGCACAGAGGGGTAAATACTGTACAGGTGTGATTCTAGACCTAAAGACACAATAGGGAGATATTTTTATCAGCACTACACTCAGACTGCCTTTCCTAGGGACTGTCTGGGACCCTGATTCTGAACCCCAATGACAACACCAGAAGATATCATTTTTAGAGCATGTCCAAGTTCTGAATTAAGGTTCTCTTAATTCTCAGCGGCAAACGACTGAGTCACACTCAATTACTAAGCAGTCAGGGAATAGTTGGGATTCGGCTAGGAAACTTTCTACGATTTTTTAAAAACTCTGTATTCAGGACATAGTATTCTTTGGTAGCCTTCCTCAGCAATGAGTGCCGGGGGGTAGAGAAAGACCAAAGTCACCAGTTAAATAACCTTGGTGAAAATATAGGAGGATATTTTCACCATGGTCACTTAACTACTAACTTTGGGTTTTACAAAAATTGTATTGATGTTTTCCTAGCCGAATCCCAACTATTCCCTGACTGCTTATCACCTCGACGTCTAACTGTCTACACCAAATTACTTTATTAATTACTTTTACAAGCAAAAACATTTTTGAATTTAGAAGTATAAGGGAAAGGTAAATGGCTCATATAAGGTATTGAGTTGTTACATATGAAATGTCAGGTTTCTGATAACACTGAAAAGAGGATTCATTGCCACTTAAATATTTACAATGTTCAATAAACCTGGATAGTTCTTTATTTAGTAATCTTTTTTTCCTTTGTGCTTAGAAATTTCAATTTCATTTCAAATATGAGAATGAAAATGTGCAATTATCGTGTGAATTCTTTTTACAAGTTGAAACTGTTTCATGAATTATTGATTTTACGGGGAGATACAAACATAGATTTATGTAACATTGAATTAAGAAATTTTCAGAATAATCCAGGAAGAATTAAGGTCTTCATTAGGGTTTACCATAAGAGTAACCACGTTAAAAGGCAAATTTAGGTTTGAAAATTGGAATATATAAGAAAAACACCTGTTGTAAAATCTACAGGTATTTTTCAACTTTCAAAAAATTAAGTCGCCAGACTGGACTTTGAGCCTGGTTTCAGAGTTCAACTTGTAAGTGCCTTAACAAACTAGATTACCTGAAGTTTTGAAAATTAAGTTACTAAAGTGTATACCATACTGTCTAACAGGGCTTTAATAAAAAGTACCCACATAAGTATTTTGCTAAAGCAAATATTCCAAAATGTTTTTATCTTCAGAAATCATAGTTAATTCCATTTTTTTTTTTTTTATTTAATCTTTTTATGCCAAACCATGCTTTTAATTTCTAATTACCCATTTATTACATGCTACACGCCACCCTCTAGTGCAGCTGCTCTGATCTAGTTCCTTAATCCAATATGTCGACAATACCTCTTAAATCTGCTTCTTCTGAAATCCATCCTCTAAATGTTCTTTCTGGAATTCCTAATTCCTGTTTTATTTGAGGTTTTGGCAAGCATTTTTTACTCTGACCAAAATGTTTAATTTTTCTTTCATACTATATGAATTTTGTGAATTTAAAGAACTAGTTGCCATTTTGAAGAAGAAAAATATATGAAATGAACTCTTCTGGAACCATTTTAACATGATCCCACTAAAATAAATAATAAAGATAATGCAATTATCGTTAACTTCTTATTCTCAGAAATGTTGGTTAACTTGAATTTTTGCTGCCACAATTCTGTTTTATTTATTTATGCTGAGTTCCACAACAGAGGCAATAAACTAAGTTCTGTTTTAAGTATTCACTCAAATTATATTAAAACCTATATGCCTTATATTAAATTTTATAGGATAGAGATCTCCTCTAAGAAGATAACTCGTTAATCCGTGGAACACCAACCCATATAAAAAATAATGTGCAATGTATGACCTTTAAAAACCAACCTCTTGGACAATTTCCAACATAAGTCTATGATCAAATTCTCAACATCTTTAAACTGTAGAAGAACAATTTTCAGACACTTAAAATCAATTGCAAAGATAAAAAAAAGCTATATAGGTGGGTTATATAAGAACCAAAAGAATGCCAGGCATCTGACACAGATCAATAGTTATATATTCATAAGTCACTGGTCGTATAACAAAACAGGGTAGTCATTAAATTTTAATAATATTTTGGTAGTCTGAGGAAGGAGTTATCAATTCCCCCCCATAGAAATGGGGAAACTACCACTTCAGGGAAGTACTACCTAAACAATTTCTTAATGCATTTATCAAACAATAAAAAGTACTTTTTTTTTTTTTTTTTTTTTTTGAAATCTTAACCCATTTGAGACTGATAGCCACTTTCGTGACACGTCCATTCCTTCGCTTCGGGACTGAAAGCCACCAATGTAGCAGGTTTTTGTCATATCTAGTGGTAAGTTTTGTAAGGACTAGTCTAGTTAGCGTTGAGGTGTACATAGAGATTATGTTCCATAGATATCGTCAGCCGTTAGCCGTGAAGCTGAACACAGTAAAGCTCTGAAGATAAAACAGCAGATGCTGCCAAGAATAAAACTTGTGAATGAATTGAGGTGTTTTATTTCCACCATTGAAAATCTCCTAACTGGTAAGTAGATTTGAAAAGATGTGAAGAAAAGTCACAATTCATATGTAAAGCTTTTTGTTAGAATATTTTTTCCCCCTTCTGATTAACAGAGTACAGTCATTATCATACAGTATCACTTAATTATGGAAGAAAGAATAATACATATCAAGTCTGTGCAATTAGATTGTATTAAGTAGATTACACTTTTTTTTCTTATATTGTTTTGGTAATATCTACCAACATGTTAATACTTTAATGAAGTATTTAGATATCACTTTAAATAATATTTGCATATTCTGTCTATACAACAGAATAACTGTTCTATAAATAATTTCTACCACAATATGTTACACAAACTATATTAAAAACATCTACAGCACAAAAAAAGCTGTACTATGCCTAAGAAAAGAAAGTGCAAGACTTTGCATCTAGTCAAAATGACGTAAACATGCAGTTGTGTTAAGTTATGGAATGTTTATTGTCATGGCCAGTGATTTTCTGTGAATGTGAGATTAAGCTGCACTTTTTGTATTTATTTTACAGGATATGAGATGTAGAACACATTTTATAGATAATGTAATATTTTGCCATTTGAACATTAAAAATAAGCTTCTGGTGATGAAAGAACATGGATATGCACCAAAGTCTAAAAAAATTCATTAAATTGAGTTGTTTCATTAATTTAATTTCTAATTAAAACATAACCTATAAGTTTAAATGTTGCATGAAGGTGATTTAACACTCATCAAATACATGAGCACTTTAGCAATTAATTCACAATTTTACTGTGAAAATGTTAGTACAATATGCAATTATTCTGGGAATCCTAAAGGCTGTGACAGTAAAAACATGAATTTTCAGTACTCCGAGGGTTGTGTGTATGATTCCTCACAGGGTGGGTTTTCTCTCAGAAAAAAGAAAAGAAAGATAGTAGCCTTTATTCAAAATTCTGATGATAATATTTTGTTATTACACTATAATTTCTATTTTTTATTTTTTTTTTCTTGCAGACATTTTGTCTTACTCTAAAAATGAAAATCATTTATAATATAATAGGATTGAAAGCCTCAATGTAGGTCAAATGCTCTAGAATAAAAAGCTATTATACCTTAATGACTTTCTCTATAAATTAATGTCCAATTTACCTCACCACTGCATTGTGACTCATAAAGATAATTTTCACAGTCACAAGTAACGTAAATGATTCTTTTTCCCATTATATACCTTTCTCTTTAATTTCATTTTTTTACAGCAAATATGTCTATTTTTTCTCAAAGAACAGGCATCACCCCTAACTAGAAAAGGTTGATCATTTATAGGTAACACATCTCAAAAATATGTATTAATAAAAGTCCGACTCGCAGGAACTGCGTCATCTTAGCGCGGTTACATACATCTGGAAGAAATGGAATAGATTAGCATCACAAATCACAGGAAACTGACAGTAATCAACTTACACAGAAGCGGATAATTCTTAATCTGTATAAGTCAATACAATTGTGTACTGAAAACGTACTTACTCTTTGGCTACTGCTATGAAGGCTCTATTCTAAACAACCAAAAATTCGTTGTGTTTTTAAGTTCATTGTTTTACTAGCAAATTTGTTTTACTGTTATAATCAACTGTAAGTATGTGCTTCATTGCGAATTAAATTCCATTCTGTCGTGGGTTAAATCTTTCTATAAAATAATAAATAAGGGTAACTTCAGTTGGAGGCTATGAGGAAGGTTATATATGTAGGATTAATTCAAAACAACCTACGTCATTATGATTAGCCACTGCCATCATGATTACCACAGCCACTCCTAACTTATTATAAATACCTTTCACTGTTTCTTAGCTTATTTTACTACAATACTAATTTGACTGTTAAATGCCATTTAAAACTAGAAACAACCAATTAAAATGTGAGATAAAGAAAGAGAAAAAACATTTTAAAACAACAAAACAAACACTTTTTAAGTTTTAAGCGCTTATATCTCTCATTGACGTTGCCCCATCGAATATTGCTTCAGAACCTTTTTTGTAGAGCATTCAGTAAGCATTCGAATGGTCACTTTCTACTTACCACGATTTCCCAACTGTTATCGAGATATTTACGAAAAATGTATGGAGATCCAAAAACTTTTCATGTCTATTAATACAATTTTTTTTTCCGCATACTTCCTTAAATTCAAATATAACCAAAATTTAAACATCTTAGTTGGGATTAATTTCCAAGATGTAGAAAATATTTTAATTGAATCCCGCGATTCTAAGTACTCACAAAAAAATAATGACTTATAAAAACATTGATTCCACTTATCTCAACAACGGTTAAAGATATCGCCTTCAAAATGGTTTCATTCGTTTTCTTATGTTAAGAAACCTATAAAAAAAGTACCTGCAAGTATATAAACTCAAAAACGTAAGCGTTACGATTTTTTTTTGCGCGAATTTTGCCCCAAATACTATCTTCTAGTGGGCGGATTCTGCTGGTTAACGAACTTGACCTTTCAAATTAGACGACAGATTTTTGTACCAAATTTCGTCAAAATCGGACCATTTTTGAGCTTGCTAGAGAGCGAACAGACAAGCATATATATAAATAAATACACACACACACACACACACACACATATATATATATATAATTGGGGGCGAGGTTAGCTCAGTGGTAGAGCACTGGACTAATAAGCTGGAGGCCTGAGTTCAAATCCCGAGCAAGCACTAAAGATTTTTTCTTCTAGTGTCTTCGTTCATGGGTTGAATTCGGCCTCCCTGACCGTCCCTAGGCCAACCCAGCCTTTAATTAATTTAATAATGGGTACCTTGGTTAGTGCTAATGACTCTAGCAGTCGAAGCAGCCAAGGGGAAAATCAGGCGGCCGGAGCATAGTACTGACCACACTATCTCCCTAGTGTGCCGTATGGTCATGAATCAGATACCTCTATAGTATCTGCCCCTCAGGGCCCTCGTGGCCTGTTACGGGACTGATTTTTTTTTATATATATATATATATATATATATATACAAATTTTAGCCACCTACATTTTCGTGATCTATAGGGTCTGAAACGTGAAAGTTTCTAGTCGGCACTTCCGGATTGCATCATGAGGTCAACCTCATAAGCGGGTTCTCCCTATGGAGATAGGGAGTAACCGCGCTAAAAAGGGATGTTTAAAATAAATAAAGAACCATGAAAAATTATTATTTATTTTATTTTATTTATGGACAAATTATTCAACAATCAAATGGAATTTTTTTAAGGGGTCAAGATTTTTTTTTTATTACGTGAGTTGATAAGAGTACACATGAGTAAGTTAAAAGATATCGTCGATACAAATGCAAAGTATCGAATGTGAAAAAACTAATTTTTCATTTTCAATCCTTACTGATTGCTTTTGGACTGATGTAGGGCAAACTCTCAAATCTAAGTTCCCTCAGTGAAAGGGAAAGTAACCACTGTCAAAGGTCGAATCTGCCGACTATTTGACTGTCCAAAAGCAAAGTAATGAATAAAAGTTTTTTCACTCTAAAAAGTGGTGATTTTCACATTCGATACTTTGCGTTTGTATTGACGATATAATAGTTATACTTTAATACAATAAAAATGAGCTTCTATTTTTTATTTTATGCATCAATATGATAGATTGGTGCATAAAATTTCACCTTCCTGTGTAACTAGGAAGGTGAAACCGCCTGTGTTATTGCTCATTCAATACAAGCAACTATATACTTACCTCAAATACTCAATGCTTACGTTGCCAAAAATTAAATAAAAGTACTGGAGAAATATTTAGCTATTTTAATTGTAATGACCTCTGAAAGTAATGTTAGAAGTATATTATTAATGTTTACAAATACGTTCTATTAAGAGGGGGTTTCCAGAAAACCCACAACTCCAAATAAAGTTTTTCAAGCTTGAGGCCGCAAATTTTGTTCATGAAAAGAAACCAACAAATTATTGAAATTATGACATCCCCTTAAACATAACACCGATTTTAGGACGGGTTATCTACCAATTACCACCATTTTCTAGCCAGGATAGGTGTGAAGCCTTTCATTTTTTCCAGTGAAAATCCACCACCTCTAGTGGGAATCAAATGGCGTGTTCTCACCTTAAGTGGTAAATTAAAACTTTAGTTTCAGTGATTTTGAATTTGATAACTGAAGTAAATACTATTTGTAAATAATAGCCGAAAATTTCAAATGGAACACCTTCTGTACATAAGTAGATGTGTAAATATTTAAGTTTAGGTGTAAGGTTAGTTCTTATATATGTTTCAAATGGAACTATCTTCTGTATCTAAGTAGAAGTGTAGTTATTTAAGTTTAGATTGATTGTGGTTCTTGAAACATAAATGTTTATTTATTTTCATTTGAACATCCCTTTATAACTGATTCAATCTACAGGATGGGTTACCTAGAGCCAGGATAGGAGGGATAAAAAAATTAATGAAATTTCAATATATAAATTGAGGAATTTTGATGTATTTTACACATTGAAATTTAAAAATAAATTTTAACAAAATAATTAATTATTTATTTATTTAAATTTTAAAGCCCACTTATACATAACACAGATTTTCGGGACGGGTTATCAGCCGTTTACCACCCTTTTCTAGCCAGGATAGGGATAATGACTTTTATTTTTTAATTTTTTTTTTAAATAGAAAAATCATTATCCCTAGTGGGAATCAAACCAACGACCTTAGACATGGAGTGCTCATGTCTTAGCAATCAAGGCCATCGGGTCCCCTAAAAAATAATTATTAAAGTATTCCTGCAATAAAGTGCATATCCATGTTTTCAAGCTGAATCTTTAGAAATGATTCCCTAAAGCAAAATGATACCTAGAAATAATTTTTTAGTGAAAAATTAAAAAGTAATCAAACATTATTCACAATAAAACCAGAACTTCCAATAGGTAAAACCAAATCTCTTTGGTCTCCCTTATATCCCCAGATCTTCATTTTAAATGAGTTATTTTTCAATAATTAATTAGAAGAACTTTTTCTTTGCAAATA
Organism: Gonocerus acuteangulatus; assembly: GCA_946811695.1. Classification (NCBI taxonomy): domain Eukaryota; kingdom Metazoa; phylum Arthropoda; class Insecta; order Hemiptera; family Coreidae; genus Gonocerus; species Gonocerus acuteangulatus. Next base: position 107,447,526 of record OX328124.1, on the reverse strand, counting down.
TAGATCACGGAAAATAAAAAACAAAAAAACAAAAGGTGGCAACAAAAATAATACGGTTTGAAGCTGTAACTACACTGTGCCAGAAGACTACAGCTAGAGGTTGTATTACTTACCATATGAAAATAATAGAATACATCAAGAAGATCACGAATAATTCACCACTTTGGGTAGGAGCTAAAAGAAAACGGGACTAAATCCATGTCTCTACATGCTCCAAACATAGGGAGAAAACAACAATGACAATAATGCCCAAAACTAAAAGTAAAATAAACCATGGAGATAACAACTTTATACTTTTAGAAGGTAAGGTTAATTTTGTAGAAGTTGTGTATTATTACCTTATTGTTATTGATGTAATTAACTAGGTTGATGTTATTTCTTCTTCCGGTCGTGTGATGGTGCTTATTCGACCGTCTAAATTTAAAAGTCATATTATTTTAATGCCAACAACAATCTCAAAGAAGGAAAATAACTATTAAATTTACTTGCCCAACATAATTTATTCATTTTTTTTTTACATTGTAATAATACAATAACCAATTAATAGGTATTGGTTTGAGTAAAAAAAAAAAAAAAATTCTACATATTAGGTAACTTTAAAAAAAAAAACGGAATAAAATGCTTAACAAAAAAAATAAAATATATATCAAATAGAACATTCGGATATGTATATCACACCAGTTAAAAAGCATCTTTTATGTCATTCAACTGCCTGATGGCCAAGTCGACAGGTAAATTAAAATGAAATTGATTAAGTCTTTCCAGGCTAGCGAAAGTGTCTTCGAATCCTGTCTTCATAACGTAGCTCCATTCGGCATAATGCATTTCCAATAGTGGTTGGCATCTGAGAATCATTTTTAACCAAGGTACAAGCATTCTTACATTGAGGCCAGCACAGACAAACGCTTTGAACTGTGAGTCATAGCTCCTTTTGTACGGGTCGTGGGAGGCAATTATGTTACCAATTACACTAAGGAGGCTTTGTTTAGTCGATACTGCTGACCCACCAATTATATCCAAGTTGAAGCTTTGAGATAACTTTCTTGCAGGTGTCGAATTGAACTTGTCTCCATTTTTCAAATCATAAAATTTGAGTATGAGCTCCCAAACATGCATTTGATACGACGAAGGAGACTCTTTGGCCCTGAAGCACATAGCGAATGGTACAATAGTTAGGCTGTTGTTTATATTCATAAGCCCGTGCTGCATTAGATTCTGTATTCCGACGGCTAGTTGTTTTCTCACAATTGTTGCAAGTTTACTCGTACACTGTACAGAGGTTTCACTATCAGATACATAATCACTGTCAGCATAAGTGGTTTCTGGCTCCCTCGATAATTCTATTACTTTCTCTATTGCCATTTCCAAATGAGCTCGCAAGTCGCCCCAGTGTTTTGTCTTCATATTCCTTTTGGGCGAATTTTTTCTAAACTTTTTGTGTGTGTGGAATTGTGTTGAAGCAAAAATGTGAAGAAGAGCAGCAATACGTTTGACAGTATTAAGCATCTTACCTCTCATCTGATCCTGTTGCGATCTACTCACGTGTTGGTTGCATCCAGAACAAGAACATTGACACTTATGCGTGCTTGTTTTAGTATCTCCTTGAAGAAACTCAACAAACATTTCGAGATCTGCAATTTGGGTCTTTAATTGATTTACAAGCTGCTCCTTCATCTTCAAAGGGTTTATTATTTGACTTACAGCTGAGTCTACGTATGTTTTGAGTTCATCAATTGACATCTTCTCAATTTCATCCAAATTAAAATTAAGTTGTCCTTTAAGCTGATCAATTATAACCTTTTGCTTTTCAAGCACAACATTTGAAGGTGGCCCAGCATCACCTGATTCCCAGGCGTAGGATTCAAGATCGGCTAACTGCATTTTTAACTTAGCGATGAGATCAGCTTGTTTTATCCTTTGTTCTGTTAAGGTGTCTTCAAGTTCTTGTTCCCCGGGGCAAAGGCGCAACCTACATACGCTATTCTCCATTTGAGGTATGCCACGAAATGCGAATTCCTCTAGATTTTTGAGAAGTGTCTCCTTTTCCTCAGGAGGGGCTTCGACTATCTGACGCAATCTAAACTGTACCTGAGCAAAGTGTGTAGTCAAAGCAATAAGGGATGAATTCATAATTTCGTGTTGCTCTTCCATGTGTTGAAGCCTGTCCTCATCAATGGATTGAGTCGGAGACTCGACTCCTTCAGAGAACATATCATAGGGCATTAGCATGTTCGGGTCTACTTTCTCCTCCATTTTAATATATTTTTCTTTCAATGACCCATACTCCAAGCGTATTCTTTAAGCTGTAAAATCAATACATTAGTCAAAATGTATGAAAATTTGAGACTCTTTTTAAGCTCCATTAAGAAACAATCACAGTCCACGTTAGGCCAGATGCAAGCAAAAATACAAATGAGGACGGCACTCGGTAGTCCTTAAGACTAAAGAAAGAAGAAGGTCTTCAGATAGCTCATAATTCTATTTCACGGTAGCGTCACAGATGAAACCGTATTTGGAAGATAATCCTTGAAAAACGAGGACAGGAGAAGCGAGGCCGATCCATCAAGCACAAGGCTTCCCTTCAGACGAAACGGAACCTTTACTAACTTATCACTGATAAAGCGTCACATGTTTAGTTCAGACGAAAAAATAATACTAAAATTGCTTCCAGAAGGCATATGGCATAAGATGGGGGAAGAGCATCGATCGGTGACGTCAGAGTGCCACCATCTCCCACGCTTTTGATAGCGACCCCCCCTAGATAACAACAGACCATTATTTTTACAAAAGAATACAGAGACCGAACTTAAGTCATATGTTATTTGAAACGGTAAAAAAAAGCTTAAACAAATGGGACTGTGAATGTTAAATAAAAAGGCATGCATGAAACGTTTAAACTTGCCTGTCAATAATTTACAAATGGGTACAAATATCCCAGACTCCATTAGACTGTCTGTGGAGTGAAATAGGGGAGAATTTTTCATCAGAGCATAGAAAATCGGCGGTTAGGCAAACCTTTACCATTACTGGTCCTGAAAAGCATAGAGGGGCGTATTGACCGAGAAAAGCAGCACCTTCGCTAGAACCCCATTGGCTGAGGCATTATCACAACTCCTATTCTAGACTATTATCTACTTTGACAGTAGGTAATTATACACACACACATACAAGCTTATCACAATAACTTACAAAGCTGACTCGAGCATAAAAATAGGGTAAGGTTTCAAATAAGCTTTATACTCTTACTTATTGTTATTCAATTCGATGAGATTGTTGTTGGCAGATTTCATCCTTTCAAAATCCATTGCAATTAGTCCATTTTAATTATAGACTCACTTAAAATCAACACTTTTTCATTATATATATGTGTCAAAATGAACAAAAAAAGAAAAACAACGGAGACACAGACAAAAATATAAGCCTCACATGAAGGTCAACTTAAAAGAATAAAAAAAAAAAATATATAAAAAGCGTTTAAATAAAGTAGCGATCAATAAAAATAATGTAATAATATGATAAAAGCAATTTGTTAAACGGAGACACTGTAAGTCGTGATAAGTTGTCGAGACTGCGTGACGAAGGCGCAGGAAGAGTGGTTGAAAGGCGACTGCCAGGCGCAGCCTCCCACCCCACGGCCTATAGCCACCCCCACTGGGAGCCTGATCTTTACTCAGCCAGTAAACAATGTCCGCTTTTATTCAAATTATTACATCATTAATTGGCAAGTCCAGGCCCCAAAATATATTATATTCCTTCTGAAGGCAGAATGTCAATGCATAAAAGTCCAAACTTGCATAACCGTCAATTTATGAAATATGGCTCAACATGTTTCGCAACCTTGGATGCCTCTTCAGGAGCATAAGAACTAGGTATATCCTAATGGCCTGTAGGCGAATCTTCCGCTACGTGGGCCACGTCGTAATTGAAGATCATCTACATAGCAGCAATCAGTTGGGTTGTAGTTTCGTCTGATTTGAAAGTTCTAGTTCGTTAACCACAAAAATCAGTCCACCGGAACATGGTTTTTGGGGCAACATTCGCGCGAAAAAATAGTAACGCTTGCATTTTTTTTTTTTTTTTTTTTTTTTTTGCATCATCATGTGTTTGAATGCAGTTGGCATTAAATAAAGTGTGGTAACCAGTAGATAGCCCGGCGTCGATAGCCCAATTGTTGATACACCGTTAAAACCCTCCGCCCCCCCCCCAAAAAAAGAGAAAAAAATACGTTTGCTCGTTTGGACGGCAAACGCGCATTATATTTGTATGTCAAGAGGTTAATGGAATAAGATTATTAATTGAAAATAATCTGCTAATTATTCCACTTTCCAATTTTATAAGAATTCAAAAGCAAAAATATTTTCTAATCAAAATATTAATTAGAGAAATTCTTAATTGACACAACCTAATTAAATTAAAGCGGGAAAATAATTTCTTTTCTCATTTCTCAGTAATTCCGTGAACTACTTTAATCCTAATTGCTAGCGGGTTAACAACCGTTTCATACGACATATGTACTTTCTAAATACTTTTCCCACCATCAAGATAGTCTTATCCTGTGATGGATTCCATTAAATATATTAAAAGCAATTGGAGGACTTGATTACGAAACCGGCGAATTTAACAGTACTGTAATCGGTATCGTAACCAACGGCTTACGTAACTAGAAACAATTATCCACAGCCCAGAATCGGGAGCAGCCAAAGAAATCCACTCATAAGACCGATCGATGAAGGGTGAGAGCCCACTTGTATCATCTTCAGAGTCTCTATGGTGTAGTTATTTCTACTGATATTCTTTGAGCAGACAATATTATAGCATATTTAGTATGGCTTTTTTCTTTTAGCACTTTCCAAGTGGTTGTACATATTGAGGTTGCACGACGATATTTGGTCAAGACAAATAGTCGTCTGGGACTGAAGAAAAAAAAAAACACACACGTAAACATAAAAAACTGCTTCTCTTTCGTACATGGCCACTGCGCATGCACGAACGCCAGCGTACACTTTTTTTCAGTTTAGTCATCGCTAAAGCATATTTATGCTATAAAAAGAGAGAGAGAGAGAGAGAGAGAGAGAGAGAGAGAGAGAGAGAGAGAGAGAGAGAGAGAGAGAGAGAGAGAGAGAGAGAAAACAGAATCCTGACAAGGATGCTCCCTAAAGCCTAGTACACACTGAGACTCATAGTTGTGCAACATTGTTGCGGGACACTGGGAGCTGTCCCGCAACAATTTTGCACGTCAGTTTCGGGGCTGTCCCTCAACAATGTATTGCCTCCACACTAGAAAGCTAGTTCCCTCGAACTTTTTTCAGGCGCTGGCCTCGCAGGTGTTTCTCTATCGACATTACTGTTAATTAAAAATCGGAATATGAAAAAACCAAGATGGCAGGGCTGTTGAAAATTGTTCAGTACTAACAATAAAGTGTGTAAACATATTCAGACTTAAAGTCGGAATGGGATTTATCAACTTTATAAGAATTAGGCCTCAAGATTTTCAGAATCGTTTGCAAATGGTTTGACCAAAGGTGTTTAAAAAAGATACAAACTTTAGAAATTCAATTTCTCCTACCGTAAAACTTGCTACTATTCTAAGGTTCCTTGCAAGTGAAAAATTGTTTACAAGTCTTTTGCATACTTTTAGAATTTCTAGGCAAACTATATCTTCATTTGTTCCAGAAGTGTGTGAGGCAATAATCATCGTTTTGAAAACATACATTAAAACTTATTTTTTATTTATAATAGGCACGGGCGTATATATGAAATAATTTCGGGGAGGGGGAGCTGGAAGCTTTTAGGGGGTATAGAATACTAACAAACTAGAACTTGGAACAGTTAGCCAATTAAAACGCTATTAAACCCAATAAACATTATTTTTTCTAAGCTAAACGGTCTTATTTAATTTACTTTTGAGGTTTTTATGACAGCCCTCTGAGCCCCCCCTTATAAACACCCATGATAATAGGTACAAATAAAAATATATTTTTAGCGTTGTCTTTCTTTTGTTTTTTATTAATAACTAAAACGGGCGCTAATGACCTAGATGTAGATGCGCCGTAAAAAAAAAAAATAAAAAAAAAAAATAAATAAATAAAAAAAATAAAATAAAAAACAATGATCTTGATTTAAAGTTGGATACATATGATATTATTTATTTATTTAAATTTTAACTAAATAAATGTATTTCAACATAGTATTTATTTTAGGTTAACATAGCATTTATTAATGAAAAAGAAAAGAAATCCAGTGCTAAAAATATATTTTTATTTGTATCTATTATCATGGGTGTATATAAGGGGGGCTGAGAGGGCTGTCATAAAAACCTTATTTATGATATTAAATTATAATCAGAGCAACTTGAGCGCATTTGTAAGCCCTCTTTTAACTTTATTGTCATATCAGTCTTCTACATATTGAGTGAAATTGAACCATAAGTCCTTATGGCGAACTGCCGGAGGCTGACTGCAGACTGGGGCTGCTCCGGAACATGTCCACACTGGCAATGTTGCGCAACAATGTATCCGTGAGTTCCAACTCAGATTCTTGTATCACATAGACCCGCAATACACGCCTGATACACGGGGGCATGTTGCGCGGCAGAATCGCAACAATCCAGATTCAACCGAGATTCAGCTCTGCAAAAATGACGCGCAACAAAGCATCCCAGTGTGTACTAGGCTTAAGGATAGCACACCCTGGGCCAGGAGCATGGAATGTGTACTTGCGCAATATAATAGCATGGTAACACCGTGGCTGACGACCGTGAGGGTTTTCGCCCCAAATTATTCAAATAAACTAAATTTGAGGGTAAAAATGCAGTTTCCAGCCCTCCAAACCGATTTCTTTCAAACTTTGCACAATAACGTATTTTGATGCACTAAACACGAATACGATAAAAGAAAACGTCGGATTTAACTAGGAAAGAAGTTATTAAGCACTTAAGTTCACTGTTGTGCAGGTTATGAGAGCTAATGTAAACAACTAAATTTGTGACGACTTTAAGGCATACATGACTTTAAGGCATAAATGACGACTTTAAGACATACATGCTATGCGTTTACGCTCGCTCAAAAAGATAACAAAACCCCAGTCAATCCAACTCGCTAAAATTAATAGACTATAATAGTAAGCACTAAAGTTAGGAAGGTTATAAAACTAGGCGTCATCAGCGTATTTGTAAACACGCGCATGCGCAGATATGTAACATTGGGAAACAGAGAACTGTCATTTGAAATGTCCAGAAACCATTTATTCAAAGATATTGTTAATTTTAAGGGCATCCTCACCCGTCGTCACCTGTCGCTTAAGGGCATACGTGCTATGCGTTTCCGCTCGCTCCGCTACGCTCCGCTCGCTCAAGGAAATAACAAAACCCCAGTCAATCCAACTCGCTAAAATTAATAGAATTCTATTAATTTTAGCGAGTTGGATTGACTGGGGTTTTGTTATCTTCTTGAGCGAGCGGAAACGCATAGCATGTATGCCCTTAAAGTCGTCCTAGACATTTTTCTAATCCTCGACATTAAAGTCGTCCTAGACATTCTTCTAATTAGCTCTCATAACCTGCACAACAGTGAACTTAAGTGCTTAATAACTTCTTTCCTAGTTAAATCCGACGGTTTTTTTTATCGTATTCGTGTTTAGTGCATCAAAATACGTTATTGTGCAAAGTTTGAAAGAAATCGGTTTGGAGGGCTGGAAACTGCATTTTTACCAATTTGAGGATTTGCTGTTATTGTTTATATAACTCATAGTTGTTCTTCAACAAAAACATTAAGGCTTCTCGTCCACTATGACCGAAAAGTTTCGAACTGCGAAGCAACGCATTCAGGCGAACGCCGATCGTACGAGAGTGCGTATGCCTCTCGTCTATTGCCTCAGGATTCTTCTAGATTCGCAGTAGATGTGATGGCTCTTCGGAAAGAGTTTTCTCATGATTCTGGTGAAGAATACTTTCGCTTTGGAATTATCACCTTTGATTGATCGACGGCTCAGGCGACATCAACAAAGACGGGAAATGAGTGTGATTCACATTAATGCCAAAAGAAACGAGTTCGCTGAATTTTCTCGTTTGTGGAATGATCTTAAAATCGACGATGACCACCACTGTTCCTATTTTCGAATGAGAAAGGATACATTTCAATACATTCTTGACAACATTTATACTAAAATATTTTGTTTCCCGTTGGTCCTACAGATATTTCCTTTCCTGGATAAGCAAAATTAACTTCTCACAGTCCATTTTTAAACATGACTTTTCGCACTCGTTCGCAACTATAAATCCCAGCAGAATGACGATACGGGCCCAGTGGACACGGTCCATGAGGGAGCCACGTTTTTGGACAGTTCGCACGTTTTCGTGCGAATTCTGACGAATTCATTTCGCAGCTTTTCGGTTCCAGTGGACGAGATCCGCCTCCTGGAACACTGTTATACAGGCGAAATTCGCGCGAAAAACACCTTTTACAGGCGTTTTTTACCGCAGGGAAACGAATGAAACCATTTTCATACCGAATCAAGGCGATATCTGTAACAGTTTTTGATAAAAGTGGATAACAATAGTTTTATTTTTTTTTTTTTATTTTTTTTTTTTTTAGCGGCGTATCAACAATTAGGCTATTAACGCCAGGCTACCTACAGGTTGCCACCCTTTTATAATACCAACAGCACGTGGTCGGTCACCCAATCAGGTTCTGACCACGCCCGACGTTGCTTAACTTCGGTGATCTACGGGAACCGGTGCATTCGACGTGGCTATGGCCGTTGGTAAAACACTAGTTTTTGTATCTAATTTTAGTTTCGGTATTCAACAAATATTTATTCAATTATATTTATGTAGCGACTGCCTTGCTGAGGATGAGCTCAGTTTGGGCATCTCTTGCAGAACTGACTTTTCATATTCCAATGTAGTATGACAAAGATATAGGTATGTGTACATGTCTATAATTTTAATTTTAGGGCCCCTTTATAACAAAATCGTTCATAGGTGAACTTCAATCTACATTCCTACGGAATTCGGGAAAGGAACAAATGAGGATTTGACAAACACGGCTTATTAAATGAACTGAGTGGATTTTCCTAAGAGCAAACAGAAGAAAAAAAAGTCAATGGGGAATTGTTAGAGCATGAGATGGGCGGATAGTTCGAAAGTGCAACAAGTGGACATTAGCTAGTAGATAGGGCGTAGGAGAGATAAACACTGTAGTTCACATCTTGTCAGGTATTCTACAGAACCATTCAACAGGAACAGGAGGGATAAAGCCTTCACGCGCAACTCAAACCTTCATGCTTTAAAAAGCGCAATTTAACTGGAAAAATTATTCAGGGCAGCCTTATATTCTTTCATAGTCGAGTACGCCATATTCTGAAATGAATCCAATAATATCAATATTCCGCCTTAGCAAAGTTTTGAATTATCAAGAATGAATAGTATTTGTACGCTAGGATGTTTGATACGAACAGTAAACTCTAATTCGAAGTACAGAACGGACAGGGATTAATGGTTTGTTCAGAAAAAGTTCAGCGCACGAAGCAAAATTTCAATTAGAAAAAATAGAAGGAGTTACTTAAACCGACTGAATTCATCAGCAATGCATGGAATACAACAAAAACGAGACTTTTTGCTGTTTTATATTGCTGACGTATTTAGTCCCGACTGAGTCGTGCTGAATTAAACGATTGTGATGCTTTTTATTAGTTGAGATTATCATAAAGCGAGGTCCGGTGGCCGTGAGTGTTAAGGCGTGAGCACTTAACACTCCGTGCCAAAGGTCGTGGGTTCGATTCCCTCTATGGGATGGTGGCTTTTCTTTTTTGAAAAAAGAAAAGGCATCAGCCCTATCCTGGCTAGAAAAGGGTAGTAACCTATAGATAACACGTCCCAAAATTCGTAGTTAATAATAATTGACGTTGAAATTTAAAATAAATTATCATAAAGCTTCTTGGGTGTACATAAGAAATAATTTCGGGGGGCGGGCTGGGAACTTATGGGGGGTATGGAATACTAACAATCTATAAATTGGAATAGTTAGCCAACTAAAACAGTATTACACCCAAAAAAAATTTTTTTTGAACTAAGTGATCTTACTTAATTTATATTTAAGGTTTTTATGACACAGTTTTACAGATTAAATCAAAATTTCGAGGGGGCTGCAGCCCCCTCCTTATATACGCCCACGTAAAGCTTCCTCAAGAAAATATCATATAACAGACTATAGTGGCGCATCAATAGTTTGGTCTGGAGCGGGGGGCATCTGGCCCAGATCTAAATACACGGATTTTATTTACTATAATAATATAACTTTCTTGGCAGTTTTGAAAATTATATATCGAAATTCGTTACAAGACACAAAACAGAGGCTGCTCGGGAGACAATAACAATTTGTTTAGAAACTGGAGGTTTACATTTAAAACTCAATTTCAGTACATAGTTATTTTGGTAAATAAGGAAAACGTCTTTTCTTTCCTTGTGGGAATGTATAACGACTTTTGTAGCGAAAGAAGAAAAATTCTGGCAGGTGTATGGCTAACATTTATAAAAACATTGTTGGTAGCATAAATGAAGATTTGAAATTAGAACGTTTCAAGACAATACTTTTGTGTATATTTTTCTAATGGTTTTTTTAAAACGTTGCCTTCCCTTGTAAAATAAGGAATATTTTCTTTAACTCAGGAAACAAAGTGTCCATAACATCAGCGCAATTTCAGCCACTTAGCACTTCCACTTATACGGCCCACGCCGGTATATATTGAGTCAGTCTCCTGTTTGTTGGTTATGTAGTAGCAGAGACTGGTTTACTATTTTCATTTTCCTCTGGAAAACTAGCTAGTTTATGTAATTGCATTAAGTAGAATAAGATATGATTAACAAGGAATAAAGAATTTCTTTATGCGCATCAGGACTGCCGATATGAGGAAGGTGGTATTAGGGAGGGGAAAATCTACAGATAAGTGAGGTAAGTGAAAATTTAAATTTGAATAAGCCAGAATAGAATCAAAAAGCTTTTTGAGTCACGCAATTTAAATATGATTTTAATTATTTTAAAACCATTTTAACCAAAGGTCGTGGGTTCAATTCCCACTGTGGGGTGGGGGTTTTTCTCTAGAAAAAAAGAAAAGGCAACAGACCTATCCTGGCTAGAAAAGGGTGGTAACCTATAGATAACCCGTCTTAAAATTCTTAGTTAATAATATAGGACGTTAAAATTTAAATAATAATAATCATATATAAGGCGCTAATGACCCTGGCAGACGGAGCACCAATAATTAATAAATAAAAAAAAAATATTTTAAATCCTTAGTATTCCATAATTGATATTGAAAGTCGACTTCTTTCACCGGCGGCACTTGTAGCTTTTGGTACACACTCGTATGTCCGCTAGGATACCTACTACCTTATCTTCGTATCCTGTTGAGGGTACCAGACCAACGAGAGTAGAGGTAATGGAGAACATTTGTATCATAAACCATAAAAATATTCGGAAGCCGTATTTCAATATCAATTATGATACAATTAAAACTGAGGCAAGTTAATGCGTTGATAAACGGCATGCTCGACTCCAGGGGAGTCAAACAACGAGCCCATTTTTTGACACCATTAACTTCAAGACAAATGGCGTACAAGTTGCCACCCGCCTACAATGCCTAGTTGACACGAGCTAGCTTATTATTTTTCATTAGTGCTTGCTCCTATCAATAAGTAGGCTCAGTGAAGAGTGAAAAGTAATACTTCCCTCCTAGTGGACAAGTGCTTTCAGTACAGTCTGTCCAGCACTAAACACTTCTTGGGCTGTTCACAAGAAAGGGATGTCTCATAGTAAATAGAATCCAATCCTATTTACTTGTACTTGCGGCGTCTATTAATACTTGTTACTAAAAAAGAACCTGTCTAGATAATGATGCTTAGCTAGTGTAAACTATGCATAATGCGAATGGCACGTGGTTTGCACGGATGGTCAAGAATTTTCTATCAAGATTCCCATAAAAATATATTTTTTTCTAATTATACAGAGCTGTGAGGATACCCGGCACGAGAAGTTGCGAGATCAATGTTTCATTGAGCGATTAATATCAAATTCACACCACAAATTAATTCCCTCACCAATATAAGTCAAAGAAGTAAATTTCCAATTGCCGGATCTCGTCGATAAATATCTAGAATAAATCTTTCTATAAATTATATGCACTGATTTCTCCGGCTAAAATTAATTTATTAAAAATAATTAATATACACAGTGAGAAGTAGCCTAAGATAAGTTGGTTCTCCCGTAATTTTTTTGTGTTTCTTGCATTCAAGTATCCACGAATTTAAAGATTCGCGGAGGCTCGGTGGCCGTGAGTGTTAAGGCGTGAGCACTTAAACTCTGTGCCAAAGATCGTGGGTTCGACTTGGTGATACAGACAATGAGTAAGTACTATCTTACTAATTTAGCTCTTGGATCTCTCCGCTCGTACTTTCCAGTAGTATTAACCACGTCCAACGTTACTTAACTTAGGAAATCATACAAAAACTGAGAGGAAACTCTACTAATTAACGATTGAAATGCCCTACAGTTAGTAATGCGGTTTCGCACAGGCCTACCTCGCTACCTGGTACGGAATAAGAACCGATCCACTAATTCGGACTTTCATGAATAATGATTGCAGGGATCATTCTACTGTTGCTTTAGAATTCTTGCTTATAGAAGAAATAGAATACGAGGACGATTGTATGTTGCTATGCATTGAAAGAAATTGTATCCGCCGAACATTGGTAGCTTCGAAAGTATTACAAATTATCTAAGTATCTATATTTTGTCTAAAGAAAGTTATTAGTGCAACTGATTTTCAGTGCATTAAACAGACAATATTTCAAGATGAGGGAATGTTGAAGTTGTATTTAACTGCATATTTTTCATTTCCCTGACTAATTTGATACTTATGTATTGCTGTAAAAGGGATCATCATAAATGTCTTTATGCTAACACATTCACAGACAAGATACTGCAAAAAAGGGGACTTGTAATATAAACTTGTAACTGAGGTTGATAGTGAATCATGAGTTCGAGTTGCCTATGACTAACGCATTACTGATGGAGTAAGTAACCAACAGCCCCAGTGCGTGGCTCCATTCAATTACATGGGCTATGATTCATCGCAGACTAGTTTATGATAGGAGTCAGAGATGAGTTCCTTTTCAGTAGGTTCCAGTGTAGACTTTCTAAGGCCCGATTCACACACAAGTGACGAGTGTAACTGGCGTGGTTCGGGCGTGGCGGTGGTTTTTGCTACCTCTATGCAATCCAATGGTCCAATCCACACTGAAGTGGCGTGGCGATGGGGTGGGCCAAACCACCACCACGCCCGAAACACGCCAGTCCCACCCGCCACTTGAGTGTGAATCGGGCCTAAGGTTGCACCTACATTGGACCCGTATTACTCCCGAACCGATATCGCTTGACCGACGATGGCCGATGACAGTGCCTTCATTGGTCCCGACCCGATCGATCCGATCTAGTCTCAGCTCGTTAGTAATGAACTCGTAGTGAAGTAAAAATGAGTGATTAATTAAAGAAATGCCACCTAAGCATGATGGCCTTTGATTACCTTGTTCAAGGTATGAAGGAGGAGTTGAGTACAATCTTCCGTAAGTATAGTAGTCCCGAGAAAAAAAAAAAAAAAATCTTAGTGTAACAGTTAATTTTTACCAGTTTCACTACGATAAGAGAAGCATTAGTATTTTATTTTAAAATAATTTATAAGAAAGGTAGCTAGGAGGTTATAAAAGTCTTTCCACGTAATTTAATAAACGAAGAAAATAAAAAAAACAAAAATGTGACAAGACAAAGTCCAAAATTTCATTAGCTTTCATACAAAAAAAAAAAAAAAAAAAAAAACCCGCAATATATGTCCTTTGGTCCTATTTTACGTTGGTCGTCTTACATAGGTCTAGAAACAAACAAGATTGAACGGCCGAGAATCGGTAGCTATCGGATCGGATCGGGACCAATGTAGGTGCACCCTTGGAAAAGCTCAATGCCTCAGCCACTGTCCAATGCCAAGCTGCTGACAAATCTTCAGCTCCTTGGAATGTCAGATCATATACCTTTGAAGAAATTTTTGATTGTAGACACTATTCAGGGGATGATGTAGTAGGAAATCTTTTGCCTTATTTTATCCCTCCCTCCCTACTCCAGCCGACCTCCACTAATAAGTATGGCATTCAGTCTCTGCTTATACAGCGGTTAAAAGAGCAATTTAACAGGTCCTCGTTATACAGCTTTATAAAGTCTTGTAAATACATAAAAACATGGATGGTATCGTATCTCTCCCACTTCCCTTTTACTAGTTATTTTAGGTACTTAGGGTCAATGAAACGTCGGCATTTTGCACTAGACATGCCCTTTGAGATATTGAGGTCAACACTAATATGGGTCAACCAGTTGCTATGGCAACAGAAATCTTTACATTATATCGATTCAGCTTTACTGAACTTTCCGTAAATAGCAGGTTTTACTGAAGAAAAAAAAAATATATGAGCAAACAAATCCCTCTTATTAATCATTCAGTTGCAATATACTTAGCTGATAATGTAGAATTTATGAAAATGTTAATGAACATACTAGTTATATTGTATATTTGTTATGATGGTAATATTTAGTTTAGGAGGGAAACATTAATGCTATCCTCATATTATGAACAAAGATCGCAGGAATTCCGTCATCTGAGCAGGTATACAAATGGGGTTCATTTCTAGACATATCTCAGAATAGAAACACTAATAAAAATTGTTGAACCTAATCGTTTACTATCATAAATATATGTATGCCACCTGAGTAAATGTTATAATTTTGATCTACACGAGCTTATTACTTGTCACCTAAGCATTTTACTAAGCGATAAGTAGTATCCCACCACCATTCTAGTAAGCAGTTGTCACCTCGTGTAAACAGCTCAACATGTAAAGTAACGATTCTCTATTGTGGAGCTTTCGTTACTGAACGCACTTGCCCACCAAAGTATGAACAAGTCCTTGTCACTTGTCACAAAGCCAGCTTAGTGACAGAGACAAGCACTAATGGCCCATTTACACTTTGATTAGTGCGAGTGTGAGTGATTAGTGGTTCCTGTGAGAGATTAGTGCTTAGTGCGAGTAGTGTCCACTGTTTAGAAAAGCAAGTATTATGGTCGAATAGCCTCAAAAACGTGCCGAGGTCCGCTTGCAGTTGCAAGAAACCCTTAAGGAAGTTTTGAACGCAGTGGTGTCTGAATGTGAAGAACTCGTAGAATCAGAACAGTCAAGACCAAGAAGAATATGGGAACGAAAGTGGATAAGTAGAAGAGCCATTCATGGCGCGAGCTACCAACTCCTTATGGAATTGGCTTCTGAAGGTACCATGGAATTGGCTTCTGAAGGTACCATGGAGTTGGCTTCTGAAGGTACCATGGAATTGGCTTCTGAAGGTACCATGGAATTGGCTTCTGAAGGTACCATGGAATTGGCTTCTGAAGGTACCATGGATTTGGCTTCTGAAGGTACCATGGAATTGGCTTCTGAAGGTACCATGGAATTGGCTTCTGAAGGTACCGTGGAATATTACTATTCTATCAGGATGACCGAAGAGTCATTTAATACATTACTAAACCTAGTCGCACCCGTCATACAGAAAGTAGATATATTTATGAGACCTGCTTTGCCAGTAAAAGTAAAATTGCACGCTATTTTATACCTGTTGGCAGGTATAGAATAGGCCCCAGTGTGTTTAGTGTTAGACTCTACTAAACAGAAAAATAGAACGAGCTTCTATTCACTGTTTAGTAATCACTTGCACATGCTACTAATCACTCACACTAAACAATTGCAGTCCACACGTGTTCTGTACTAATCACTAAAAACCTTCGCTCAGCACTCGTACTACTCAAAGTGTAACTGGGCCCTTATATCGTGTTACTGGATCTTACTGTACATTAAAGGTAATGTATTGCCTGTTGAGGCGGTTTTGTTAGGTCTTTGGAGGTATTCATTTCCAAGATGTCCCGTGCGTCAAACATTTCATACGATCTTAATATCGCGTTTACTAAAGTGAGTATAAAATATTGCAGGTTTATACCAAACGATTTCCCTAAGAGGAAATATGATTGCTATATGAAAGGACGGATGTATACGGACTGCAAGTACGGCGTATTGATGCAGCCTTTGAAGAGAATACAGATGAACGGTTCTGAACGAACAATACCCTTGCTATGAGTCAGAAAGAGGCAGATATCGATCGGACAATCAAAGAATCAACCAGATGGCCTAGCTTCCATAGTTCAATACCTCAATGCTAAGTATGCTCGTACACTCTATCATAAGTATAATTTATTTGAAAAATGTAAAATAATAAAATTTATTCCATTTTCCTTTTAAAGTTTTTCCTCTATGTTGAATTCAGGGAGAATCATGCAACCAAGTCAGGCAAAATGACGTAATCCATGCAGGAAACTATATTCCAAGAAACAAATGACGGCCAGTAAAATATCATTAACGGTGTATTTTTAAAGGTATCTGAAATGGTTAATCAGAAAAATAAATTCACAACAAGAAAAAACAAAGGGAGGGCTTTCCAGTACCATGATATGTAGTATATTGGACTGACACAGAGGAGCTCCGGGTATGAAGCAGGTTGACATATTTCCGGGATGGGTTTATTATTTCTGATATTGTTAATTATTCAATAGTCCCGTTTTTGGCTTTCTTTGTCGAAATTCGCGACCAGAAAAGACACAGTATGGAATTCGATTGAGGCTTTCTCAAAAAATAAATACTCATATCCAACACTTAATTTTATTTTAATACATTCAGAGATGGCAGAGAAGAAGATCCGCTTTGCGCCCTCCCCTCCGGAATAAGAAGTACATATAAGTAATAATAGAATCTTAGTACAAGCTGGCAGCTGCAAAGCACATATCACAAACATAACTGTATAAAAAGTCCGATAATTAAAAAAAAAAACATCTGTTTGATGAGCTCATCGCCTTACGTTGAGCTCATATATAAATAATAATAATAAAAAGTCCGACTCGTAGGAACTGCGTCATCTTAGCGCGCTCCCGTTTCTATCCCTATAGGCGTTTGGAAATCTTGAATAGAAAGAGTTAATGTTTTGTATAGATCTTTCCTGAAAAATCTAAACATGTGTAAAAATATAAAATGAAATCTCAGGGAAAAGAAACATTTTATGCGCCACAACAGGAAAGTGACATCATCCTAAGCGGAAATTACTCCCTCCGACTTCTCAACTTTCGTTCTAAGAAAACGCTATTACAAATACCTTTCTAATTTTTATTCCTTGTTTAATTAAAATGTTAATTTTACTGTTACATGCAATTAAAAAGGCCGTCGCGCAGGAGCTGCATAACTAAGCACTTTCCTCAGAATTTGGCTCTCCTTAGAAAAATGGCTGTGTAGTAGGAAATTTATTGAGCTTTCGAATGTTACCGTGCACTTATCACGATTTATGAAAGCAATCTTTTTTAGTGGTTTTATTTCATAGTACCATTCGCAAGAGGACGAAACATCCTTAGGTATGACTATAAACTAAAATAATAAAATCTATTTTGTCTCATTTTAATGCTATAGTAGGATAAATTTTTATTTAACAAATAACGTACAAAACTTACTTCATACAAACTAATATTTAAAAAAAAAAAATCATATTCTTTTATTCGTGGAAAATAATACCATTTTTCAGGCCATTCTATGATTTTCCACGAATAAAAGAATGGCCTTAAAAATGGTAAGTAGAGTAAGATTTTAATTGTTTAGATTGGCCATAAATAAATAAAAATAAAATGGAAGAGAAAGAAATAGTTCAGTGCTGATCATTAAAAGGTCACAATATTCTCAAGAACTTTTATTAATGCATTTCACTAATTACAGGATCAGATGGAACGAGATAGAAAAGGAAGGCGCCATTTTTAGTCATGGAGGAAAATGGCGGTATATCGTCAACCTGAAAAAACTTCCTATCAGGAAGTTCAGCGGAGAAATGTCGACGTTCCATAACACATAGGCTAAGAAAAAAAATCGGTCATTATTTTGTGTAACTTTAGTACAAAAATACAATATCTCAAACATAAAGTTCGTTAACCAGGAAATCCACCCATCCATTTTTCCCATAAATCGTAGAGCTTACGGGAAGAACAGAAATAAACCAGGCCAAATGTGCTGTGTTTACACATTTAAAAAAAAAAAAAAAGTATAAAAAAAGACCAGAATTTTTCGGGCAAAATACACCACAGCAACAGACTGAGTTGAAAATAGTTTTACAGGTTTCAAATTAATCCAAACTAAGATATATAAATAAACGTTTGGAATTGAAGAAGTGTTACCAAAAAAATTCTTACTCGTATTCGGCAGATATGAGCAGGTTTTGATACATCCTAAATATTCTTAAAATATTGTATAAACGGTTAAGAAATCTTGACAAGGAAGGTGAGCATTCGAAATTCTAATGTCCAATGCACATTCGACAAAACAAAATTCAGGCGGTAGTTTCCGTAGGATCACCTCAGCCCGAGAAAAACGGCGTTTGACACCAAGTTGACGCCGTTCCTACGACTTGGTCTTTTTCAATTTATAGGTATGATATTAAAATCGGGCAGAGTTTGAATATTTGAGGGATATAAAAATACTCTTTAATAAATATTTACTCTTTTAGTTACCCGGTTTTAGTTTATTTGTTAGGGGTCTTGTTCTTCTTCATTGAAATCAAACTTGGTTAATTGATAGAGATGGCATCGATAAATCTAGCAAGATGGCAAGACAATAGTATATTTACTTCCGGACATTTCATAATCAACGGAAGAGGGATTTCTTTATCACTAATATCTGGAGAGTTGCTCAAATATTTTCAATTTATTAATAAATACAGGATAAATAAGTTTTGCCAGTGAAAATTAATATTTTACTGACATTCATTTCAGCACTGGCATTGATTGGAGAACTGTGAATGAGCACTTTTGACATAAGCACGTCATTCAATATCCACTGTTCAGAGTAGGGCATTAATCAATAATTGTTTTATTCAATAATCATTCAAATAAATTTTTATTGAATAAGAATTTATTCATTGAATAATTTATTCATCCACTGATTATTTTTTTATGCTATGAATAACAGGGTTATTCATTGACTGATTTTTTTTATTATTTAACGAATAATTAATTATTTTAATTCTTCATTCATTATTTTTATACATTTAAAATAATGTGGTTCATGGAACAACTAACTCATATTCTATAAGTTCAGTAAGAAATACCACTAAAATAAATAATTTTCATTAAAAGTAAGAAAAAGTTTAATGGACGTAGTAATTTTTATTAGAAAATATTGTTAAAATAAATCACTTGTATTTAACAAAAAATGTCAGTCAAATAAATCAATTTCATTCATTAAATTGTTTCATTCGAATAAATAACTTTCATTCAATAAAAATTTCCATTAAAAAAATCATTTTTATTCAATAAAAATTTTCATTCAATAAAAATTTTCATTCAATAAATCATTGTTATTCAATAATGAATAAAAATAAAAAGTTACGTTATTCATTGAATTCAATGAATAATGAATGAAAAATTATTCATTATTCAGAATGAAATAACTGATTTATTCGTTATTCATTATTCTGAATGATTTTTGCCCAACACTGCCACTGTTGAGGGAGTACTCTAACGGAGTTGGCTAGCAAATACAGCAAAATCTCGTTAACCCGGATCAAGTGGGACCAGGGCCGATCCGAGTTAACGAAAATCCGGGTAATCCAGAGAATGAAGGAAAAATAGGGGAAAAAAATATAAATCACCGAAATATTTCTAATGGAGTTTGGAAATTATTATCGTCACACTTTCGCCTAAAACCACATACACTTTACTGCCTATGTATTTGCACTGTACCCTATATAGCTATAAACTAGTATGTAGTAAAAAAGGCAGTGAACTTATGCTGTCTAAGTTTAGTGTATCATTAGAAACAAACGATCTCGCATCCGCTTTAATATAAGAAGTTCGATTGGCAATGTTTCGGCTTGACTCTCGAAATAACCATCAATTTCTCAATGTTTGCTAATGCGTCTGCTTGGGTCATAACCATCATAAACTGTCCTTAGAAATCATTTTGAAACAAAAGTCTTAAATGCGTTTTCTGTTATTTTTCCAATCAGATACGGTCGATGTTCCTACTCCAAACTCAGCAGTAATTTTCTTTAACGATTCTCTCTTATCAATTCTTGTCAATTATTCCATCCTTTTTCCATAGTACACAAAAATATTTTACGTTTTGTCTAAATCGCGGCCAACGTGCAAAAGAAACAGCAAAACGATGCTGTATCTCGTCCGTGACGCTAGGAAAACTCACGAAATTTAACTACTGAAAATAGTCATTTATCGTCTGTATAACAAGTCTTCATTTACTTAGCTAAACAACATATTTTCGTTTTCAAAACTGGTCCAGGTTATCCGGACGTCCGGGTTAACGAGGTTTTACTTTAGTGTTCGTAAGTCGAAAATGCGTACCTCAACAACAGATCAAAACGATGACGGTCTCTACTTCAAGTTATGATAAAGGTTCTTAATGAGTTTTTTCGTAGGTCTCCTTCCAGTAACGTACAGTCGTACACACATCAACACATACATCAAGCGTCTGTATATAGCATTCTTCTGTGCACGTTAAAGGGTTAACCCTTTAACGGGCACATTTCGCTAGCTATGTTGGAATTTTTTTAATTTTTATTTTGGAGTCTGGGGGGCATCCATTTACTAAATATGAACCCAGGATGTTGACAAAAAAAAATTGTATCCATAAATACAGGGTTGGCCGCTGGAGCGGCCCTTGCCCATTCCAGGCATCGGGAATCCCCGATATGGAATGCCGCAATACGTCGTAAAGCCGATTCCAAGTCGCAAAGATCCCGAAAATGAAAATGGTTCATTTGATGGAGTTACCCTATGATCGGCAGGATTTAAAAAAAAAAAAAAAAAAAAAAAAAAAAAAAATTATAATAATAGTATAATGCTAGCCCACAATATCATTTAAGACAGAATTGAGAGACAAATTTCATTAGCAACGCCAAAAAAAGTATTTTTTCCTTCCAGTCTCACGAGAGTAAGGTACTTAAGAGACGAATCAATGAATAACATGTAAGCGATATACTCATTTCAATTAAAATCAATTAATTCCTAATCTAGAATGTATAAAAGAATTACTACATACTTTGAAACGATTTCCGGATAAGATGAGTGATTCAGAGAGCCAATAATGCACGGCCAACACTGACACAAGACGAGTGCGGGAATGGGCAAGGACCGCTATAGCGGCCAACTTCGTCATGTATCGGCTCCTCGGGCCCAAGACCTCCAAATAGTATTTTTTGGCATAGCCCGGCATCTAGCAGGAAGCATTGGAACCAATTCCGCCTCACTCGCGTCATTTTTTAATTTCAGCGAGCAGTGGCCGCCCAAGCGGCCCTTGCCCGTTAAGGGGTTGAAGGTGTTATCAGATAATTTAATTTGATAATGGCATCCAACCACGTTCAGAAGTCATGCCTAGAACAGCTGTTGAGTTTGATGATATGAAGGGACGTAAAGAGAAGTTGCCGAGACGATAGTCTTCACCACCGCGGAACGTGGTTAGGGTGAAAGCGTTACAGGCCCTTCTGTCATTCGAGCTACTTCTCGTTCCAATAATTAAACTCATAAAATGGGGAAAAAAGTGTTGTTCTTTTTTTTGTTCAATTAAACAGAATAACTTATTCATTCGAAATAGACTTCCTTTCTGGAGACCGTTTGCATAAAAAATGGTTCTGGTTTACAGCTTTCTCTTCATTTCAATCAATTAAGAATCAATGTCCGTTTGATGGTGAGAAAGGTCAGATGTCCAATAAGTTTTTTTTTTTTTTTTTTCAGTCAAGTAGTTACATCAGTTTGCTTACAGACTGACTTCACATCCGACTATTCTTAGTCCTGGCGTGCCCTACAGTAAAACTCACAATTCCATCAGTTGAAAGAATAGGGAAAAGAAAGGTTTTACTTGCAGCAGAGGTGTTTACAATAAATCATCTTCGAGAAGAAGGTTCTATTCTTGTTTGTGATCTCTTTATCTCCAGCGATAATGGTTTTTGTTTGATACTTGTTCTTCTGCATTAGAACAGATTTTTTTCGGATCGCTAATCTCTTCCTCCTCTTCGTTAAATATCCACCTTACAGATTTCGAGCAAGTTGAAATAAGGACTGAAAGCAGAGAAAATATCCAAATCTGTGCCATTAGGGACTGAAGCCAGATTAACCAACAAGTCCCCATAAACCAACAATATTGATATAATTCTCATAAAATTCTTAACACGGATAGTTTCTAAAAGAAAATCTATTCGAGAAATTATAAGTCAACCCACAGATTATTTTATTAACCACGTAATCAAGCTTTTTTTTATAACTAAGCAACGGGAAAATGAAATATGGCCTATAATAAACAATAACTAAATATGTTCTTACTACACCAACTAAATATTCTACAGAAAACGTCAAGTAAAGATCAACAAATATCATAACTTGCCCTTCTTTATTATACATTCCCATCTAATTTACTAATTCAGCCAAAGATTTTACATTTCATAAGCATTTTACGTTTTAAAGCTTCAACACAAGGTCCACAAAAAAAAAAGAGGCACTGCAGAATATGCCCGGGTTGACGGCGGCCGGCCACTGGGCCTCCGTGTTGCAATTGTTTCATCTGTAATTAAATTAAAGTTTTAATTAATTATGACGTCTAAAAATGAAAATGAAGTAATTTTGTGCTGTTTTGAAGAGTTACCAATTTAGATGATAGAAAAAAAAATTCGATCTCATATAGGTATTAATATTTTAGAAGTTTACTGCTTGAATGCATGTTACAAATTTAGATGCTACAACTATAAGCTAAATACAACTAAGGGCTAAGATAGTATCACTTAGACGCTCGTTAATTATGAGTAACATAGTAATTTAGAAGGTAATGTAGATTCTTAGGGGCGAATAATGCTATTAAAAATTAGTTTGTTTAATTAGAACCCAAGCTACACTCTATCTGTCTTCTGGCACGAATATATTCGTCACAGCAAAGCTTCTTTTATGATTCATGGCATTTCCCTTTCTTGACATTAGAACAAGTAGTATGATGTGTGTCTAAATAGGGTCTTTACAAAACAGTCTAATCTCTCTCAGGATAAGGGTTGGAACAATGGCAACGTATTTATCAATACTCAATGGTGATAAGAGCTTGTACACAATATATTATCTCCAATTCCAGAGAGATGAATGGGACCCGAACAATGAATGGACCAATAAGACTTCTAGGAGCCCGTTTAAATAGTAGTTCAAATACCCCACTTGCGCTGAAATATATTTTAAACAAAAAAACACGTTTCTGTTGTTAATTCAATTATACATTGAGCGTACCAAGGTGATATGATTATCGATGAATATATACTTAGTGAACATACCGTCCCTATCATGTCAAACTATCGAATATGAAAAATCTCGTTTTTCGAATTCGAGACTTCGCTCTTCGATTGTGGACGATACGGCTTGTCGCAAATTGTCTTCTTCAGAATAGCCTTTAATGCCATAAAAAAGTAACGAATAAGTCCATTTTTCAATATACTACTTCGTCAATGTATCGAATATGTTTGTTCGCTAGATTGCTCCGATTTTCATATTCCATAGTTTGACATGATAGGGACGATATATCAATGTTCTATAATTAGAATTTTGGGTTCTAAAATTGAAGAGGAATAACTCAATCAACGTCAACCTGCTCGTTAAAAGAGCTCCCTTTCTCGCCGTTACTAATGGTCAAAAAAAGTCTCAAATTTTCGATAGAGTTCATTATTTTTCTAGCTCTTCGCCACGGTTTAACCCACGTTTTTATTTTTAACGGCCTGGGTCTTATCTGGGAGGATGGTTAGTGTGTCGGTTTCCCTTGAAGGAGGTGCGGGTTTGTGTACAGCTTGAAGACAGTACGCCGCTAATGATCACAGAAGCAGCTGTAAACACAAAAATAAATCTAAAGTCCTGTTGAGGTCATTTGGAAGAACATGAGTTTAACATGACAGAAGACCCGGTAGATATGTATTTACACACTACGAATTTAATTTCCTAAGAATGAACCCGGCGTACAATATTTTTTATTTACTTTATTTTCATTTTATATCATTATAAAAGCCAATTTTCAGCGAGTTTCCTCCCTCTCTGCAAGAGGGAGAGAGTAAAGAGCGTTAAGATGAGGACTCCTTGGAAAGCGTGACTTATGGAAGAGGTTGTTTGCTGAAAACGTTGGCTTGGGCTGGTCAAGTGACAGGGAAATGTGATGAAATGGGAACGGAGAAGTTTACCATGTAGAGGACTTAGAAAGCGTGCCCGAAGGAAGGAGATTTAACAAAAAACACTGAATCAACATATACCAAAATGCTGTGCATAGTTGCGAGTGGACTCAGCAAGGGGATTTCTATGTTTTAATCCTATACTCCCATGTAAATTATCACTATCGAGATAAGAAGAATTCTCAGCAAGTTACTTGCCGAAATGCGTCTACCCACTGAGTACGAAACTTCTATACGTCTTATACAAGCAACCACATTGCATTTCTTTCGGCATAATTCTAAATTGTTTTCACTAATAATATTAACAAAATTTTATTAATATTTCCAATTTACTCTCTATTCTTCGTATTTCCGTATTTGTGATCGTTTTGAGTTTGGCTTCCCGGAAGACAGAAAAATATAATGAAACAATTTTTAAACATTAGCCTATTAGGGGCTTTAAGGTAAAAAATAAAATGAAGGCTTCATTTAAATTACAAAAATTTTGTAAATCCTGTTATCTTGTAATTTATTACGAATTCTAAATATATCCTACGATATAATAAGTAATCTGAGCTAGCATGTAGAAGAAATCTATTATATAAAAATGAATCGCTAAATGTGTTGGTAAGCACAAATCTCGAGAACAACTGAACCGATTTCGCTAATTCTTTTTTTATAATATTCCTTGAACTACGAGGATGGTTCTTACGGAGAGAAAAATTAAAAAAATTGCCTGGAAAAGTCTAAAAACAACACTTTTCGGGTCTTTTTCACTTCTCTAACGCAAATTCATTTTTAAATAAAAACATATGTTCTCAATTATAATATTTTTAACAGTTAATGTATTTAGTTATTTGTGTATAAGCCAAAAAAGTTAAATAAATAAGAACATGTAATCACTAGGTGACATTAGAATCACATGTTAATAATGCAATTTGAATTAATTTATAATTGCATTAACGAAGTAAAGACTCCACTTTTCTATATTCCCATACAAAAGATTCATAATAATACGTAAAGGTCAATTTGAACTTTAATACCATACCATAAAGTGTTAGTGGAGGGGTTCTGGGAAGGCAAAACAATTGAGTGACATTAGTATCGTATAAATATTAATGTCAATATTTGTCAATATTTATACGATGGTAACATTACTCAAAAACAAATTGACTATGGTAAAATTTAAATTGTCTGTGGTAAAATGTCACTTGAAATGTAAACATCTAAACATTACAAAATCTAAAAGCCACAAATTTCTATAAAATTACTAAAGTGTTGTGGGTTTGTGACTTACTAAATATGCCTCCTATAAGGCGGCGGACAAATTCAGACAGAAGAACCCGAAAAGCAACGCATCAAATTAATTATCAATCTAATCGTACTGCCCAGGAACGTGGAGATCGCAATAAACGTGAAAGAATTCGGTTAAGACAGACCCGTGAAGCGCTACATTCGACTAATAATGGTGCAAGTTTGAATCGAGCTGCTGTCAATTGATTACAGTGCCTGCAGCTGTGTTGCTATTGGACCTGTGAACTCAGTTTGACTATAAACAAATCCCAGGGCAGTCATTAAGTGTTTGTGGTATTAATCTAGAAAACCCATGTTTCTCGCATGGTCAATTGTATGTTGCCTGTTCCCGTGTTGGAAAACCATCTGCTACTACAATAAAAATGTACTACAATAAAAATGAAACTTAATTTAGAATAAGTAAAAATAAAATGAAACATAATAAGTAGGTGTCATAATAAGAAAACTGATATTGTGATTTTTAGTGACTATTAAAAGAATTTTAAGTGTTTTATCATTTTTATTTTTTGACAAAATGTAATTGTAGACTTATTAATTTTCTTTTTTCTTTTTTTATCGTACTAGCTGACCCGGTGTCCTAAATAGCAGAATAAGTATTAAAAGAAAAAAAAAATAAAGAATCGACTGTTAGGCTGTACGAAGTACGCCGGGTCAGCTAGTATATAATAAAAATAACAACAAATGAATGATAACTGTTTTTTGGTGGGGGGAGGGGGATTCAATTTTCTTGTGGTCAGAGAGGCCAAAGATGTGTTCGTTAATACCCCGCTAAGTACCAATCAAATCTTAATTGCGCACATAATCTTCTTACTGAGAAAACAATTAACTAATTGTATGTTTTCTATTATTTTTTACCCAATCTTAACTATTTATGACTTGTAATTAAATTTAATCGCCTTTTAGCACTTTCCTCCGAAGGAAAGTAGCTATTGAGGTTGGACTCATGACGGAATTTTTGAAAAATTTCTTCAAATCTTTATCGATCCTACCTAGTAGACACCGAAAATGACCCCCGTTAAAATTTATATATATATATATATATATATATATATATATATATATATATATATATATATATATATATGTGTGTGTCTGTTAACACGATAGCGGCCAGAGTTTTTGTTTTTTCGTCACGAAACTTGGTATATAGCATTCAATTAGCAAACGATTGAACGAGTCCGTTCACCACCAAAGTCGGTCCACCGGAAGGGGGGGTTACCCCGAACCCAAAACACTTATTTGACTATGTCAGCCGTAATATTTGTTATATTTCTACGAAACTTGGCATTCATAGTGGTAATATAGAGAGAAAAGTGAGATATAAAAATGAACTAAATCGGTTCATTAGGAGGGGGGGGGGGGGTTTACTCCGGACCCACAATACCAATTCGCCACTACCAGCCGTGATTTTAGGTATATTTCGACGAAACTCGGTATTCGTAGTACTAATCCACAGTTAAATATGTGTTGTAAAAATAAACGAAATCGGTTCATTAGGAGGGGGGGTTTACTCCGAACCCACAAAACCAATTCGCCACTACCAGCCGTGACTTTTGGTATATTTCGACGAAACTCGGTATTCGTAGTGGTAATCTACAGGTAAATATGTGTTGTAAAAATAAACTAAATCGGTTCATTAGAAGGGGGGGTTTATTCCGGACCCAAATTCCTAATATACTCATACCGGTCGTAATTTCTGCTGTATTGTAACGAAACGCGGTATACGTCGTGGTTAACTCATGAGAAAGAAGTGTTGTAAAAATGAGCTGAATCGGTCAATCGGAAAGCGGGGGTTTAATTTGTAATATATTTGAATAGAAAAGCCGGCGGACGTAGGTTCACAAAGCCGCCGCAAGGAGCGCTTTCTACCACTAGAGTGACTGTATCCTGTTCCTGCGTTAGATCAAAATACGATAATATGAGGATTTTTGTATTTATTACGTAGTGTAGTAGGTACCATGTGTAAACATAACTCTGGATGCAAATTAATAATTGATCAGTTACTCATTACAAAATGAGAACTATTCACGTTTTTATTTTATTTATGTAGGATATTTTAAGCAAATTGTTCTGGAAAGCAGTCTACACTACCCAAATTCTAAGGAAAGTGCTTAGTTATGCAGCTCCTGCGTGACGGACTTTTTTCTACTGTTTTGCCACTTTTGGACGGGAGATGAGCGTCATGTCTAAGGGTGTGTTTACATCTGACACTTCTCGCAGGAAATATATCTCAGGTGTCGGATAGATAATTATCATAATTATTATATCCTACACCTGATATATATTTCCTGCGAGAACTGTCAGATATAGAGAAATAGAGGGGCCAACGCACCCTTATTGCTCGTGATAGAAATATATATCCCAGACATAAATTGTTCGAAGTTTACATTAGGAACAATTTCTGTCTGACACAAATATCCTGCAATAACAATCAGATGTAAACGCACCGTAACAGCAGTTTAACCATACGGCGAACTAGGGAGGTAGTATGGTCAGTACTATGCTCCAGCCGCCTGATTTTTCCCTTTGCAGGTACCCATTAATCAATAAATTAAAGACTGGGAGGGCCTAGGAACTGTCTGGGACCACGAACACAACCCACGAACCAAGAAGATAAAATCATTCGTGCGCCCGAGTTTTGAACTCAGGTCTTTCAGCATATTAGTCGAGCGCTGGACCACTGAGCTAACCTCGCCCCCTTCTCATAATACATTAACGAATATTTGGCAGCGTCGTTTCGGAAATAACACTTGTCATGCCTCTTCATACCTCCTAATAAGGCACTATATCTTATCATCATAGGTAATATATACAGATGCTTCCAACCCGGACATCATGAAACATTTGATAACCTATAATCAAAATATTGGCATGGATTTCACTAATTTTTATAATAATGATTTTTTTAATTGCCAATTTATCATTGGTTTAAGCCATATTTAATGCTTAAAAAGTATTTATTTATATATTATCTTTAATAATGTTTCCCAAGTTTGGCCCATTTACGACTCAGAATTGAATCAAAAGTTGCATTACTTGAATGCAGAGCCGTATATAAGAAATAATTTCGGGGGGGGGGGGAGAGCACCGAGGGATTTGAGGGGTATGGAATACTAACAATCTAGAACTAAGAATAGTTAGCCAAATAAATTTATTTTTGAGGTTTTTATGACCGATGAAATCACAATTTCGGGGGGGGGCTGCCGCCCCCTCCTCTTATATACGCACATGCTTAAATGTGCGATAATATGAAATCGTTTGTAATAATAATAGTAGGGAATGATTTATGAGCGTAAAAACAATTTCACTATTAAGCTGTCTTCTAGCTGACCCCATTGATAGAGCATCAACCTCAGAATGAATGAATCATCTTCGAACAAGCCTTGAAATATTGAAAGAGTCATGAATATATACTAGACCAGCTGCCGGGTTAGCTGACCCCAAATAAACGAGGAGTACTGATCAGGAAAGAGGTTAAAATGATTAGGTACTTCTTCAAATGCCATTTACGAGAAATCATTTAAAAGACTGACTCGCAGAAACTTTGAAATGAAATGACATTTTTTATACTTATTCCGGGACACATGTCCCATAGGAATAATTTGAATGTACAGAATAATGAACAATTTAATATATACAATTATAAATAATGCAGCTTGTATATAAATTAGGGATTGGCTAAATCTTGCAGGGATAAAAAGTGGTTTAAGAGTCGGGAATTAAAGGTTTCTAGGTTGGTAGAATGGCGGACAGACAAAGGTAAGGAATTCCATAGCGAGGTGGCACGGGTGACAAATGATTTTTCGAATAATGCAGTACGGTGGGAAGGAATATAAAGATCGGAAGGACGAGATCGGGTGTTACGGGAGTGAACAGAGGATTTAAATTTAAGGAGTTGAAAAATATAAGAAGGTCTTTGGGATTGAATTACTTGGTAAAGGACTGAGCCGAGGAAGTACTGTCGACGATAAAGAGGGAATAACCAATTTAGCTCCTGGTAGAAATGTGATATGTGGGAGTCTTTGGGGATCCCGAGGATAAAACGAATGAAACAGTTCATGAGGCGTTTAAGTTTTGCTTCGAGCTCGCCACTAAGCACGCCCTACACCAAACAACCATAATGGGGGAATAATAGGGAGGTTACGAGCAGTTGACGGGTCTTTGTTGGCAGGAGACGACGGGAGAGGTTGAGCTGTCTCAGGATAAATATGGATCAACGGGAAATTTGGGGAATGTGTTTCCAGGAAAGCTTTTGATCAAATATGATTATGCGTTATTAACGGAACTTAGTGCACTTCCGTTATTATTACTAGTGTCATTTGAAAAGCTTAGAATAGAAAAAGTTAATCTTTTGTGAAAAATGTAAAAATATAAAATGAAATCTCAATGCCAAGATCTAATCTCAAAGCAGGAAACTGACAGCGAAAATTATCCCCTTTAAGCAGCAATGTAACCAAGCTTTCAAATAGATGCTTTATATTTACAACGATTTTCCAATCAATTTCGAGATGTTTAAGAAGATAGGTATCCGAAAATCCATTTTCCTCAACAACGGTTAAAGAAAAGGCCTTGGAAATGGCTCCACCATTAGATTTTCCGAGCCAAATTGCATATAAAACGTGTACGTACCGTGGAAGAAGTCTGGTTAACGAAAATGAGCTTTCATGGTACAAAGTATTTTTGTCACAAATTGCATTAAAATTGAAGTATTTTTGAGCCAGATAGAGAGCGAAGAGACATACATATATAATATATTTATAATAAATAATGACGGGGTTTGTTGAGAAAAAAGGGACATAGTCCACTAGATATTTCTTACGGAATACTGCAAAAAAATTGCCGATCAGAAAAAAAAAAACAAAAAAAAACAAGAGAATTAAAGAAAAACAAGGAGAGATGCAAAGCGGAACTTCGGTCGTATATTTGGACTGCAGTATATTTCGGGCCTTCGACTGAATATCGACGTCCCAGAATAAACATGTTTTCCTTCCCAGAAGATTCTTCTGGAATCAGGAAAAACATTTATTTATCTACCTCAGCCGCCTGGGTATAACCGCCAACCAGTACTAGGTCTGTTTTACGGTAAAAAAAACTATGCCACGCTTATATAACAATAGGAGGTATATAAGAAGCCTTTGTGAGCTGTCATAAAAACCTGAGCAAGAATGTTTTAACATCTCACATGAATATATATTTCAAAGCAAAAACTGAGGAACTAAGATGGCCAATTCATTCGATAAAAAGGGTTATTTTAATATATGTATGTCGGTCTCAACAAGTTCGACATGAAGAAGGTGGAATTGGTCAGATATTGTCAAAAATGTGAATGTGTGCTATTAATATTCCATCATAAGCGAATTTTATTGAGATTACAGGAAAACGACACATTAAATAGATAACCGAGCATTTTTCTTGCCGTATCACCTTCATTTAAGAAAAGGTTCGTAAGACATGATTTTGTAAATTGAGCACATTGGAGCACAATCAGGCTGGTAACGACTAAAATATGTAAAAACTATTTTACTTTTTCTTGCTTCTGAATTCGCTGTTGGAGGGTGTACGGAGTTGTGGGGTCCGTCCTGTCTCATCATGAGATGTAAGTGCGTCAGCTGTGAATGTCCTATTCATAAACGGCATAAGACAACTTCATCTCATGCCGGATGTCCATGCACCGACTGTTTGTTTAATTTCTCACAGTATGTTCTCCTTTGTTATAGGCCGTGATCTCTGCTGCCACTTTCCCATTACTGCTTGCTATGGCTTCTTTCTATATATGGTATAGTCAAAATCCAATCCATGGAGTCTTAAATGCCCCAAAAAATAACCGATGCTCCGTTTTATGTCTCCAATTTGAACCTCCATAATGACCTTAATATTCCTTTTATCCATCCTTTACCGCAAATTCCATTCGAGCCTACACGGCCATCCTAACTCCTTAATAAACTCTCTATCCTTCCAGCACATCCCTCACAACCCCATTCGCCTACTGAAACGCAAGTGGCCTGGAGACAAACTCTAGAAGATGTATTCTACTCTGAAATAAAAACCAATACTTCTCAGAACCGAATTCACACGGCATTGGCGTATATAGAAAATAATTTCGGAGGGGGCTGGGGAAATTTCGGGGGGGGGGGGGGCTGAGACCATTTCCGGTGTATGGAATACTAACAATTTAGATCTTGGAAGAGTTTTAGCCAACTTAAACGCTATCATTCCTATTATAAGATCATTTAGTTCATACTAAATGATCTTATATAATTTATCTTTAAGCGTTTTATAAAATTTTTACCGATCATATCAAAATTTCGGGGGGGGGGGGGGGGCTGCAGCCCCCTCGGCAGACACGGACAGACGGATCGAAAACTAATGACGGAGTAGGGGCTGTATGTCTTTATGGCTCTCAGTCCAGCCAGTTTACTTTATATCCAGTATGCTCAGTTTACACAGCCGAACTAGTTGCTATACTTAAATCTCTGTTCATCGTAATTCCCGAGGAAAACGCCCTTTCCATATTTTCCGATTCCCTTTCAGTTTTATTTTCATTAACTGATCCATTCTCCACTCATCCTATTATTGCCGATATTTTCACCGCCGTATATAATCTCCAGCAAAAGAAATGCCTAACAAGCTTCTATTGGATTCCGAGCCACTGTGGTATTCCAGGTAACGAGAGAGTGGACGAATTAGCTAAGAGTGGTGTAAAGGAAGGAGTTGATTATCCATATATCAAAGACGGAATCTGGTTTCTGTGGGAAAGAACATGGAGGGATACTTCTGATAATAAACTAAGGGAAATAAAACGAACCCCCAGGATTTGGAGAACTTCGGTTTGTCCAACCAGAAGGTAAGAAGGTTGTGTTAGCCAGGTTGCGAATAGGGCATACAAGGCTTACACACTCTTACCTCATGTCCAAAGATGAACCACCCAACTGCATATGCTGTGGAGTCCTCCTCACGGTGAAGCACATACTTACAGAGTGCTTAGCATATCAATTTGAAAGGAATCGATTTAAAATTGATGGCACCTTAGACGAAATTCTATGCGATTATCCAGAAAAAAAATCATTAACCTATTTAAGTTCCAAGATGCTACAAATTTAACAGACAAAATTTAACATAAAACTGTATTTTGCTGACACAATATTCTCTAATATCAATCTATAGTAATTGTAAATGTCTCCATATTGCAACATATAACATCAATAACTAGTTCTTGTTATTAAAATGACAACTTTAATACGTTAAGTACCCTCTTGGGTCTTACTTTCACAGGGTGACCATGACCCAGTGTGGTTGATATTCCCCTTAATACAAAAAAAAAAAAAAAAAAAACTTTCAATAATTTACTAGAAATGTATTTTATACATTGTTTTAAATTCAGAATAAATAAATAAATAAAAAAAGGGGAAAAAGTCGTATAGTCTAATCTGTAAGCAAATACATTAGCAAAACCACTAAACATAACTCTTTAAACATATAAAAACACGATTAGCTATTACTTAACAGGTATTTCGGATAGCCTTAAAGTGTTATTAATAATAAGGGGTCTGTTTGCGAAGAGCACATCCAGCTACTTCCCCAGTTATGTACTTGTGAAGTATCTGTAGTGATTATAACAGTGATTCAGCGTATGCGCATAACTCATTCGCATTTCTATTGGTTGTTGCTGGTAGTAAAGTAACCTTCAAAAATAGAATTCTATTAATTTTAGCGAGTTGGATTGACTAGAGTTTTGATATCTTTTTGAGCGAGCGGATACGCATAGCACGTATGCCAATAATGTGAAATAAATATAAATATGTTATAGAACCACCGGACAACAAAAAAAATCGGTAAGGAGGCCCCCTAAGTTCACAATTACCATTGATTTTTATAATATTAATAAATATTGCTTGCTGGAACATATTCTGCTTATTTTCATTTATGCTTTAAAAGCCTAAAAATATTACTTACAAATGCAAGTTATCTAACGGTTAGTCATAAACCATATTTTATAAATATAATAGTTAAAAAAAGTTACTTTTAGTAGTGATTGCAGTGATTTTAAATACTTTTTATTACTACATTAACTTTTCATTACTATATTTATATAATGTGGTTTCTAACCTTAGATAACCTGCAAAGAACCTGTAAACTAATCTGTAAGTACCAAAATCACGACTGATACTTCAAAGTAGTAACTGGATGTGGTTTTCGCAAACAGGCCCATAATAAGAATAACACATAAATTGACATGCCTGATAGTTGTTGCTCCTGACATAGAGGCTGATATCGACTCGAGAGACTCCTAACCTAATATGGCTGCTATCCAGGGTTATTGGGTTCCATGTTCCAGGGTTATACATTCTATATCCGATCAACCTTCAACCCCAAATATCAACCTTATAAGGACCATCAATCTATCAGATACATATACTTGGCCTGTACATCCTTCACAAGCCAATAAGTATATCGTCCGCAAAATATGATTTTTTAAGTCAAAACTCCAGTCAAGAAAAATTGCACGTTAATCAAAAGTGGGTCATCATAACGTTTTCCTGCAATATACTATATCCCAATTAGAATGAATACAAAAGGCTTGTAAAAAAAGTGAATTACGATTATTAATATACAGGTCGGAATGTAACATGGAGAAAAAATTAAATTTTACCATAGCGACTTCGTAAAATCGAAATTTCGCCACTTTTATAAACACTAGCATACATCTATACTGAAGATTACCTAAAAATCAAATTGGAAATGCGAAGGCTGATTTTTTCAGGGTCGGTCGTAATATCTTAATAAAACTACATTTTTTTTTTTTTTTTATAAGAAAATGAGTTTTATTATTTACCGATGTTTCGGCTTCAAATTTAAGCCTTCATCAGGGCTGTAAAACAAGGAGGGCATAGTTATATATATATA
This sequence comes from Gonocerus acuteangulatus, assembly GCA_946811695.1. NCBI lineage: Eukaryota > Metazoa > Arthropoda > Insecta > Hemiptera > Coreidae > Gonocerus > Gonocerus acuteangulatus. The sequence continues at coordinate 107,412,964 of OX328124.1, read as the reverse complement.
CACACACACACACACACACACACACACAAATGAAATAACATTTAAGCTTTAAGTCTGTATTAACCTACCTCTGGGTCATTCCATGTCAAATCAACAAGGGTCACAACCCGACCTTCTTGGATTTTAATAAAATTTAGTAGGTTGGTTAGTCTAACAAAAAATAAACAAAAACAATTTTTTAAAATTTTTTATCTGTTTCCGTTTTTTTAGTATTAATTTTCAAACTATTGAAAAACCGCATTTTTTTTGTCAACTGGAAAATGTTTATTGCTAGGTAGATTAAGTTCTATTCTAGCTAGAACAGTCAGCATAGTCACATTGTTTAGCTTATTAAATGGACTTTAATTTGATATACAACAAGACCAACTTATTACAAATTTTACGTTTCAAAAAAATGTTCGAAATCTTGTACGTAACGGTTTTCGAAAAACTGTACTTTTAAAATTCTGAAAAAAATATATTTGAATCTTCAGTTTATTGACTACATATCCTGTAAGTTTCATTATGGGATGGGAACGGGATCTTTTTATAACATAATTTTGACTTTATAATTGTCACTGCGTAGTTGGTAAAAATAAGGTGAGTGATGGATATTTGTATTGTAAATTCAGAAATAAGCATCCCTGATCATAATTTGAATTTTTTTTTCAGACAGAACTAATATAAAGGGGAGATTTGAAAAAAAAAAAAAAAAAAAAAAAATTACTGGAACCCAGAAATTGCACCCTTTCACCTTTAACTAAGAAAAAAATTAAAGACTCAACTTTACTCGAACTTCAATAAAAGTGAAGTTGAACTGGTAGGTAACTGATTTAGACACAGATACAGTAGCCTTTAATGAAAAAATATGTGGTAGTTTTATTGTCTCAACAAAAATTAGGACATGGATAAAATACAAATTAATATTTAACAAGTCTCAATTATTACAAATTACATTTTTCAAAAAATGTTACATTATTTTAGACTACAAATGATAGGTTTTATTATGGGATGGCAAAAGGATATAAAAAAAAGAGAAAAAAAAAAGACCATTTATAACATTTAATAAAACGGTCATGTTTTTCATAGTTTTTCAAAAATCGTTTTGTACAAATTTTTAAAACATTTCTTGAAAAATGAAATTTGTAATAATTGAGACATGTTGGATATTAAATTTTATTTCATCCATCTCCTCATTTTTGTCAGCCACCACTGGTCGCCATATTCACAGGCAATAAAACTACCACATATTTTTCCATTAAAGGCTACTGGATCTGTGTCTAAATCAGTTACCTACCAGTTCAATTTCACTTTTAGTTCGAGTAAAGTAAAAGTCTTAATTTTTTTCTTAGTTAAAGGTGAAAAAGTGCAATTTCTGGGTTCCAGTAATTTTTTTTTTCCACATCTCCCTCAAATTTTAGTTCTGTCTGAAAAAAAAAATCAAATTTTGATCAGGGATGCTTATTTCTGAATTTACAATACAAATATCCATCACTCACCATATTTTTACCAACTACGCAGTGGTAATTATAAAGTCAAAATTATGTTATAAAATGATCCCGTTCCCATCCCATAATGAAAGTTACAGGATATGTAGTCAATAAACTGGAGATTCAAATATATTTTTTTCAGCATTTTAAAAGTACAGTTTTTCGAAAACCGTTACGTACAAGATTTCGAAAATGTTTTTGAAACGAAAAATTTGTAATAAGTTGGTCTTGTTGTACGTCTAATTAAAGTCCATTTAATAAGCTAAACAATAAGACTATGCTGACTGTTCTAGCTAGAATAGAACTTAATCTCCTAGCAATGAACATTTTCCAGTTGACAAAAAAAAAGGTGGTTTTTCAATACTTTGAAAATTAATACTAAAAAAACACGGAAACAGATAATTTTTTTTTTTTTTAAATTGTACCATTCAAGGAGTTGTTAGAGCTATTAGGATTCAAAATTTCAAAAAAATCTAAGAGGGTCAGGTTGTAAACAGTACTTTCATTGGTTGAATTGACACGGAATGGCCCCTCTATATTAAGCTCTAGCTATAACATACACTTACCAAATGTATCATTCACCCTCTTCCATGTATAATTTTTTTTGTTATTTATTCTGTATATATATATATATATATATGTATATATATATATATATATATATATATATATATATATATATATATATATTGGTAATTACTCTGTTCACCATGTTTTACAGAACTGATGAAGGCTCGAATTTCAAGCCATAACGTCGGAAAATAATAAAATTCATTCCCTTATAAAAAAAAGTAGTTATATTAAGATACCAGGACCAAACCCTGACGAATTCTACCTTCCCATGACCAACGGTCAATGATCTTTCAATTAAATTGGAAATAATTCAAAGTTTTTCTGCTTTTCAAGTGACCATTGCGCAGATATACATAAATATATGTATATATGCCAACCCCATATATATGCATTTATTCATTTTTCCTCATGTCATGTCTTCAAATGCGTTTTCTTTTCAGTCAGTGAAAAGAATATCTCACTGATAACGAGCCTGTTATGTTTGTAAAGAATTTTCACAACAAAAAATAGTCGAGGAACGGCCAGATTGGGGAAGTAACAAGTACGAAGACTATCAACAATGCAACAAGTGTCAGATACGCTTTCACAACTTTTAAGTATTTCTCGATCGTGCAATGACACAACCTTTATTGGCTATTTTCACAGAGAGCTGTGTCGCTTTCTCTTCTATAATAAAATTAGTTTAAATTCACCCATATCAGATAAAAAAATGAAACATTCCCAGAGGACAGACAAGGCTTTTATTGTGAAAAGTGAGAAAGCCACTGACAATACAAGCAATAAGGTTTCTTTTAGCTTATTTCCTCCCTCCTTCCATAGGGGAAACCGCTTATGATGTGGCGACTACAAAATTTCTTGTTTCATAGCTTATTGATCAAGAAAATAATGGTGTTTCAAATTTGTAAATGTGTATATGTAGGTATATATACAAATTGAAATTCTGATATTTTCGTGATGAATGAGCTCTGAAACATGGCATTGTCTAGTCGTCGCATGATAGGCGGGGTTTCTCCCTATGGAAGGACGGAGGAAACTCGCTAAAAGAAATCTTATTGCTTGAATTGTCGCTGAATTTCTCATTTTTCGTAATAAAGTCTTGTGTGTGTGTTTGTAAGTGTGCATGTATATATATATATAAATAGTTTTAAATTTTTAGTCTTAAAACTATTTGTTAAAATGTATTTAGGAAAGGGATAAGTTATTGTAAACATGTAATTTTCGAGATTTGTAAAGAGGATAATGTCTGTATAGGAAAGCCCCTGATGAGGAGCGAATAAAGCACGAAACATGTCGGGCAAAGATTTTAAATAAAGTAGTTGAAACAGAACGAACGGTGTACTACTTTAAGGACCCTCCGCCATCGAAAGAAATACGATCAAGTTAAAAATATACATTGGGTCATCTTTCAGAAGAATTTATATATTTATTTATTTATATATATATATATATATATATATATATATATATATATATATATATATATATATATATATATACAGTGAAACCTACTGTAACGGACACCTCTATGAACGGACAGAATATCCATGATCCCAGCGAAAACCCCTTCAAATCAATGCATTAGCACCTCTCAATAAGCGGACCCTCTACTTACGGACAACGGACACCTAAAATCGGACCCATATAGCTGATTTCAACTCTCAATAGCGGACAGCAGGGTAAAATATTTAATTGGATTCACAGAACCTCAAGAAAAAGCACACCTTGGCGGGCATTGGTAGTAATATTCGTACGAAACGTCAAGAGTAAACCTTCCCTACTGTTCCAGGAACCACATCTTGTTTTGTTACACCATTTTTCAGCAGGTTTTATTCAATTTTTATCTAGTCATGAACTCCGAAAAGAACGCGTGTAACTCTAAAAAATAAAGGGGAAGTTTGTCGTTGGCAAAACGCAGACGTCAAACTTCGCGTAGTTTTTAGAACGATATGTGGTGAAAGTGCATCGGTTAATGTTGATTTAGTTACAAATAGGTTTACATTTGACATGACTATGAGGCTAAAAATATATTTAATTTTGATGAAACGGCTTTATTTTTTCGGGCTCTGCCAAACAAGGCAATGATTCTAAAAGGGGAAAGTGCACAGAAGACAAACAAAGCAAAGATCGTTTAACTGTTGTTTTTGAACAGCCGTTCATAATCGGTAAATCATTACAACCACGATGTTTTATGAACATTAACGTCAATACTTTGGCAAGCTAACAAAAAAGCATGGATGACAACGCCTATAATGAGTGAATGGCTAAAAACGTTCGATCAGAGAATCCGAGATCGAAAACGGCGTGTGGGTGGCAACGCGACATGCCACCCACAAATGCATCTAATAAATTAAAATTCAGTTTTTCCACCGAATATGACATCTTGCTGCCAGCCCCTCGATCTTGGCATTATTACAAATTTCAAAACACATTACAGAAAACGATTTCTTCGGGAAGCCATTACGAAAATAGACTCAAGCGATTATGTTACTAATGTACTGGACGCGGTATTTTTTTTTTTTTTTTTTTTTTTTTTTTTTTTTTTTTTTTACGCCGCATCTACTTCTAGGTCATTAGCGCCGACATCCAGGGTGCAGCGAGGAATTTTCCCAGCGAGCCTTGAGATGAGAAAATTCCCGCCGGAGGTGGGAATCGAACCCACCATCTCCCGCTTATGAATTCAGCGTGCTAGCCACTAGACTACGGGGAGACCCCCAATGGACGCGGTATTGTGGATAATGCTGTAAAAGAAATAAGAAACTGTTGTGCACTGCTTTTTAAAAGGGGGATTTCATTTACCTCCCAATAAAGGACACCTCCCAATAACGGACATTTTTTACGGACCCAATGGTGTCCGCTATAAAGAGGTTTCACTGTATATGTATATATATAAAAAAAAACCAAAAAAAACTAAAGGGAATAAAAATAACTAAGATAAGAAGAAGAAAAACATTCATGTGATATACTACCTTGTATGATACATGTAGTACAACAAACGGCCTTCTAAAAGGGGTACTTTTAGAAGGGATATATATATATATATATATATCCCTTCTAAAAGTACCCCTTTTAGAAGGCCGTTTGTTGTACTACATGTATCATACAAGGTAGTATATCACATGAATGTTTTTCTTCTTCTTATCTTAGTTATTTTTATTCCCTTTAGTTTTTTTTTTTTTTTTTTTTTTTTTTTTTTTTTTTTTGTTTTTTTTTTACGGCGCATCTACAACTTGGTCATTAGCGCCGGGCTATCTACAGGTTGCCACCCTTTTCTAATGCCAACAGCACGTGGTCGGTCACCCATTCAGGTACTGACCACGCCCGACGTTGCTTAACTTCGGTGATCTATGGGAACCGGTGCCCTTTAGTGTTTTAGTTATGTTTACATAAATATTATACACGTTAAATTAATATACAACAAGGAGTATGACAAAAAATAAACTTATATATTCAGTAAGGTCCGCTTTACTTCAATAAAAATGCAATTTTTCATTTTTCGCTCAAGCGTTGAATAATTTCTTTGCATAATGTTATATATACATACATATATAATTAAATACAAATTTGAGCCACGTTATTTTCGTGATATATGGGTGACGAAGCGTACAATTATCTAGGTGGAAATTCCGGATTGAGTAATATGGTCGACATCATAAGCGGGTTTCCTCCCAATACAGACAGGGAGGAAGCGCGCTAAAATAAAAGAGAACAAGTCGAAGTTATTCAAGATGAATTAAACAAAACCCAGGAAGGTAAAAATTCTGCATATACGAATGCCTTGATCCAGATCTTCCTAACAGAAATGTAAATTATTTCAAACGGTTTTTCAGGCAATATTTTTACTGGGAATATAAATCTGAGAGTTTCAGTTGGACCGAATTCACACGAAAATGGGTTAATAGCCCCAACACATGATGAGTCAGTCCTCTTCCGATGTACCATTCCTTCTCTTTCTTCAGAGTTTTTTCGTGTAATTGGGTGGATTTCACCAGCAAAATGGTGATATGAGTCATCCACTAACTTACGCTTAACACATTAGGAAGGAATGTAGCCTTTCAGGTCCACTCATGATAGAATGCGATATTACGCAGGAAGATGTAGGAGCGTTGGAGAAAGAAGCTGTTCCATCTAAATATATGTACGTGTTCTTTTTGAGGTTTCTTTTCTGGGGAGGAATCCCATTCTGATTCATCAGACATTCCATTTTTTTTTTTTTTTTTTTTTTTTAAATTTGTTAGTTTATAATGAGGGATTATAAACTAACAGATTTAAAAAGTTATATATATAAAAAATTATCTGATGGAGCAGAATGAAATTTCTATGAAATATTATGTAAATAAACCGAACCGTAAATTTGGAGAAAGTCGTGCCAACAACAATAATTCACACCAGCGAAGAAACCGCATGCGCGTTTTTTATTTTATTTTTATTCTTTTACTAGCTGTTACCCGGCGTGCCATGCTACACCTACTTTCTGCATATAGAAAAGCCTAAATAAATTAGAAACCAAATAAGTATTATTAAAATCTAATAACACGAATCTGTAACTGTTATGAACCCGTGGCCTCCCAACTGTGAGTCCTAGACGACTTTGACCTAACCTATAACACCCCCCGTATCAAGACATACATGTATACCAAGTTTCGTAAAAATTGGTCTAACGGTGTGGATTTGTATAAGGGACAAACATGCAGACAGACAGCTGGTAGATTTTTTTGACCTAGCCTACGGCACTCCTCAGATTAAGATCTACATGTGAACCGAGTTTAGTCAAAATCGGACGAACGGTGTGGATTTGTATAAGGGACAAACATACAAACAGACAGCTGGTAGATTTTTTGACCTAGCCTACGGCACTCCTCAGATTAAGATCTACATGTGAACCGAGTTTAGTCAAAATCGGACGAACGGTGTGGATTTGTATAAGGGACAAACATACAGACAGACAGCTGGTAGACGTTTTTGACCTAGCCTACGGCACTCTCCAGGTTAAGATCTACATGTGTACCGAGTTTAGTCAAAATCGGACGAACGGTGTGGATTTGTATAAGGGACAAACATACAGACAGACAGCTGGTAGAGGTTTCTGGCCTAGCATACGGCACTCTCCAGATTAAGATCTACATGTGTACCGAGTTTAGTCAAAATCGGACGAACGGTGTGGATTTGCATAAGGGACAAACATACAGACAGACAGCTGGTAAATTTTTTTGACCTAGCCTGCGAGATTTCTCATATCAAGACCTACCATTATTCCAAGTTTGGTCAAAATCGGTCAAACGGTGTAGATTTGTATAAGGAACAAACAAACAGAAAAACAGACAGACACGTGATTTTTATATATATAGATTTATTTTTTCAATTTAAAATATCAGGTAGATACAAATATTATTGTTCGTTAATTTATTGCCTCGCGTCTAATTGAGGCGTTCAATTTAGATTGGATACTAATTTGTATAGAAATTAGAAATTTTTTTGCACAATTCTTCCGTTAAGGAATAAGTGAGAATTTGTCAAAAGAAAAAAAAAATGAACCGAGATTATTTTTTCCAGTTTTTGCGTTCCACACGCAGAATATTCGTCGGACCAAAAAGTGTCTAACTCTCTATGGACCAAAATTTCCATCCAATGTGTTATTCAAACACGATTATCTCGATAATATTCAAGCTAAGATGCTAAACGTGGTCGCATATTAAAGATAATTTAATAAGCTACAACTTTTATATTGAGGGGTTTTTCGTACAACCCTTCGTTTAAGCGATAAATCTCAATTTGTCCAAAAAAACAAAACACGTTTTTTGAGTTTTTCTCGAAAAAGAGAAAATCGCCGAAGGACTTTTTGACTTAGTTTTTCGATACCCCATCGATATACGAAGTCTGTCTTTATAATGTGTATATATATATATATATATATATATATATATATATATATATATATATATATACACATTTTAAAATTATTTGGTTTCTTAAAATTTAATGATAATGATTGAAATGTATTTAAAAATAATTCTCAGTTATTTAATGAAATATTTTAGAATGTTTAAAAAAAAAAAAGCTGATAATACTGAAAAATAGCTGATAATACTAACATTAAGCCTACTTCCTTTAAGTAGGGAACTTATAAAACTTAATATAATATTTATAGTTTTTGAAGAGTGGGCCAACTGTAAACCAATGATAGATCCACAGAAAAAGGCCACTACTTCATTATCGATGTTTATAGAATAGAATGTTTTGTTTTTTTTTAATTTCATGACATTTCAATTTTTTTAAAAATTTATAAACACATTATTATCAGTGGTGTATGAAGAACAAAAAGAAATTCTGGTAAAAATTTAAATAAAAAGAATTACTTGAAAGAAAATTTATATAAATCCATGAATGCTAAATATTATAAACGAGTTCTATGAGTACTCATTTTATTTTAATATATGTTTTGTTTCTGTACAATATGTAATTGAGTTAATAAAGTCCAGACAGACAGTGAAATACTAGCAAATAAAAACTAATTTCTGGAGCGAATCATCATAGTTGCAAGATGCTCATATATAAATTAATTAAAAAATAATTTCTGTAAAAATCACTCGGTTTATCATTATGATTGGGTCTGGATTGTCCTCTCTTTCTTGTTACATTATCTAACGACAAATGAACAAACAGAGTTAGGTGTGAAGAATTCAAGTCAGTTTGAACTATATTTTCAGTAAAACAGGTTTTGAATTTCAGAAAAGTATCGATTCCTTTCTCATGAAAATTATCTTTTACTAACGACCAACTACATCTTAACAATAGTTTAAAATTCTTGTTGCCAAAATATTAAGATGTAAATAAAATCAAATGCCTTTTCCCCGCTATAAGTCTTATATTCAAAAGGCAAACCGCCTTTTATAAATGGCCTTTGACTTAACCTATTCTTGGTACCGCTACCTCGTCCAAAAATTTGAAACTAGAATGAATTACCAATGTTACACCACCTTAAATGTTAAACTAAACTGTGACATGATTTACCTAAAGTACTTTTTCCACATTTGAGACAACATTTCTCCACTTCTGGTCTCAACATAATAATGATATAATAGATGAATAAAGTGCTATGAATGAAATGCAGTGTATTTCGCACTCTATTTTAAAATGTATTTTATTAAAGATTTTGAGTATCACCTAGGTAGTATAATAGGAAAATGCTGCAACCTTTTGGTATAGGTTAGGACAACAGCACTTATTCGTCAAGAAGTATAACTATTTGAAGTCTGACATGCAGGACTTGATTTAGTGTGCTTCAATCTGTTTGTAATTTTTACAGACTTAGACTTAACACGAGTAAGTACATAAATTCTAAGTTATAATATGTGGCTAACTACAAATCAACAACCTCAACGATTTGCATTTCCCTTTAACATTTTTAGGTTTTTTAACTTAATCTAAAAGTTGACATTTTCTTAAACAAAACCAAGTATTGATCTTTAGAGAGCTACCTCCCACAAGATTCCCATCGAGGCTTGATATTTAAAGTCAGCAAAGGCTGCATAATGTCATAATGACCTTTCCTAGCTATGGTAAATGAAGTGATATTCATAAAATAAAAACTATGTTCTAATTAAAGCTATGTTTCTAAACGTATTCATTATTTTTTTATTTATTTATTTATTTTTTTTTTTTAACGGCGCATCTACATCTTGGCCATTAGCGCCGGGCTATCTACAGGTTGCCACCCTATTCATTATTATTCCAAATTAAATTTCTAATACACTAACTGATTAGTTTCAAATTACTGATTGTGTAAAATGGAGGGATGGAGGAACTGAAACCTATCCAAAGTTTTAAAGTGGTGTTTATAAAATACTAGCTGAACACCCGTGCTTCGTCACGGCAGATAAGTAGTTATTTTGTTGTATTAAATAATGTATCATCAAAATTAACGCTACGATTTATTATTTTGTGCAGTTTATTATAGCACGGTTCCTGTCATACTATATGTTATTATCAATTTATAAGTAATCAAAACATAACAGTTCTTGACACTGGAGCACTATGGACCAGTGTCGACAAACAGATAACCTATAGATAACTCGTTATCTATAGGTTACTAGTAACAGGAGTTTAACCAGTACAGGTTAAAATTTGTAGTCAATAATAAATGTACGTTAAAATGTAAAAAGTTTAATACAGTGGAACATGGATAATTTGGACTTCCATAATTCGAATGTTTCTCTCGGTCCCTAGAATTTAGTGCATAAAGAATGTAAACAAATTGTGGTTAATTCGAATAAAATGTTGGATAATTTGAATTTGTTTACGAGTCTGAATCTCCAATGGGAAGTGGAGTCAGAGGCGGCCGATCTTAACCCTTTATTGTATCGTGATGCCTGCAGGCATCATATTATATTTTACACTCCCAGAGCACTATGTCGAGTTTTTTCAAATTATATTTCGTTTCCTGTAGGCATCAACATGTGACAAAGGGACTGGAAGGTTTTGAACTTTGTACTTTATTCCCAAGAAGGAATAAACAAGTTAATGTTGACAAAACCAGATGTCTCGTTTCTGATCCCGAGGGGACCCATTTCGCAATGCCACAATACTATTAAAAACGTCCATTCTGACCTAAAAAAAAATCGTACTCCTTAGTACTAGTGGTGTATTTTACGAAGTGAAAGTTTGTTTTATTGAAGTTTTATTTTTTCGTGCCAATTTTTGTGGTTGTTCATTTGTTTCCTGTGGGCACCATCGTGCATCTGGTACTGAGGTCCGAGCGATGGATCCCATTATCTGATCGATAATGGGGAGAGGAGAAACATGATTTTTCATATAATCACAGCACCAGATGATAGTGCGGATGATGAGGATGTAGACGACAATGTTCTTTCTGAACCTTCGCGTATTTTCAGCCAATGTTTTAAAGGTAAATGGCAACAATTTGAATGGTCCCTTCTCAGATTTGAATTATTTGTTTAAGGATGTACTGCCTAATGTATCTCAGAAGATGAGATGCAGGATGGAAAACTGAGAGTACCAAACTTGTGGTTACTGTGATAATTGTGAACTTCATTTGTGTTTAACTAAAGGCAAATCATGTTTCAAGGATTGCCATTTGTGATTTTAATGAAAAGAGAAGAGAGTTCTTTTTAACTTTAACTCATAAATTCTTTATATGTTTCAATAAATGTAAATGCTTACACATGTTCATTCACAAAAACATTCCTCCCCTTACACACAATGATGCTTACAGGCATCTTTCAGTTTTTCATAAATTTCTCGAAAAAAAAAAACTCGATTAATTTTTTTCCGTATTTTTCCCGTTATCCTGAGGCCTTTTTCTACCTCTCAGATTTTTTTTAGAAAAGAAAAAAATCATGCATCAAAGGGTTAAATCTTGTCAAAAAGCTGGATTTTTAAAATTAAACGAAAGTGGAATAAGTCGCCTAGATTCTGTTGAAGATTTACAACTAGTGGACGGACGGGAAGAGGTCATTCCAGACCGTCGGATAACCTATGAAGATTTCAATAATTAAGATGTCGCAATGTACGAAATAATCGCCGATGTTCTCAAAGAGATTCGCAGCTTCTCAGAAGCATTGAATGTTTTAGAATATTTTGTGATCTCCTACATAGAACAGACTTCAATCAAAGAACCAAACAAAAATTTCAGACTTTTTTCAAAAACAATACACATATTTTTACTTTTTTGGAAAGTTATTTATTACTTGCAAGTTTTGTTTTTCTTTAAATAAAATGTATGCCTTTTTTTTGGTTTTAATTGAAAACTTTGTAAAAATATGAAGTTTGATTTTTTAGTCCTTTATTTTCAAAAACTTTTGTAGTTCAATTTTGGATAATTCAAACTTTTTCATCAGTCCCTTGGGGTTCGAATTATCCAAGTTCTACTGGATACTGTTATAATAAACTGCCTAGGCATGCATGCTCTCTTTAAAACCAACTACGAATTCAAACTCCTCTAAAAATACTTAAAAATTTGAATATAAAAAAGAACTTTCTTAGGGAGTGTTTACATCCTAAAGGGAGTGTGCATGTAAAATTTCAAATTTTCCTGTCAAGTGGTTTGGGCTGGGCGATGATAAGTCAGTCAGTGAGTAGTATTTGGCAAATATATAGTAGAAAACTACACAAAACGAACACCCGTATTTATGAATAAGAGGGGCGAAATAAGATAAAGCTAATGAGTAAGTTGGGAACAGTACAGAATATATCGGTGGTGCTAATGCGAGCTTTTGATGTTAAACTCATCATACTAACAAGGAATAAGTTCTATTGCTGAAGTTGCCAGGATAGTGTATAGGATCCCATAATCAAATCTCTAATCTACTGATGCCTGAGAAAGAGAGAAAAAACTCTATTTTAAACTGAAGGTTTAGTTGTCCACCTAAATTGAGTTGCTTCCCACGTAACATACTAATAAACCCTAATAAGATTTAGAAGTTGAATTTGTCTTTTAAACATCATAAATGCCAAAATAAAATAGTTTCTTCAAAATTTTATAGAGAAAGATTTCAACCCAAAATTGAAATAGAAAATTCTGAACAGAATTGGTTCTCAAGAGAGATTAGTCACAACAAAAAAATGTTCTTAAAAATTGCCAAGTATTATCTACTTTTAGCAGAGAAAACAGAAATAGTTGGGGTTTGGTCATGTTAGTTAATGAAACTATATTTTAAAATAAAAACTAATTTTTATTAATATTTTGGGCTTGAATTTCATGCCTACATCCAGGGCTATGAGGAGTGGAATAACTGATCCGGTTAGAGGTGAGATGGAGCAAATTCCAATCACCGATTAAGGCTTCAAACTCAAGCCGTAAAGTTGGCATTAATAAAAACTAGATTTCATTTTAAAATGTAATTTTATTAACACTTAGATGGCCAGTGGCAAAAAACAATAGCTCTGTTAGCTGTTAATGATTGCCTAGTGACTGCAAATACTAAAAAAAAAAAAAAAAAAAAAAAAAAAAAAAAAAAAAAAAAAAGAAAAAAAAAAAAAAAAACTATGGCAACACGTTGGTTTCATTGTCATTTAACCATCATGGCTGGACCCTGACTATTTCCACTTAATCACCACAGTCAATGATCCCTTTTGAATTATCTTTTTTTAGATTAAGTACTGAATTATTAAGGCTTTAACTCTGCCATAGCCAGTTCCGAGCTCGGATGAGAAAGGAAGAGGCTTGGGATTGGCAAGCCCACCTCATAAAAGTCACATGCCTACAATAAAGTTTATGAGTGACAACGGTTCATAATTATATCCCAGGAAAAGGGAACCCATCGGATCCAGTGTGACTCAAACATTGTTTTTTTTTTCATTAAAAAAAAAAGCACCAATTGACAATTAAGGAAGGACAGAACAAACATCCTGCGATTAGAGGCGTGGAGGAGCCAGTAAAGATCTGGAGAAAGACTGAATATATTAGGCATCAACACAGACTGGATATATTAGCTTTACAGAAACCAAATAGACCACTTACTTATAGATACAAGACACATTATGCAGGTAATGAACAAAGTTATAGAGGAGTCAATTGTGATAGTGATCATAATCTATTTATAACCAAGTATAGACAGAGGCTTTCTACAGGATCAAAACTCCTAGCTGTCACTTTATTTGGCACAGAAAAGCTCAAGGATTAAACAGTAAGAAATACCTTCGGAGGATTGTTATGGGAGCAGAAAGAGCACGTTTTACAAGCATCAAATGATAACACAGCGGAGTGCCGATAGCAGTGTCTGAAAAAAGTCATAATTAAGCTTGTAATAGAGGGTTTAAAAACTAGGACTAGAAGAGCGAGGCAGAGATGCTAACTAGTGGAGCAAGAAAGAAATGAGGCAAGATAGAAACTGCTCCAAAGAACCACTTGCCAAGCAAGCGATTCGTACAAAAAAAAAAAGTGAAGAAGCTCTATAGAAAGAAAAAAGAGAGAGAAAGAAAATGAGAGACTCAACCAACTTGAGGAAAATTTTATAGCCAAGGAAAGTACTTCAAGGAAGTGAAGGTCAGAGGAGGCTTTAGACCAAGAATTGAAGTAATTCAAGATGAGCAAGGACAACTTATATGTGAAAAAAAGGGTCACCTGTGCAGAGGGACAAGGCATTCCAAATTTCAAGGAGCTCTGAAGGAATACTAAAGGGCGTAAGGACATTGTTGCAACCAGTAGTGAATTCCTGGAATACGACGATCTAGGAATAGAAGATAGGGAACTCCCAACAGAAATTGAAATTATCATGGGCCTAAAAAAAAATAAAGCACAAGGGATAGACGAGATACATCCATAAATGCTGGAACATACATTTGGGATGATCTGAATAAGATAATTTTTGACACATGGACCTCCGAGAACTTGCCAAGTGAATGGTCTGAGGCTCTCATCTGCCAAATCTTTATGAAAAGAACTAGACTTAAAAGCGTAAATTACAGAGAGATTTCCTTACTTGGCATGGTCTATAAAGTGCTCACTACAGCAATTAGCAGAAGAGTAATAGTTTGGGCTGAGAGTTAGATTGGTACTAATGTGGTTTTAGACCAGGGAGGTCAACTACAGTTCGTATTTTCACTTTTAGGCAGATGTTGGAAAGGATATACGAATATAATGTGATGCTGCATCATCTGTTTTCTGACTTTAAGCAGGCATATGAGAGTGTCGATCGCAAAAAAAATGTTACAAGATGAATCACTGAGTAAGCCACATAAGTTAATAAGTTTTATTAAGATGGCCCAAAAGGATTATAGCTACAGTATAAAATTCAATTAAAACACATCTGACAGCTATTAAATATACAAGAGACTTCATAAAGGGGGTCCTCTTTCAGTAGTTTTATTTAAACTGGTCCTTAAGGTGGCCATGTGTAAAATAAGGACAAATCCCAGAGGCAAAATTTTCAATAGATTGGCACAGCACCTGCAAGCTGGCGATGTAGTAATTTAAGCGAGGACAGAAACAGTGTTAGTAGGTGCCCTGGAGGAATTTCTTAGTCCTTCCAAGGAATTTGGACTTGAAATTCATGAAAGCAAGAATGGGTACATGAAGATGCTAAGGACAATACAGCACAACAAAGATTTTCTAGAATTTGTAGGGGTTACTTTCAAAAACTGCAGTCAGTTCAAATACTTGGGCAGCATAATTTCAGCCAAGAGCAATGTAGTGCGAGACACTAAAGCCCGAATTGCTGCCAGAAATAGATGCCTGGGCAGAAAATGTTAGGGCTCAAGGGGCTCTACAGTTAAGCTAAGATCCATATTTACAAGACAGTACTACACCCAGTAGTCGCATATGGAAGCAAGGCATTGGTACTAGCAAGAGGAAGCTCGAGAATCCAACAAGTCTGGAAGCGGAAGATACTCTGATGAATATGGCCCGGTGAAGTGTGTCACCACACTTTGTAGATTTGGATGTTAAAAAGCAATTGGGTGCTTTAACAGTTACCTGGAGACCCAGACGTAATTACTTTCATAAACCGTCTAAGGCTTAAATGGTTGGGACATGTGGAGAGAATGACCCCAGAGAAATTGCCAAGAAAGCTCATTTATAGAATGCCAGGTGGTGAAGAAGGTGGAGAAAAACCTCGACTACGCTGGCTGTACGACTTAGAAAAGGACCTGAAAGATATTTACTCATCCCTAGAAACCTATGGCAAGAGGTAACTCAAGTGGCTGGTATTTTTGACTTATATTAGTAAAATAAAATATTTCATCCTTAAAAGACAGATAGTTGGGTTTATTTTTGTTTTTTAAGCAATAATCCTAAGTTTATAATGTTTCTTTGCCAATTGTCCGAACTAGTTGTTCATCTGCGCTCCAATGACCATTGTCAATGAGAGTGTAACATTTAAAGATGTTAATATAAAACAATTTTGAAACAAAATTGTACTACAAATATGCATATATTTTTCTCTGTAATGCCATTAATTTCACAGTGACTTAATTTGATTGTTTCACAAAGACCATTTCTTCCATGGACCACAAGAGCTCATCTCCCATAAAAATATTGTGGATTTTCCTTGAAGGTTAAACATTAATTAAATGGATGAATAAACAGTATCATTTTTTGTATCGCTATGTCTCGAACACAAAGGCATTTTTACAAATACAGGGGTTCTAAGCAGTTATAAAAACAATATTTTTTCTTTTAAACCACCTTGCCCAATTAATTTATAAAATCAATTCAAAAAGCATGTTCAGTAATTTATAAAATCATTACAAAAAATGGCGTACTCTTATTGGATTCCTTTTTTATTCTCGATAGACTAGAATACATTTAATTTTCTCTACTTAACTGTTTTCATTATTTTTTATATATAACTTAACTAGCTTAATAATAGTATATATATATATATATATATATATATATATATATATATATATATATATATATATATAACTTGGATTATATTATATATTCACTGTAATTGATTTTCTGTTTAAAAGGAAATTTGGAGTATATCTATTATACAATAAAATAAATATTAAAACATAATTTGTATTTTTAGATATGGAAACTCGCTTCTCTATCTAAATGTTAAAGAAAAAAAAAATAATGAAAACAACTGAACATAAAATTAAAATTACAAAAGCATATTCATAATAATAAAGAATTTAATAAGAGCTTGGCAATTTATAGTATTTGAAATATATTTATAAATCTTTAGCATATTGATAAGTGTATATATAAAAATATATTTATAATATTAAAAATAAAATATTATAAATATAAATAATTTATAATATTATAAATTATTATTATTTATATATTTTGATATTATTTATAATATTATAAATATATTTATGATATTATATTGCAATTGATATATCTAACTCTAAATATCATTTGTCATTTGGTTGAAACTTCAATGAAGAAAACAGGTGACATTGAAAAAATTGTTGAAAGGGTTTCGAACAATATGTTCGAAAATGAATAAGATGATCTAGCCAGTAAATGTATTTAAAATAGCACTAAGATATCATTATATCTACAATTGGAAGTGCTTTATATTCTGAATCAGTCTCTCTATGTCCTTGGCTGACTAATAACAACCACAGGAGCCACAGTGTCTCCTTATTGAACCACAGTGACTCACAACAGCCTTTAAAGAAAACAATGGACTGTTCTTCCGAATAAATACATCTTATTTAAAAACAAAACTATACTAAATCCCTAGATAACAATGTTAAATTGAGCCTCTTTTCATATTTAAAGATATAATCACTATATGCCTCAGAAATTATAACCTACCTATCCATTAATCTTTAATGAATCAAATTAAGAATATATAGAGAAAATGAGAGAATATAAACATGTTTGGTAACAATCCTTCAAGAGCAGACTAAGTATTGATTAATATTAGCAAACAGGCAATTTGTTAGAGATAAGTGCTGTATGTAAACAAAGGAATTATATTGTAATTTTAATGTATGTTTTGGATGAGTTTACAACTGGAAAAAACAATTTTGATGGTACATATGAAAAAAATAGTCCAATCGACAGATTTAGAATATTATAGTTCGTTATTTTTCAATTAGTAATATAAAAATAATCCTACCTTCATGGGAGCTTTGGGTTGCGGTGAAGGAGAATAACTTGGATCGAGGGCTGAATAACTGCAAGAAAGTAGTTTTTTTGTTAATAACTTTGTAATAAGAACAGTAATTAATTCTTATAAGTTCTTAAAAACTCTAGGAGCACTAGTAAATTAGATTTTCTTTTCACCTTTCAGTCCTTGGCTTGAAACTCCATTCTGTATTTTGTCCCACTCCTGAACTTACTTGTCTTTCTAGAAATCCCAACATATAAGTTAGACTAAATTCAAAAATTCATAACTTAAGGAATGAATAAGAGACTATCATACCATTTTCATTGTGGTCTAATAAGGGAGCATCAATTTGTCTTTGTAATTGTCTCGTTTCATGTGTTAAAGATCTAACTCTGTTGAGAAGTTCTTCATAGCTTGATACCGGTAACGTCATGCCTTACAATCAACAACTAATGTTTCAATATCTCAGAAGAGAATCATGTTTATTTACTTACTGATAACCGCGATTATATCAGCTCTTAAATCCTAGTTCAAAAAACTGACACATAATAAGTAACTAAAAAACTCTATCAGCAAACTATTTCGTAAGTCTATAACAAAAATTCTAACGAGAATAAAATGTCACTAATAAAAACACCCGCTGAAACTTCTAAAACGAAGTACTTCGGGGAGTAAACTTAACTATTTACTTCTCATAATAGACACATTGCAGCATTGCCGCAGTGTTGCCATCTGCGTGTCTATTCTTTTTAAATACATTTCTCAAGGAAATCAATTCTATCATAAAGAGTTTCAGTTATTTTAAAAAAGTCAAAGTTAATTCATAAAATACATTACAATAGTAAAAGTACTCCGTAAATGTGGATTATATTTCGTACCCTCTCAGGACCCCGCGAAAATCATTTGTTTCAAATACCTCGTATAAAAAGAAAAAACATGTCATTTACCTCTTCATAAAGAAAGTAACGACAATCAATTGTTTTCTTGAGATGAAGAATGTAGCAGAATGACAGTACACGCGACAAACCAACACTAGACAAATCTGAAAATAAAATCAACGTTATTTTTTTGTAAATTGTCTAGGCACCAAAGAATTCATGTTTCTATTCTTCCATATTTTCAGGACCGTTTTTCTTGTTTCATCGTACAGTGTAATATAAGTATGCTTTTCCTTTATACATATTTTCAAATATAATACCGAACACAGTTCTTAGTAATGAACGGCAATTCGTTTTTAGTCATAGGCATTCTTAAAATAAAAAAGCAATTTCAAACAGTTTTACCTTGTTAGATTCAGCGAGAAGAAGTAGAATCAGTGGTTTATATCACTAATACCTTCTATTCTAGAGTGGCTATTTAAAGATAAGAGTAAGACACTACTTAAAAAGAACAACTCACGGGAAATGCGCCATCTTGGCGAATTTCCATTATACCCGTATCCTAGGCGTGAGTTTAAGGAAAGAGATATCCATTTTTTTTTTATATTTACTTCAAAAACTTTTACCGGGTTAATAGGTAATAGAAACACACTGGGAATAATTTGGTTCACATTTCTTATGAGTTACCTATTAAACAGCAAACAAACTAATACTTATTTTCCTAGGGAAGCTGTTCTTTGAACAGTTAAAACTCGGACCTACAATAAGATTCCATTATATTAATAAATTATTCAGAATGATGAATAAAGAATAAATGTATTATTTTATTCATTATTTTGTGAATGAAGTTTATGCGTTATTCACAAATTATTTGAATGATCACTCAAAATAAACATACTTTATTGATATTTATTAAGATGTTGATAGCCGGAAATATGTGTGTGTGTGTGTATATATATGTGTGTGTTTGAGGTGAATTAATCCGTAGACCAAGTGGAAATAAAGAATAACGAATGATGAATAATTCATGACGTACCATGTGAATAAGATGATTTAATGAATTATTCATCATCTCTTTCCATTCTATAAATTGATTTGAATAATAATTTATTCCCAAGACTGATTCCTATGTGCCAGTGTCATCATCTCTTATAGGAATGTTCCCTCAGGAGAATAGAAGAAATACCTAAATTCTTTATTGGAAATTTAATGGTTGAAGATTGAGGTTTCTATAAACTTATGCCAGTTTATGGGACTTCAAATATATTTGAAACTCTTAAAATATATTTCAAATAAACTTGAATGTGCAAATTTGCATAGGACGTTCTGAGCTGCAGAAAACCGTCGTTCAAGCCTCAACAGTTTGGTTTTTGCTTTCATAGAGTGTAATCCAAGTTAATTCCACCATTCACAAGCAAACCCAATCTTTTCTTTTAATTGTATTCTATTTGAAGGAAAACAGACACTTCAATGCCAATAGTTTTCATTTCACCATCTTAAATTTTTAATTTACACTAATTATAAACAATAAATAAAATTTAAATTTATTTATCTTCCTATTCTCTTATTTTTTTAAGTAATAGTTGTAGAAAATCTATATGTTTTCAATCCATAAATTGCTCAGTGAAAATTGATAGATTGTTAGGATCAAATAACCATTGTTAGGTGAGTTATACAGATAGCTAAGTGTCTAACCAGGCCCACTGCAGATAGAGTCCAATGAGTTTGCATACTGAAGAACTGTTTCCCCAAGAATGGGCAATGATGGTCTCTGTCATCACCTGACATAATGGTAAGACCCTTGTTTTATAACAAAATTTGTTGTGAAAAGTACTAAATTTTGCCACCTCCCGCCCATCTATCAACTAAATGATGAAACCAGTAAAATTTATTTTTTATTTTTCATATTGGTTAATAAAAACAGAAATTTCCACTGCTCTTTTTATTGATCCATTTTCAAGCCCTGTGTCACAACAATACATCGTAAATAATAAAATATTTTATAAAAAATAGCTTTGGAAAAGTTTATTTAAGAATCAGGCAATTAATTATTTTACTATGTATACTGTCTTTTTTCTAAAAGTAATGGCAGTATAAATCCATCATTGGAGAGGCTTTGTGACAGATAGAGCTGCCTGGTATGAGTTGTTGGCTGAGGCCTTGGTCCTTCTCGGACTGTAGTGCCCGTCTGGAAGTAAGTAATGGCAGTATAAATTGAGCTTGCTGGTGGGTAGAGCCCAGTTGCACATAGATGGACCAATCCATTTCTAGATTCATTAATCTTCTGATATATCAAATCAGAATTCAAATGAATAAGCCTGTCACGCAGGAGCTGCATTACTAAGCATTCCTCAGAAAGGAGGTACGCTTCACTGCATTCCTGAATAATTTTCTTGAAATACATACAAAATAAACTTGAATCATTTTGGTCTCATATTTGTAATGTGCAACTGATTCAATTATTATTTCATTTTATTCCAGAGTAAACCCCAACCTGTTATTTTTACAACACATCTTTCTTTTTACATAGCCATGTGTTTTGTTGCATTATAACACAAATTACAGCTGGTACGGGCAAATTAGTAATTTGGGTCCGGCGTAACCCCCCCCCCCCTCCACTTCAGATGTATTGATTTTGCTGGTCAACGGAGTCGTCCAATTGTTTGCTAAGGGAATGAATATAGAAAGTTTCTTTGGGGCAGAAAAAAAAAAAAAAAAAAAAAAAAAAAACTGGTCTGTAACAAACACACACACATATATATATATATATATATATATATATATATATATATATATATATATATATATATGTGTGTATATATATATATTATACATTTTTAACAGGGACCATTTTCAGTATCTAGTAGGTAGGAGCGATAAAGATTTGAAGAAATGTTTCAATAATTCTTTCATGAGTGCAATCTCGATAGCTACATTCCTTCGGAAAGTGCTAAAACATTTTTCATTTCAAAATTAAGGAAGACCTCACCAAGACCAAGGAACATTGTACTTATAAACAAAAATAACTCCTGTTTGAGGTTGTTGCTAATCAGACTAGCACAGATTTGGAGAAGAAAATTGTTACACGAGATCCCATCCCTTTTTATAAGCAAACACAAATTAGACAGACTCTAATAATTACATTGTTGCACTTGTTACCACAAGCAATACCTTCCTTCAAAACTGCGAGTAATCTTGGAAGAAGAGAGGTAAGTAGTCCAGCAGAAATGGCAGCTTAATGTATTTTGAGTGAAAATAATTTGAAATGAAATATTGGTGCAGGATTGTTAAGTGAGTTTCTTAAAAAAAAAAAAAAAAAAAAAAAAAAAAAAAACAACCAACTGACATCAGATCATATTTGACGCCAGCTTTCTTACCTGTTCAAGGATAATCGTTTTTTTTATATTTCATTTCTAAACAAAATGTGTTCTCTTTGTATTGATCATATAGTATTAACCATCAGTTGGTTTCATTTACTTATTTTTTTTTTTCAAAACAACTTTTTGGTGAGAAGTTGCTTCTCTTATACAAGGGAATACCCACAAAAAAAAAAAAAAAAAAAAAAAAAAAAAAAATAGTTTTTAAAAGCTATTTATTTATATATATTTTTTTATTAAAAAATATTCCCTTTGAAATACTCTCCATTTCAACCAATACATTTGCTTAGCAGTGCATCCACAGTTCAAAAAATGTTTGCTGTCATTTTTAGAAATGGCTGACAGATCCTTCCTTGTTTTTATTAACTTCTTCAACGTTATTGGTCTCCTTGAGCATGGGGGGGGGGATCGCATGGAGCCAGGTAAGTTTGTGGGCCTGCAGAACCTTGCATTTTTAGCCAAAAAATGTTGAACAGAGATGGCTATAAGCATAGATGCATTGTCATGGAGGAAGAACCAGCCTCCTGCCTGCCACAAATCAGGTCTCTTATGACGAACGCTGTTAACAATCTTGAGGTTAATCTTTTTAAAAATTCAGAATAATAGGTTTGCTTGTCGTTTTGACCTTAAAAATGTGCACAACACAAACTGTAGCGCTAATGGCCTAAATGCCAAAGGATTGTAAAAAAAAACAAAAAAATATTGCCCTTATTTTTGGGTTCCTCTTTGTTATCATGTCTTTACCTTTTCTTTTCTTATTACAGCCATACTAGACAGTTATTTACGATACTTATAGATTCTTTTAAGATCTATAAAGAAAATCAGTTTTTGGCTCACTTCAATTCCTTGTCCAGCCATTAAGCGATGATAACAGTTTTGATTTTTCTTTAGAGCAGAGAATAACAGTATAAAGGATGGCTCATGAACAATAAATACAAATTCTAACAGATGACAAATAAATATATAATAAATATTTACATTTATTAAAACATTCACATTTATATTTATAAACATCCTTTAAAGGATTATAAATAAAGAACATTTATTATCAGCATTTGGCTTCAAAAAATGACTTATATACAACAATTATTAATTTAACATAAATTAACATTAAGGAATTATAAAAATCTGTTGCCGTTCCCTCTCTGAAGAAATACAGAGAATGAAATTTATGTGCAACAATTACAAAATTATATTCCAATTTGGAGATCCTTGAAAGATAAGGACACTGAAAAAAAAAAAAATAATAAAAATCACAATTAACTTATATGAAAATACAACTATACAATATTATAAAAAAAAGACTACAAAAATAAAAACAATATTAAGAAGATAAGAATATTTGAATGGGATTGAGTGGACTGTATGTATTGGGGTAATTATTAGAAGCAATGGAAGGGTGTTATTAAACAAGAAGTCAAATAATTGAACATGTGGAGCATAATCTTCAGGTGAAGTCACGGAGAAAGATAAAGTTTTTTCCACAAAATTTGAAATACAGTAAATTTCCTTTAATCCGCCACATTCTGGACTTGAAGCATACTGGATTATCAAATATTCTGGGTTATTGGATGTCGAAAAAAATGGATAGAGGTGACAATTAAATGAAATGTAGACTATAAGACTAGTTTTTATTTAATGGAAAAAGACTAAAATAAAATTGCACAGTTAGAATACAAAAAGGTATTTATACATAATTTATTATTTTAATTGTTCCGTTGAGCAAGATGGTCTAAGTCAAGCGAAAGCTATAAGCTGAACTGGAAACAAGTGAGTATTTGATCACAGAGAGGGTTTCGGGAATTTTTCTACAACGTCGCCGGGCACCAAGGGGTAGTTGGGGTGGCGATTTCGCGGAGTATATGCATAAGAACTGAAGAGACACACTTTTCATTTTTGGCCTTGACTTCCCTACCGTGCCGGATTAGAGGACCTTTACTGTAGTTTGTAGACCTTGGAAAAAAGAAAAGGCATCAGCCCTATCCTGGCAAAAAAAGGGTGACCTTTAGATAACCCGTCCTAAAATTCTGAGTTAATTATAATGGACGTTATAAATTAAATAAGAGTGGAGTCGCACTTATAGAAATGTGAGGGGGACTGGAAAATGTTTCGTATAAGTGAATACTTCGTATAGCTGAATAGTACTATGTTTTGTGGCCATTTTAAAATAAAATAAATTCTTCATAAAAAAGTTACAATTTTATTGTTTGTACATATTTTGTTGTTAGATAACGTTGTACATTATTATATTTTCAAGTTTCATATCACAAAATTCTCCTCGATTTCTTTCCTCTTACTGATAATAGTCGCAAGCAAAAGTTTTGTTCTAGCTTTTTATTCATTTTAAAAGATGAAATGACAATAGAACACGGCTACTAGAAGGACCACTGTATAGTGAACTGAAAAACGAGTTAGAGGGGGGGGGGATGAATCACTGGCATGTGCTGTGTTATTAGTGCGGAAATCGCACAAGGGAGGCTACAAAGAACATGTCTGGATTACTAGAATGACAAGGAAGAACTGAAATGAGTGAAAGAGAGAGTCTGATGAGGGTAAGTCACTGGTAACTCTGTAAACATTTCGTGGAAAAGCTGTTGTCTCTTTGTATAACTCAATAGTATTTACACCAGGGGAACAAATTAGATTTCGTATAACTGGATATTGGGTATAACTGAATATCGCATATGTCAATAATTCATTACACAGGATTAAATGGAGTTTTGCCGGGGAATGAAAAATTCTTTGTACAAATGAATGTTTCGTATAAGTGAGTCTCCACTGTAATGGTATTGAATCTCATAAGACATTGATTCTAATCAAATGTTAATATTTGATTACAATTAGTATTCGATAATGATCAATCAGGCTGACATTAATTTTTGCAATAGAGGAATCACTGGAGATAAAAAATATGCCAACTGAATCACTGAAAGTTCAGCACATGGCACTGGTGCATTCAGTGCTGCATTTAATTTTGGAGGCCTCTCTAGTGGCCATTAACACGTCGATCGCCATGGAAGAAATGATGAAATTGTATACAGGGCCAACAATTTTTTTCTTTCAATATAGCATTAAAAATTTAGTATGGCATACAAATAATAAAATAAAAACTAAAATAATCCGCAGACCAGCCAGTGACATTAACCACTTTTTGTTGGATGGTGAGTAAGCATGTAAAAACATACATAAAACAAAATTGGGCCAATTGCATAAGCGAATTGGTCAGGGCCAGAGCGATTCCATGCAACTTGAAATCAATCTCGGCAAGAGGTCCTACGGCCCAGAACACCGTTTTGGCTGGTGATATGAGGCGATATGTAGGGACCACCTAGCCAATAGTGTATCGGTGGTACGATTGTACTGATTGGTGATCAATATGTTAAACACAGGGCTATTCCAGTGAACTCCAAATTTTATTAACCTCCCATGTGTTTAAATGGTTTATATATTACAATTATATATTTAATCATATACTGTAACTTTTGGCATTTGGTTTTACTTACGTCATCTATTTATCCATCTTTTTAGAATTATGCCTGTCTATGTGTGCTTCAAGAAACATTTCATTTGAATGATTTGTTTTACACAGAGGGCAAGGGAAGTAACCCATATCAGGTTGACAGTGTTGGTTAATTGCATGGGCAAACATGTCAATATCAGCACCAAGCCATCCACATAAGGCACAACTCTTTTCAACAACAGGAACTTGAACCTAAAATAAATAAATATAATTAGAAAGAAAAATATAGATAGTAAGAAGAATACAGCAGGATTCAATGATTTTTAAAGCATTTCTTTAATTGTAAGTCTTTAATATAATACTTAATATTAATCGGGCACATAGATGACCAATTTGGATGTCCTTGTCTTATTGTTTGTTATGTTATTTATTAGCTATGCAGAAATATATATTTTTTTATGCATTTACTTGGTGAAATAATTTCAACCCCTTGAGTCCGTAACATAAACAACCCCAGTAGCTTTGTCAGATTCAACCTACTGCGTCTAGAAACTCGTGTACAAATGCAAAAGAGATAAGAACAAAATTTACTGCTTACTTTAGTGGTAATACCCTAGCAACATCTATGTACAAATAATAACTCTCAAGTTTCCTTCCAACAATATTCTAATTTAATATTATAATAGCTAAGGGTCGTGGGTTCGATTCCCACAATAGGGTGGTGGCTTTTCTTTAGAAAAAAAGAAAGGGCATCTGCCCTATCCTGGCTAGAACAGGGTGGCAACCTCTAGATAACCCGTCCTAAAATTCGTAGTTAATAATGATGGACATTACAATTTAAATAAATAAATAATTTAATTTTACTTAAAAATTAATGAGTCACATTGCAATGTACATATTCTGTATTTGTGTATTGACACTGTAAGATTATTTGAAAAAAAAAAAAAAAGTTTGAATATAGAAAAAATAAACAACTCATTTATGAGTCTGACAGAATGTTTTATAAGTTTTGTATGCGTTCTTCATTGTGAACAGGCATGATAGCTTGTTCATATGAATTGGGAGAAAAACCTGGATGGTAAAATGGTGTACTGGATCTTGAAGTCTGCATGGAAGGTAAGCGCGGGGAACCAGGAGTTGATGAAGCACGAGAACTATTTCCAGAAGAATGAGTATTAACAGAATGGAGGGTTAGAGCAATCAGTTGTGTCAGGACTAAAATGTCTTCAATCGCCTTCTTGGCATAGATTTTCTGAGTTTCGGACGATTTCTAAGTGACGTAGCTCAGCTTTCAGCATAAACAGTTGACACCTCTTTATTATCTTTCTTCGCCAGTTACCCCACAGCTAGTTTCAATAGATCATTCCTCTCTGCTAAATGTTCTACCAATGTTTTTTTTCTCTTCTAAGGAGATGATTAAGCGGCAGGAGGGCCAGGTAAGAATTCAAGACCTTCTTCCTGTACTTTTGATTCGTCTTCCTCAAGGTCTACTGTTGATACTCCAGGAATTTGGGCCTCCCGGTCACATAAGAAGTCCTGTAATTCAAAATACCATAAGTTTGGCACATAGTCGTCTTAAGCCCCATGACCAGATTATTAACTTTGTTCAGCTTCCTGCGATAATGTGTTTTTATTTTCCCAACTCTTTTCTTCAAACTGCCAAAATTTGCATCCGGTTTAATTCTTTGGAAAATTCCCAACAGCTTCAGCCAAGCATTCCTCTTCTTATTTCGGTATTTAAACACTTCTGATTTCACTTTGCAAATCTCAGGCAGTTCATTGAAGTTTTCAAAAAATTCAGTCCAAATAGGTGTGTATTGAATAGACATTGTATACACCTATTGTATTCGCTGAACTGATAAGCAACTCGTACACCCTCTTTTTTGCAAAAATCACTTAAATGCAAAGTCACAGAGTAGAGAAAACACGAAAAGCAACCGCACTTTGACAACTAAATGACAGTTCACTACTCAGGTTGTGAACAGTGTCTGTCAACTCCCCAAAGACCCTTCAACAAGGTTGCCAACATTAGGTTCTACCAAAATCAAAACGGATTTGATCTATACCAACACATACGGAGTTGTACCAACCATTTACTACATCTGCCAACCTACCCACAGACGTGCAACATCTCCTCCAACATGGCAAGTTGGCAACAACGTTGACAACCAAGTTTGTCATCTATGGGCGGCCCTATTACAGACACAAAAAACACTCAAACTAATGAAACCAAATGTTTACAAAGTTTTAAGTACTTATTTATACAACAGAGATTTTCCTAACGAAAACTACTGAATAACCTTTTTTGTAGGGAATTTAGTCAACTTTAGAAAGACCACCTACTAAATACCACCATTTCCTGTCTGGATTCGAGATACTTAAGTAAATATACAAAATCCTCAAGTGTATTAATAAAATGTTTTCATAATACTTTCTTAACTCCAAACTGGAATTTTCCCAGTTTGGGTGGATGCCAAAAACCTGGACAAATTTTAAACAGAATCCATTGTTCCTGAGTAACCTTAAAAATGGTTTATTTTGTTATGTGTTCATCCCCTATTTTAAATTTTGTGACATTTTCTTGATTTTTGTGCAGTAGACACCCTGTAATATTTTCTCCCACTGTCATTCATAAAATACAGGCCTTTAAATTTAAAAACATCTTAAAGCTTAACTAACTACAAATAATTCACGAAATTGAATTGGTAAGATATAGACCAGAAATAGTTTCTGAACCGAAGAGAGCACTGTTAAGACTATGAATCCTAACACGACAGTAAAATCACTATTGATCTATTGGAAGCCTTGTGAACCTGCTTTGGAAGATCTGAGTTCTAAACTCCGCCACAGCCTAAAGATATTATTTGTTGACTGTTAGGAGTCGGGATTGTGAGCCAGCCTGAATACCTGAAGAGAAAAACAGACACTCTTATCTCTCTAGTCGAAGTACTTCAGTACAGCTCATGATCCTCTAAGCCTGTTATTAGACTGATTTTATTTTATTTAAGTAAATGACCAACCTTAGGTTTATTCTTGGTCCCTCGAGGTCTCCCCCGCCTGCTTACTGGTACATACTCCTCATCTATTGTCCAATCAGCATCATCTTCTGCTTTTATTCTTTTCCTCATCTTCTTTGAATTGTACATTTCAACGTCTTGTGAGGCGTCCCAATATCCTGTGACTATGTCATCGTCAAAGTAATCTGAAAGGAGGAAATGTATCAAATTATAGAAATGTTAGACTAGAAAGGAGGGCTGAAATTATCATATTAATCAAACAAAAGGAAATTAACCTATTAGTGCTGGAGTTTTTTTTTTTTTTTTTTTTTTTTTTTTTTTTTTTTCAAAAATTCTTAATACAAATAAATCCATTTTACCAACTTAGTATACATATAATATAATTTTTCTATCATCACTTAGATATTGGCGTTACCATATGGTAAGGTATGGCGCTAATGGGTTGATTTCTTCTTCCTTGGTTTAATACAAAGTTTAATGTACTAAAAGTATTAAAAGATTATCCTGGTTTCCTTAACCCTTAGACTGCTTATAACACTGTTAATTTTAATGATAGGGAGTTTTAATTTGTTCAGCATTCAATTGTGAATGGAAATAGATTGCTATTTATAAGATTTAGAGCCATAGAAATAGTTCACGAAGTGTCTCCATAGCTATAAGCAAAGTTAAAAAGCTGATAGCTAAGAAGTAAGGACTGACATGCAATCCTGTAGGATACAGTGGAATCTGAGAGGAAAGACGAGTGCCCACTAATGAGAGGAAAACTAAACGGATAATACCAAAGTGAGCCGACTGAAGGGATGACCCGACCGGCACGCTTTCCTATCTCATCCATACACAGGTGTTCTCTCCGTGCGGATTCATCATTCCTGCAGGAAAGAATGCTCGTCTATGGCAGGCCATTAGGGGGTTATTAAAGGAAAAAATCCTGAAAAATTGTGTTATTCCAACTTGGCCAGTTTTTGTTAACCTACATAAGGCCGTGGCCCAACCGTTTTTATGTCATTAAAGATCTTATAATAATCCTGAATCGTTACCCTAAGGGCCTGAATCTTTAAATGCCAGAAATTATATAATAAAATAATAAATCCGATCGTTATAATGGCCATCATTTCATGAAAACTGGCCAAGTTGGAATTGCACAAATAAGTGAGGGGGTATTATTAGGTTCTTGACAATGTATAAACCCTTTCGTTTCTCTGAACGAGTTAACTCGTGTACGAAAAGCAGTACCCCACTGTCGGTGCTCCTCACGCTCCACACGAGTTAACTCGTGGCCGGTATTAGCTCCGTATGTCGCTTCTCTGGCCTAATGCTATTAACTCACATAAAATCAGTGGGACCTAGCAATATTAAGGATGGATCGTAGGTTCATTAAATCTACGGAATATTATAATTTTTAACTAACTAATGAGTTTATACAATAACCATACTATGTAAGATATTATAATATCTTATCTCTGAGACATCTAAAGAAGCCATAATGAAATGATGCAATCAATATAATTTTCTGAGCATTTCTAGGATCTGTAATGACAAATAATTTTTCTCGAAAGTAACAGAGACTTTATATCTCAATTATCCTATAATTGCTAGTGATTTTATTATTTACGAATAGAGCTTCATCCGGTTCTTCACAAACTTTTCGATTTCATCAAAACTTCTTCGTATAATAATTGAAAATTTTCATTGTGCAAATCTATTAGTCTGTATAAGAAAAAATGTAAAGTCCTACAATCAGCATTGTTAAGCTTAATTGTGGAAGCTGGTGCACCTCGCCGCCTATTTGCAGTGTCGTACTCAGATTTGTCTCTCCAGCCATATAGTTGCTGTTTATATTTTTCAGTCACAATTTAGATCTTGTATAGTATGGCTGGTACAGATATCCTCCTTCAATATGAGTGACGATGCACCTCGTTTTCTGAGAGAGAGGAAAAAGTCGAACGGTAGTGAAGTCGAGATGAGGAGAGATTGGCGAGCGTATGGGGGGAGTTTGACGGAAAAGCATTGAGTCGCTTCATTCGTCAGCAAAGAAAGAGTTAAGAGCCTAAAACTTGGCCCAATATTTATAGGCAAACTGTTTTGGGGAGAGACCTGGAACTTGGCCTTTTTTTTTTTCAATGTTAGTTTTCATCCGCATTCAACGCTATAACTCGCAATGCAGCAAGAACTGCTGGAAGTGAACAGCACCTGGAGCAAGGCTCTCCCAAAATTGAGAACCATACTCTAGGGGTTAAAACTACAAAGGTCCTTTCAGAATTTCTATCAAACTTACACCTAATAACAAAAGACCCCCAGCCCAGCTGTGAGACCTGCTACCGCGCTACATCAAATATTCTAAAGTATGGAATTCCCCGTAACAAGGCCTTAGCACTAAGAGACTCAATAGATACAGCAGAGAAGCAGAGATGGGCAGATTCGTATTCGTAAATCCGAATCCGAATTTGATTCACAGCACCTTGATGTGTAAATCCGAATACGAATACATTCGTATTTAAAAGTGTGAATCCGAATGGATTCATATTTGCAAGTGTGAATCCGAATCCGAAATTTGGATTCACACATATGAATCCGAATCCGAATCTATTCGGATTCATACATATGAATCCGAATCTATTCGTATTCACATATATGAATCCGAATCCATTCGTATTCACATATATGAATACGAATCCATTCGGATTCACATCTATAAATACGAATCCATTCGGATTCACATCTATAAATACGAATCCATTCGGATTCACATCTATAAATACGAATCCATTCGGATTCACACTTGGATTCACTGAAAATTTCGATTCAAAAGGCCTATATAAATAAATAAATGCCTATCTGTACCTCACTACAGGTCGTGTTTTGAATGTTAGCGTATTTTCTTATGTATATTTATTAGCGTCAAACTAAGTAATTGACCCAAAAATTAATATGAACAATTTCCTACTATTTAGAGCCCCAAGTCGTACATTCTGCCGAGAAATGTAGCCACCATGAAACGGGATAGTTCTTCCTCTCCTCCATAGCCCTGAAGAAGGCTTACATGTCAAACCGAAACGTTGGCAAAAATAAACTCAATTTAACTATGAAATGTAGTTTTTATTGAATCAAAATATTGAATTGTGATTTCTTAAGATTCTCACGTACACAAAAGTATCAACACCACACAGCAACATCACATGAATAAGAGCGAGGATTTATACGGTAATATTTATATGGTTTTGTAATTCTGCGAACGCTTGGAACTATTTTAATTTAATATAGAGTCTTTTGTAGGGTTAAATGAGATCATAAGGCTGTATCTGTTGAATATGTTTATTTATAATTGAAATTAAAATAATTCAATTCAAATAAATTTAGGTAACTATCTAAATAATATATAATACAAAAATGTTGAAACATGAAAAAATGAGGAAAGGAAAGGTTACTGAATAAGGAAAATTAATTGATTGTTTCTATTATTAGGATGAAGCATTTGCTCGTAAAACCACACGTTGTTCAAACTTCTCGTCACTTAGCCGATTTGATTTTGGTGTGTTCACCATCGTCGCATATGAAAATAGTCTCTCAACCTGCGCACTCGACGGCAATGGGGTATTGTATTTTTTAAAAATGTTGTGAATGCTGGGGTAATTTCGAAGCATTTCCAAACTGGACTTCTTTTCTTCAAAGTATCGTTTCATAATAACGCCAGCCTTGTTCATTAGGTCGTCAGGATGAGTTGGAGCGGCGGTATCGTTCTCCCCAAAATCATAAAAGTCTCCTAAGGGTGGATCTGATTCCATGCTGTTGTCCTCGTTTTCGTCTGGGTCGTTTGCCAAGTATTCGTATATAAGACATTTGAAATGGGTTAATAACTCTTCAACTCGATCATTGACACAAGGCCACCATACTTTTTTAAATTTTGGATAAGAAAGAGCTGCTACAGCTGCATTTTTCCCTTCCACCGAGTTGAATTCAAAGAACGTGGCGAAGCGGCGGTTCACACTGTTCAAGTAAGCCGTTGCAATCGGGCCGCAATATTGCAGATCAGACGTAGCCAATTTCTGCAGTTTTAACCTCACAGCTAAAATTGTCGGCACAATGACCCATAATACGCGTCCTTATCCCCTTGAAATATATCTATTGCCTCGGCCACTGGCTTTGAACATTTTAAAAATTCTTGTAGATAGGTGAATTCCTCGTCGCTAAAGGAAGATGTCATATGCAACTTCCGATTGATTTCGTCCATGTGGCATTTCACAGCCACAATCACCTTCAACGAATCATACAAGCTGTTCCACCGGGTTTCAGCGGGTCTGGGGAGGGATCGACCAATGATCTCTTCAAGCACTTCTGCTGTTTTTGGCCTGTTTGAAATACGCCACAGAATGTTGCACTTTTTTAATGCTGACTCATGCAGTGACAGCAGGCCTGAATTTGATTGGATTGTATTATTAATATCACTGCTTGCACATAATGCCAAGGTGTGAGCACAACACCTTAGGTGAAAAGGTAATGCTGCAACAACATCATCGTCAACCGACACCCACAGTTCGTCATCAGCGTCACCAGGATTATCCAGTTCCTCGTCTTCTACGTTCGTAGACCTCAGATGCACTCCAAAAACTCCAAAAGCTTTTTGAAAGTTGCTCCCATTATCGGTTACCGTAGCCACGATCTTATCCGGGGTCAATCCGTATTTACAATTAATCCCGTTTAATGTGGTAGCGATTCTATCGAAAGTATGTGAGCCTTTGAAACGACTGCACGCTAGAGCTGTTGCCTTCCTATTATTATTGTCGTCAATCCAGTGTGCTGTGACACCAACAAAACTCCTCTTTCCCGAGGACCAAATATCAGCTGTTGTGCACAGCCAAGGTACAGATTTAAATATTTCTTTTGTGTTCTCAACGTGTTCCGAATATTTTGTATCCAGCCTTCGCGTTAATGTTCGCCTCCTCATAACCTTCAACCCTCGGTTACTTATGTTTAAGAAATTGAAAATTTTGTGGAACGTCGGGTCATCCACCGATTGAAGGGGCACCATAGCGTGGATGACATAATCAACAATTAAAGAGTCAAATCTAGATTGTTGGGATATAGACGAGGATGCATGGTACCGAGTTTCGCGAGCGCGGCGGGGATTCCTGGTCACGAAATCTTCCCTAGCTGATGAAAGGCTGCCTTTGAATTCTTCCACGGTTTCAGTGGAGTGGTGTCGCTCTAAATGGCGTATCAGATTAGAAGTATTCAAAATGCTCACCAGAATTTCTTTTGTTTTGGAAGGAACATTGGCATCGCATTTCAAACATAGAGCTCTAATCGATTTTTGAGATGCTATTTCAAGGGAAATAGCATCTGCATTGTCATTAATTGATGATAAATGTTAAATAGAGATATATTGCAAGGGGATAAGGACGCGTATTATGGGTCATTGTGCCGACAATTTTAGCTGTGAGGTTAAAACTGCAGAAATTGGCTACGTCTGATCTGCAATATTGCGGCCCGATTGCAACGGCTTACTTGAACAGTGTGAACCGCCGCTTCGCCACGTTCTTTGAATTCAACTCGGTGGAAGAGAAAAATGCAGCTGTAGCAGCTCTTTCTTATCCAAAATTTAAAAAAGTATGGTGGCCTTGTGTCAATGATCGAGTTGAAGAGTTATTAACCCATTTCAAATGTCTTATATACGAATACTTGGCAAACGACCCAGACGAAAACGAGGACAACAGCATGGAATCAGATCCACCCTTAGGAGACTTTTATGATTTTGGGGAGAACGATACCGCCGCTCCAACTCATCCTGACGACCTAATGAACAAGGCTGGCGTTATTATGAAACGATACTTTGAAGAAAAGAAGTCCAGTTTGGAAATGCTTCGAAATTACCCCAGCATTCACAACATTTTTAAAAAATACAATACCCCATTGCCGTCGAGTGCGCAGGTTGAGAGACTATTTTCATATGCGACGATGGTGAACACACCAAAATCTAATCGGCTAAGTGACGAGAAGTTTGAACAACGTGTGGTTTTACGAGCAAATGCTTCATCCTAATAATAGAAACAATCAATTAATTTTCCTTATTCAGTAACCTTTCCTTTCCTCATTTTTTCATGTTTCAACATTTTTGTATTATATATTATTTAGATAGTTACCTAAATTTATTTGAATTGAATTATTTTAATTTCAATTATAAATAAACATATTCAACAGATACAGCCTTATGATCTCATTTAACCCTACAAAAGACTCTATATTAAATTAAAATAGTTCCAAGCGTTCGCAGAATTACAAAACCATATAAATATTACCGTATAAATCCTCGCTCTTATTCATGTGATGTTGCTGTGTGGTGTTGATACTTTTGTGTACGTGAGAATCTTAAGAAATCACAATTCAATATTTTGATTCAATAAAAACTACATTTCATAGTTAAATTGAGTTTATTTTTGCCAACGTTTCGGTTTGACATGTAAGCCTTCTTCAGGGCTATGGAGGAGAGGAAGAACTATCCCGTTTCATGGTGGCTACATTTCTCGGCAGAATGTACGACTTGGGGCTCTAAATAGTAGGAAATTGTTCATATTAATTTTTGGGTCAATTACTTAGTTTGACGCTAATAAATATACATAAGAAAATACGCTAACATTCAAAACACGACCTGTAGTGAGGTACAGATAGGCATTTATTTATTTATATAGGCCTTTTGAATCGAAATTTTCAGTGAATCCAAGTGTGAATCCGAATGGATTCGTATTTATAGATGTGAATCCGAATGGATTCGTATTTATAGATGTGAATCCGAATGGATTCGTATTTATAGATGTGAATCCGAATGGATTCGTATTCATATATGTGAATACGAATGGATTCGGATTCATATATGTGAATACGAATAGATTCGGATTCGGATTCATATGTGTGAATCCAAATTTCGGATTCGGATTCACACTTGCAAATATGAATCCATTCGGATTCACACTTTTAAATACGAATGTATTCGTATTCGGATTTACACATCAAGGTGCTGTGAATCAAATTCGGATTCGGATTTACGAATACGAATCTGCCCATCTCTGCAGAGAAGATTCTAGAATTACTTAGAGAAACCCACCTTATTTCAAAAATCTAAAACTAATAAGTTAAAAAATAGAAACCCCCAAAATAAGCTAATGGAGTAGTCCATATAACTTGTAAGAGTCTTGTATATGTGCATGTTGCATATGTGGATATTGTGCATATGTATATTGTACATTTGTATATAGTATGTATATATGTTGCTTATATTGTATATTGTTCAGAATGTAAATAGTTGATATTGTATATTAAAAAACTAAAATATAATCTGTAAACATGTATGTGTATGTATGTGTGTGTGTGTGTGTATGTGTGTGTGTGTGTGTGTATGTGTATGTATGTATATATATGTATATGTGTGTGTATATATATAAGTGGGTATGTGTATATGTGTGGATGTTGTATATATGTGAAAAAAAATGTAAATAGCTTGCAAATATATATGTATACTATATATATTGTAAATTCTTTATATTGTATAAATTTATATCTTTCTACATAAAAAAAAAAAAAAAAAAAAAAAAAAAAAAAAAAAAAAAAAATGTAAATATATATGTATACTGTATATATTGTATATTGTTTGTATTATGTAAATTTGGGAGAGAGAAAAATGTAAATACCCTGTAAATATATATGTATGTTAGTGTGTATAGATATGTAATATAGGTATAATTAGGCTACAGGCAACAACTTAATAAAAATAAGAAATTAGTATATTAATACATACAATTATAGAATGAGCGAAGTAAAGGATTGAGTACCCTTCATTACAATTATTCAGCCAATTTCTATTAAATTTAGCTAATTATTTTTAATCCCACTGATCTATAGAACACAAACAAAGGGTGTAAGGACTCATACTGTTTATCGCCCTTGTCAAAAACAAATCCTAATCCTAATCTATCAAACTTAATGTTGAAAATCTAGTCAGTTTAAGGACTAAAGGCTTGTCCATGCACATTCAAATGATTTCTGTGTCTAGACAATGTATCGTAACAATCAAGTGACTGCCTTAAGACACTAAAGGGAAAAAAATATGTTTAAAGACAAGTTTTTAGAACAAAATTGCAAAACACGGTTCTCAAACTTGAAGAGGGAGACAGGAGAAAATATTTAGATAATGTTGTACTATTCTTTGTGAGTCATAGAAAATGCTTATCTTTCCATTTTGGTTTTAGTTTTGGTTTATTAACCAAAATGTGGTGTCCAGAAAAAATGTTATTATTAATAGAAGATTTTCACTGGTAAGCATGTTAGGGAGAAGTGACTACCAACGATTATAAAAATAGTATAAAAAAGAATAATCCAATCAAAGAGAATGATTTTTCTGCAATTTGAGAAACCATTTATTCTCAAAACCATAACCAAGTATATTATTGTTTACACTTATCTCAACAATTCTTCCTAAAAGCTGGAATAATTATTCAAAATCAATGGGGGACTTTAAGGAGCGGAAGTCTTCTAATTTTGAAAATAAATAAGGTCCTACAAAAATTCATGCCTCTATTATCATCTTCCTTTCCATGTTTTTTTTTTTTCATTATATGTATTATAACTAATTTATCTCCAGGAGGGCCGGCATATTCAAGAAGTGATGGGGAACAACACATTCAAGTATATAAACTCAACAGTCTTTAGACTTTTTATATACAAGTCTATAGATAGTCCCTAAACACGTCTTTAGATAATCAATCGACTAAGTATCCAAATGTGGGCAACGCTTAAGGGTGCGTTTACATATGGCATTTATCACAGGAAATATATCTCAGGTGTCGGATGTAATAATTATCTATTCGACACCTGAGATATAATTCCTGCGAGAAGTGTCATATAAACACACCCTTATTGACCGTGAAAGAAATATATATCTCAGACATAAATTGTTCACAGTTTACATTAGTCACAATTACTGTCTGATATAAATATCCTGCAATAACTATCAGATGTAAACACATCCTAACCATGACTTATCCAAAATTTGCAAAAAGGACGTTAACAATAGGCAACTTTTGATTCTTCTTCAAGAAAATAGATTAAAAAAATTACAAAATTTCCACAGGAACACCCTTCAAGATTTAAAATAATTTAGAGAAAAATGTCCCATTATCAGTGTCCTGTAAACACAATTTAAGACATTTCTGATTTTGTGAGCTCCTACACTCAACCGTCACATTCATAAAGCGGCCAGTTGCCGTTTGTATGTTTCAGGACGCATTCTACAGCCGCTGCACCAATTGCCATTAAAGTGAAAAATATATTAAATGGTAAATGTTTCTTGTATAGTGTTGATCCTCAGACATATATTAATGTTATTTATTTTAAATTTGTGTAAGTTGCTGTTATTATTTAAATATTCTATCACTATTTAGGTTTTATGGTATGATAATGGAGAGAGGGTTAGCTGCAAATAACCGCTGTTTATGCTAATTATGTCCTAGTTTAGCTGCTGATCTTTTTCGGAATATTTCTCTTAAAATTTTGCGCATGCAGAATTGAACTTTTCCGTCTATCTGAACAGACTATAACTTAAGTTTTCCAAGCTAAAAACATAGAAAAAATGCTTGCTTAACAAATTTACCTGTATCCGCAGGTTCTTCCTTAATGAATGGCCTATTAACATTCACTTCTTTTCTTGTATTGTTAGCAGTCTTCGGCACAGAAATGACAACTTCTTTCCTCAATACTTTCTCACCACCTTTTGTTTGTCCATTGACAACTTTCAATTGGCTATCAACATGTTTGAAACGACCTACCGTACACAGAGGGCAGCATGCTTCTTCATTGTAATTTGTGACTGGTTTATCTCTGTAAAAATACTTAAATAATTAAAAAATAAATCATTACAACTTATAAATTGTTTCAATTATTAAATAAGAGCATAGCAGCAATAAATGACAAAAAATAAAATTGATTTATGAGATCCTATTTTGATAAAAATAACAGTAATTGTGTACAGTTATACAAATAACAGCATCCTCTGAACACTACAGAATACTAGAAGTACGCTACAGTAGCGCTAGATAGCTTTAAAGTCAAGAAAGGAGAAGAGAAAGAATGAAAAAGACATGAGAAGCTCTCGACTGCTGGGCAAGTCAACGGTGCACAGGGCCCAGCCGCTCTCGACTGCTCGAGCAGAGAGATGGTAGAGAAAAGATTAAGCATACACTATACGCTAAGTTTTATTGTTATCATTAATAAATGCCTTCTTTTGAACCCTGTAGTTTCCATTTTTCAGTAAATTGTTCTACTGTGTTGTGAAAAATAAATAATAAATATAATTCCTAAAACAGCACAAGGCTATGTCAGAAATATTTAGATCATCATAAAATAAACCAGAAATTAGCAACAGAAAGTTTCCGAGTTTTCTACAAGAAGGCCTAGAGAATGCGATTTAAGAACAACAACCTTTATGTGTTGACAAAAATAAATCGCTCCCATTCAAAATATTTTGCACAGATTTACCATAATCGTGCAATGAGCTGATAATTGTCTAATTGCTGACTCGTCTCTAACCCTTTGAACTTCATATATTTCAATATCAAATGATTCCCAGTCCAATAATAACAAGAAATCATTATGGACGAGTGCTTTTAAATACTACAGGTATAACACACGTTTTCAAACAATTCATTGTGTACTTTTGACCTAAATAGGGGAAAAATCCCTATGAACCAACAATATAAATAATGTTTTATTATTATTCGAATCACTGACTTGAAAAAAAGTTAGTCATGAGACATAGAATGAAAAAGAAATACGTTTTTATCATTTACTAACAAAGTTCTCACTTAAGACAAATAGAGAGAAGTATTTTGAAAATGTTTGATTAGATTTCAATTGCAATTTCAAAATTGAGAAAAAAATATGTTTATTTGTTATTTACCACACAAATGAAACAAGGAGAAAATTAGATACTTACTTGGCTTTTACATTATACACTTGCTCTAGAGTCTTCTGTGCTTCGACCACCTTGCGCATAAAATCAAAACTCCTATTAACACGACTATGACAATTTTGGCATATTTGTTTTGGTAAATGATCTTGAACAGAAACCTATAAAACATATAATGAAAATTAGAGCCACTAAACAGAAATAAATTGGCATGGGACTAATGTAAGAAACATTTGAAATACTTGCATGAATGGGAAGAGAAGAATTAACTTTTTCTATTAACGTTATTCTATCTTCAGCTTCATTATTACGGGCATCTTCGAATAGGAAAACTGGATTGTTAATGATTGATTCACTGCACAGGCGGCACAGCTTTTTAGGTTTACAGGTTTCTTCCGTGTGGTCACCTTAAACAGACAAATCTGTTACTACACTACTTCATTTCAAGATGCGATACAGAAGAATTTCAGTTAAAAAAAAATACCTTTTAACTTTGGAAGGAAGTAATTCATAACATTTGTAGACATTTCAAATGGCTTGTCATTTGATTTGAGTTGACTTAGATCAACTTTGACTCCACCTAGGTTGTACAGTCTGTCTGATAAATCCTGAAATGTGTCAGTCGGTTGCACATCTATAGTGAGGGTATCACCCACACCCACCCTTAACTTTAATTGCATTTTCTTCTTTTAGTGCACCACCTAATTAAAAACTCTGAAAGAAACACAGGAAATGTAAACCAAAACTGACAGGACAGCTTGTCTCACCCTAACAGTATAGAAAATAGGTTAAAAATTTACTGAAATTCAACACTGCAAGGGGTCTATTGAATCATCCCCCAGTAAAAGACAAATATAACTCCCATTTCAGTGCAAACATTTTAAATAAGTTGTAAAGACTATCAGAAATGGAAAAAACTCATGTGTTTTATATAAACAATATGGCCGTCTATAATACTTCGTGATTTAACTACTTACTTTAAGATGTTTCATTAAAATCGGATAAAAAAGGGACACTGCTGCGTTACATAAAATAAATCTTGTTTCTTAAGAAGCACTAACGAAATAAATATTGAAAGAATAATTAAGAATAGTTATTTATACTTGTCTTCATGAACAAGACGACATAACATGTATACATTATGTTATCAGAGAAATTGTAATTTCTCACACACAAATAATTTAAAAAAAAATAAATGAAGAATAAAACACTACAATCTACGAAATTGTAAACTATTTTAACATACACAAGTTAAAATAGAAATATAACACACTCTACGTGCTGACAGAAACCTACCTCGTCTTTGAATGGTTAAAAGGCAACAGCTGTTGTCTGGAGATTGCGCGAGAATTCAAACTGCTTAAAAAGAGGGGGTAAATCATTTTCATTTTATTTAAAGATTATTTGAAGGTGTAAAAGATGATTTAATTCTTTCCTCACAAGTTATCAAATTAATAAAGGGCTTTATATTATTT
This sequence comes from Gonocerus acuteangulatus, assembly GCA_946811695.1. Taxonomy (NCBI): domain Eukaryota; kingdom Metazoa; phylum Arthropoda; class Insecta; order Hemiptera; family Coreidae; genus Gonocerus; species Gonocerus acuteangulatus. The sequence goes on along the minus strand of OX328124.1, from coordinate 107,372,231 downwards.
TTTAACTGGATTTATATGAAATGTAAAATTACTGCGTGAATGGATAAGTGCTTTTGCCACTAGTGAAGCGGATTATATCGCGCATTTTGGTATAATAAAATAATATTTATAAATTAATGTGTTCAATTTCTACGAGTTTAGAGACACAGTGCCTATAGTTTCATGTTTGTTAAATTATGGCGTGAGATAGCCATGAATTTTATAATTGTTAAAAATGAACCGCGAAAGTTTCGATAGAAAACCTAGATTCCAAGAAAGCCGGAACCTGTAATTTATTCATACATTAGGGATTACCTGAATGGCTCAAAAATCAGAAAGGCAAGTTACATTTCGGCGAGCTATTGAGATACTCTGTTGGCCCATAGTCTGCTCTGATAGTTTTTAAACCATTATTTAGCAATCTTAAATAATATTGCTGTTATTAGAACATTGGCATTGCGGGCAATGGTAACCTTGTAGTTTTTTGCCCTAAAAACACAAACAAACAACAAACATTGGCATGGCCCCTTCCACTTCATCGTTTTACTCTAGTGGGTCTTTGAAGAAATTTTATATTTTATATCCAAACAGAGTCAGAGCCCATTGGATCTTGTATAACTAGGAATAAATAGCAGATAGGCACCTTTGGACGTAATATTGTTGGCACATATAACGACGTTTTCGATTTTCATTCATATAAAATTTCTTTATTGTTTATTTTGTATTTATTTTTATTCTTATGGGACGAAGTCCCAGAATAAAGTTTTTTTTTCATTCATTCATTCATTCATATAGTAATGATAAAGTGGTGGAGTTTGGCAACAATGACCCGCGTGGGAATTGCCTTTAAAAAAAAAAAAAAAAAAAAAAAAAGTGGTGAAGCGGAAAGGAAAGTAGCGAAGTGGTGGTAAAGGAAGTGAACTTTGAGGAGGGCGGAAACGATTGTCTCAGGATTACAAAATTTGATTGGATTTAATTGTTCAAGTCCTGAACCTTTTGTAAAGCTATTGGGACAAGATCTAATTTTATGACCTTATGAAGCTGTATTTTGGAGACGGTAGTAAAACTAAAGGATTTAGATTGCATTATTTTATATACATATTTCAATTACTTTTTTTCTGGAAGAAAATCTTTATTACAGAACATATTTCGGAGGTAAATGTTCATAAAAATAATACAAAATTAAAAGGGAAGAGTTACCTAGATTTATTATGTTTTCACAATTTCGTTATTATGTTTTCGTGAATTTTGTAGTTGGATATATATTTTTAATTATGTTTACATTTAATTTGTTTAAGCTTTATTAAAAAATACATAATGATATTGAAGTTTACGTTGTGAAGTCCACTGTGTTCTGCGAAGACCCAGATGGGGATGGTGATGGGCTGTCTCTTTGGTCGGTATCTGGAGAGCTTGCTTCTAGCGAATAATTTTGAACGAATTTTTCGGTTGATGGGCGAGATCGGGACTTTGATTTTTTCATCCTGAAATTTTTCTTTTTCTGATTGTTCTTATTCTGAAAATTGCAGAACTCAGACCGATAAGAATATGAAGGCCGATAAGAAGTGGGAGTATTAAAATGGCTGGAGCAAGACGGGTGGAAATAACCGCTAATATCGGTGAACTGTTGGTGATAAGGACCTGATGGAGGTTGAGTCCGACTTCTTTTCTCGTTAATATTTGCAATGACCTGAAGAACGCCCATTTGAAACTCCAGAACTTCACTGTCATCGAACTTTGTCAAGTGAGGCATCACACCTTGAAAAAATGACATGTGAAAATTTGTTACTTCATGTTCCATTGGTGTATCAAATTTTGACTCTTCTTGGTTCCTTTTGCGTCGCTTCCTGTTGACCAAACTCTCGCTGTTCTTCTCATCACACGTGACCTCGACAAGACACGCCAAGCTTTCCTCTGCTCCAGAAGTTTGCTGCGGCTGTTCATTATCAGCAAGACCTTCTTCGCTATTTGGCGTATTTTCCAAACCGTCTGCGTCATACAACTTGGACAAAAATTGCATCCTATCATGGTATACATATTTTCTTACTTTAACTTTACCTCCACCTCTTCTATTAGAATGCTGTATTTTTTTTATTGATTTTGTAAATGCATCTCGAAGGTTAGCCCATCTTCTCATGACAGCCATTCCTGAAAAAATGACAGATAAAGTAATTTAAATAATTCTACGTTTTTATCTGGGCTTACAAGATTATTTTATGATTTTCTGAAAAAAAAAAAAAAAAACAATGTCACCGGTTCTCAAATCTATTTCAAAACTATCCAAAGTTATATTGTCAAAGTCAATTTACAGTCTAATAAATTTAAATATGTGGTAGATTGAATATCTAGCTTATATAAAAAATAATGGGGGGGGGGGGGGGGCTGGTAGCACCTAGGCATTTGGGGTGCAGAGAAAATTATGAATATTTTAGTGTAAAATGGTAAGTCTTTAAGGTCTTCTGGACACCTAGTAGACCAGGGTAAGTGTTGAAGACATTTTTCGTTTTTATAGGCTTTTATACATCAAATGTTCTCACCAAAACAAAATTTCGGGGGGCTGCAGCCAATGGAAGTCAGTAAAAGATAATTTTGTTCAGGAGAGGGTCACCGAACTACAGAAGTCTAAGAACCCCTAATCTAGGATTTGATAGACTTTAATCCCCCTCCCCCAAAAAAAGTATGTTACTCAATCATAAATATGATGATCAACTAACCACGGAAACCATATGATAAAACCCCTATAGGAAGAGAGTCTCTTTTAAAACGTTTCCCCTTCATCCAAATGGAGGAAACCCGCTTATGATGTCGACCAGATGACATAATCCGGTAGTCCTATTACCGGACTACCGGTAAATAATAATGATATTTATTAAAAATTATGAAGCGTTGAACTGTTTGCCCTGAAGCATAGGCCTATATAAGGGAGGGGGGCTAAGGGAGCCCCCCCCCCGAAATTTGTATTTAATCGGTAAAAATGCGTCATAAAAACTTAAAAAATAAATAAAATAAGATCACTCAGTTCAGAAAAAATAGTTTTTTTGGGGGGGGGGGGGGTTAGCGTTTTATTTGGCTAACTATTCCAAGTTCTAGATTGTTAGTACTCTACACCCCTCAAATGATCCCAGCCCCCCGAAATTATTTCCTAAATACGCCCATGCCTTGAATTATCCAAATAACAACGCCTATTACGGAAGCATGCGGCACTACCTCTTAATTATATCTTTTATATACTGTAAAAATAAATACTCCTGAAACCAATTAACTTAAACTAAATAATATGTATTAGTGAAAAATTCGAATAATATATACTGATGAATTCGAGGTTGTAGTAATAACAGAAATTCTATAATACATTTTACAGAGAAAAATATAGCTAACGCCAAATATTTAAAACTCACCGAAATCATTTTTCTTTAAGTCCTCCATATCATCAAAATCTTTATTCAGTTCGAAGCAGATTTCCCTCCACGCTTTTTTGGTTGCATTTCTGTCTTTGTAAATGTCCAATGTTTTGTCCCATAAAACTGGTCTCAATTGTACCAATGAAATAAGAGTTTCATTTTCAATATTCTCTGCCATACTTAAATAAAAACATAACAATATTAATTACATTATATTTAGTATATGTGGCAGAAGGCCAAATTCGAACAAAAACACTCACTTCCCGCACTACTCTTTTATTGTGCTCTTTATGTTTCGCATTCCTCTGACGCCCCTTCAAGAGCTCTTAAAATAATGTACCTGGGCGAAACGCTGTCAATGCGGGGTGCTCATAAATAAATTATAAAAAAAAAAATGTACAATTACAGGCTACACCAGGGCCACCACATCTCAGAGCCGGGCCCAGGACCAGATTACTGGCCCGTCACTTCTCAGAACCAGGCCACCACTTCTCAGGGCCACACTGAAAATTCTAGTACTTTGCTATAGGACTTTGAACATTTTGAAATTATTTTCATCTTGAGTTTTGAGCGAAATGAGGATAAAAGCCGACAATCGGTGCAGCAAAAGTCACTTTCGGTACTTGTAGTCTTATTACGACTCCTAATGAACTATACTATTCTGGGACTGCACTTGTTTTATCGTTTAAGTACATTTAAAAAAAAATAGATCTCATTCCAATAAATATAGGCTACGCCCGTCAATCTTTCTACCCCCCCCCCCAGCGTATTCTTTTCACAAGATCATAACCTATACATTTTTCCCAATTAGCGAGGCCCGGCCCAGGCCCCCACAGCGCCAGGGCCCAGGACAACTGTACCCGGCTGCCCCCCCCCCCCCCCCCCCACATGTGGCGGCCCTGGGCTAGACTACCGAGAACCTTCCGCAGGTAGGACCACGTGTAGACTGATAAGATCAATCATGTCCACTGAGCATCAGCTGTTTAAAATCGAGAGTTTTAGGGTAAATGTAGATTTTCCAAAAGAAGTCTTTGTCATTTAATAAATTAATCCATTTTAAGTTGTCTTGCTTATTAAATTAAAAAATATTTTATCTAGGTATTTTTATTTTTGACACTTTTAATTTTGACGCAGTCAAAATATTAGATAAAGAAAAAAACCCATCAAACGAAAAATAAAAAAAATATACACATAATTAAAAACATGAAAAAGACAGAAAATACCAAGATAAAATATTTTTTAATTTAATAAACAAGACAACTTAAAATGGATTAATTTATTAAATGACAAAGACTTCATTTGGAAAATCGACATTTACCCTAAAACTATCGATTTTAAACAGCTGATGCGCAGTGGACATGATAGATCTTATCCGTCTAGACGTGGCCCTACCTGCGGAAGGTTCTTAGTGGTGTAGGCTATAATTGTACATTAGTTTAAGAGCTCCTGGAGTCATAGGAACATGAAACATGTAGAGCACTATAAAAGAGTATTGTAGAACGTGAGTGTTTTTGTTCGAATTTGACCTTCTGCCACATGTAAATCTATTAGAAAAATGGGGTCACCATCTTTTAATATTAATTACATGTTATTGCCAACATTTTAGTATTAGAAAACAATTAATAACTATTAAAACTAACAACACAATTTAATAAAACGACTTACATTCATGGAATTAGAATCTATGGTTGTTATTTAGCGGTAGGAGGAGTCCGAAGAGAGAACGGATAAACTCCGTACGGCAAGCTAGCTCAGGCCGGTCACGTAGGCCACTAGTGTTCACGATAACGGCACGGCGACCGGGCCATTCTAGTTGCATCCAACGGCCGCAATACAGCGTTCGTGTCGTGTCGTCTCAAGGCCGTGCATTGTGTAAGCCATTGTTCACGCTCGCCCGGGTGTCATTCGAACGGCAATCAACCGGCAACAATAGACTTGGAGCTTTCACGACATAAAGGCATAGATTGTTGTTTAATTCACCCGTAGAACGGTGAAAGGAATCAACTGAGTAAATTGTCTCGACAGAAATATAGAAAATGTCTTGTTTGTTTGTTTTACGGCAGAAAAACTTCGTGATAATCATTGATCGACAACTTAATTTTGATTTAATTTTATAATATAACTAGCTGACTACCCGTGCTTCACCACGGCCGATAAGTATTTTTTATATTGAGTTAAATAAGATATGATCAAAATTAACGCTACTACATAATTTTGTACAGCTTATTATTGCAGCGACTTTAAAGTTACCCAGGAAACACCATGTGGAGGTAACCGTGCTTGTTTCCGTTGGAGAGTAAAAAAAAAAACAAAAAAAAAAACAATCGCTTAAAAAGTTAGTTAAACAGTTAAACAGAGACAAATACACGTTGAAAAGCTAAAACTAACAAATTTGAAGTTTTAAGCACTTATCTCTTCGATTGACATCGCCCCACCGAACATTACAACAGAATCTTATTGTAGAGAATTTAGTAACCTTTCGAATAGCCGCCTTCTACTTACTACGAGTTCCCAACCGTTTTCGAGATATTTTAGAAAATATACTGATATCCGAAAACTTTGTATCACCATTCATACAATTTTTTTCCATACTCTTCGTTTCTGAATACCCAAACAGAAAATTAGTTTTGGAAAGTATTTCTATCAATTTTTCTGATAAATGGCTACAGAACTCGCTTAAAAAATGGTGTTATTCGTTTTCCTAAGTTAAGGAATCTTTCGCACAAATTTTGCTCCAAAAACCATGTTCCAGTAAACGGATTCAACTGGTTAATGAACTTGACCTTTTAAATGAGAAGAAAGATTTTTGTACAAAATGTTATCAAAATCAAAACATTTTTGAGCCGATGAGGAACTTCTTAATAATTCAAACCCCCCTAAAAGTACTTAAACATTTGAATATCAAAAAAACCTTTCTTAGCAAGTGTTTGCACACTAAACGTATTGTCCGTGCAAAATTTCAAATTTTTGTGTCAAGTGCTTCGGGATATCATCACCAGGATGGGTCATCACCAGGGCGTAAACTCTATGAGGGACAAAATCATAGTTGAAATTAACCTCAATTAAAAATAATACTATGAAATAGATAATGTAAGGTAACAGCTGTTCTGTTAGCGTCCTAGCAACGTTTGCTGCCTAGGCTTGCCTGCTCTAACCAACTAAAACTTTAAACCCCTCTAAAAATACTTAAAAATTCGAATATCAGAAAATCCTTTCTTAGTGAGTGCCTACGTTATATAGGGGGTGTCCATGCAAAATTTCAAAATTTTCTGTCGAGTGGTTTGGGCTGGGGGATGATAGGTCAGTGAGTGAGTGGTATTTGACAAATATATAGCAGATAATTGTACATTTTGAATTTATTTATTATCTAGCTTGTATGTATTATGTTTCTTGTGTACTAGATTGATGTTTTCTGCATTACTAGGGCAGGTTTTGAAAATCTGAAATGGTATTTCATTATGTAAACAATATCAGTATTGCTTAGAAGATAAGAAATTGTGTTATTTCATTTTCTTTTTATTGTTCTTTTTTGTATGCATAATTTGTGCATATATGCACAAATTTATGCGTTTTAGCACTATACGAAGGAATGTAGCTATTAAGGTTGCATTCATGAAAGAATTATTGAAAAATGTCTTCAAATCTTCATTGATCCTACCTAATAGATATTGAAAATGACCTCACTTAAAATTTGTATGTATATATCCCCCACAGAAAAAACTTTTTAGCACTTTCCTCCGAAGGAAAGTAGCTATTGAGGTTGGACTCATGACGGAATTTTTGAAAAATTTCTTCAAATCTTTATCGATCCTACCTAGTAGACACCGAAAATGACCCCCGTTAAAATTTATATATATCTATATATATATATATCTATATGTGTGTCTGTTAACACGATAGCGGCCAGAGTTTTTGTTTTTTCGTCACGAAAATTGGTATATAGCATTCAATTAGCAAACGATTGAACGAGTAATCTACAGGTAAATAACTGTTGTAAAAATAAACTAAATCGGTTCATTAGGAGGGGGGGGGGTTTACTCCGGACCCACAGTACCAATTCGCCACTACCAGCCGTGATTTTTGGTATATTTCGACGAAACTCGGTATTCGTAGTGGTAATCTACAGGTAAATATGTGTTGTAAAAATAAACTAAATCGGTTCATTAGAAGGGGGGGGGGGTTTACTCCGGACCCAAATTCCTAATATACTCATACCGGTCGTAATTTCTGCTGTATTGTAACGAAACGCAGTATACGTCGAGGGTAACTCATGAGAAAGAAGTGTTGTAAAAATGAACTGAATCGGTCAATCGGAAAGCGGGGGTTTAATTTGTAATATATTTCAATAGAAACGCCCGTCAGACGTAGGTTCACAAAGCCGCCGCAAGGAGCGCTTTCTACCACTAGAGTGACTGTATCCTGTTCCTGCGTGAGATCAAATACGATAATATGAGGTTTTTTGTATTTTTTACGTAGTGTAATAGGTACCATTTGTAAACATAACTCTGGAAGCAAATTATTAATTGATCAGTTACTCATTACAAATTTAAAAGAGAACTATTCATGTTTTTATTTTATTTATGTAGGATATTTTAAGCAAATTGTTCTGGAAAGCAGTCTGCACTATCCAAATTCTAAGGAAAGTGCTTAGTTATGCAGCTCCTGCGTGACGGACTTTTTTTTTTGTTTTTAACTTTATCTTTATTGAAATTTACAACCTGTACAGAGAACAACATGTAAATAGTACTGTATTGATCTATAACTCATGGATACATGGGGGGGGGGGGGAATACAAACATTGTTGAACTCCCTATTAGATATATAAAGATGTAATAATGTTTGGCTCTTTTTTTTATGTTTATAATTGTTCACTAGCTTAAGAAAAAATATATTTACAATATATAAAAGCAAAAAAACTAACGTTTAAAAAAAGAGGCCAAGTTCCTGGCCCCTCCCAAAAACAGTTTGCCTATAAAAGTAATGATGTCATAGTATTGGGCCAATTTTTAGGCTCTTATTACCTTTTCAGGAACCTAATAATTCCACCTCACTTATTTGTGCATTTCCAATTTGGCCAGTTTTCGTTAAATGATGGCCGGTATAATGATTAGATTTATTATGAAAATTCTGGCATTTAAAGATGCAGGCCCTTAGGGCAACAATCCAGGTTTATTATGAACTCCCTTGCTCGGAAAACGGAGAATTGGCAGACCATACATGAGATGGGAAGATGCCGTCAACTCAGATACACGACACCTGCTGGGAGCTAGGAACTTGAATGATGCTGCACAGGACCGAGCCATCTGTCGAAGGCTTTTGGAGGCGGTCCAGACCCTGTGACGGGTTGTTTCATCGGATAATGATAAACTCTCTATGACTTAAAACGATCGGGGATGCATGAACTCAATGTAAGACAGAACGGTGATCATTTAACGGTAACTGGCCAAGTTGGAAATACACATATAAGAGAGAGGGTATTATTAGGTTCTTGACGAAATATTAAGGGCCTAAAAATTAGCCAAATACTAGGATATCAATTAGGGCCTCCGCTAGGGGGGGGGGGCACGAAGGACACAAGGGTCAGGGGCCCTTTGTCTCAGGGGGGCCCGGCGTCATTTTTTGCTTGCATTATAATTTGAAATAACAAAGTTATATACCTGCTATTATCAAATCCGTTCAATTACAAATGTATTTAATTTTATTATTAGAGTAATGTCAGTTTTAAATAATTCTATTAAATTATTTGGTAATGTTAATGGATAGGAGAGGAGATAAGGGGATCGTTATGTTATTTAGGCAGGGGCCTGTAATTCCTTCCAGAGGCCCTGGATATCGAAACTTTCACAGGAAAACTAAAAACTTTCATAGGAAAACTGTTTTCGAAGGGGCCTGGAACTTGGCTTCTTTTTTCAGAAGAGTATACAAAAAGCCCTTCGGAAAGGCCACAAGTCAACTTTTCTGTATTTTCGGATTTTTCCCTTTAGCTTCAGGTTACCCTTACCGAGACGATTTATTTGATACCCCACATGATCGGTTTCCGAAGGAACAACAAGTACAAAACGGTACCCCCGGTGTGTTTACTTTTTGCTTAAAGTATTTCAATTATGCAGCTCGTCTAATCATTCGCTGATCGAGTTTTAAATTTTTCGTGGAAATGAAACGTCTTCAGTTTGATCGTCGGCTTAGGATGCAAGTAAGTAGCTTATAAGGATGTCGAGGGTTTCCAGCGGTGTTAGGGAACCAGTTTGTGGGAAATTGCCGAAGATTCGGATAATTTGTAGTTTGGCGCAAATGGCTCAGTCAATGTTAATAGGGCCTCCGTTAATACAAAATACTAACTATTCTATGCTTTTGGTTATTAAATAAAATTGCTATAATATATTATCTAATCCGTTTTGGTGAACAAAATTTATTTCGACAGATTTGTTCGAGGTCTGTAGTTAAATTTGCTGTTACAAATCACATGATGTTGATAAAGTGATGATTTGATGAGCACATTATTCAGCCTATTATTCATCAAAGGCAACTATATGATTTATAATATCGTTTTTGAATTTTAAATTTCATTAAATATATAAAAATATTTTTAATCCGAATGAAGTTAGCTGCAGGTTAACTAACGTAGTTTGGCAGGTGTTTGGATTTTAAAAATAAATTCAAGTGAAGTGGTCTGTTTAACTATATAACCAAGATTTAGTGGGCTGTTTCACTATATAACCAAGATTTAGTGGGCTGTTTAACTATATAACCAAGATTTAGTGGGCTGTTTAACTATATAACCAAGATTTAGTGGTCTGTTTAACTATATTACCAACATTTAGTTGGCTGTTTAACTATATAACCAACATTTAGTTGACTGTTTAACTATATTACCAACATTTAGTGGGCTGTTTAACTATATAACCAACATTTAGTGGGCTGTTTAACTACATAACCAAGATTTAGTGGTCTGTTTAACTATATTACCAACATTTAGTTGGCTGTTTAACTATATAACCAACATTTAGTTGACTGTTTATCTATATTACCAACATTTAGTGGGCTGTTTAACTATATTACCAACATTTAGTGGGCTGTTTAATAGGCTTCCAGATACAGTTCATATACGATTTTTATTGGGTTTTTCGGATATATTCTTATATACCTATCTCGATACCTTCCTAATCGCTCGTAAATAAATGTAAGGCATCTATTCGAAAGCTCATTAAATTTCCAACAGAAACGTTTCTTTTACAAATTTTTATAGAGTGAAGAATCGGTGCGTAGAAATTGTAGGTTTCGTTTTTTTGCCTTACAATTGTGGTTGATTCGCTGCCTACGGTTCATCATAGTAACTGGACGAAGAAAAGATCAAACACCTCCTGTGTAAATGTTTTTTTGTTCAATTTAACGTACCTTCATCTGACTTTACTCTTTTTTGTTTCAGTTTTTTGTCTGTTTGCCTCACTTTTTAATTGGTTGTGTTTTTTTTTCTTTGAATTTAGCAGTAAAATGAGAATTTTAGTAAAACAAGGTAAGCAAATGAGAACAATATTTGTTACTGTATTTTCCTAAAGAGACGCTGAGAAGGGAAGATAGATAGATATGGATTTTGGCGCTCTACTACTAGGTTATTTGCGCCTTTCAATATATCGCTTAGAAAAGGTTTGGGTTCTGTTTTACAAATTTTAGCACTTTCCTCCGAAGGAATGTAGCTATTGAGGTTGGACTCATGACGGAATTTTTGAAAAATTTCTTCAAATCTATATCGATCCTACCTAGTAGACACCGAAAATGACCCCCGTTAAAATTTATATATATATATATATATATATATATATATATATATATATATATATATATATATATATATGTCTGTTAACACGATAGCGGCTAGAGTTTTTGTTTTTTCGTCACGAAACTTGGTATATAGCATTCAATTAGCAAACGATTGAACGAGTTCGTTAACCACCAAAGTCGGTCCACCGGAAGGGGGGGTTTACCCCGAACCCAAAACACTAATTTGACCATGTCAGCCGTAATATTTGTTATATTTCAACAAAACTTGGTATTCGTAGTGGTAATATAGAGAGAAAAGTGAGATATAAAAATGAACTAAATCGGTTCATTAGAAGGGGGGGTTTACTCCGGACCCACAATACCAATTCGCCACTACCAGCCGTGATTTTTGGTATATTTCGACGAAACTTGGTATTCATAGTGGTAATCTACAGGTAAATATGTGTTGTAAAAATAAACTAAATCGGTTCATTAAAAGGGGGGGGGGTTACTCCGGACCCAAATTCCTAATATACTCATACCGGTCGTAATTTCTGCTTTATTAAACGAAACGCGGTATACGTCGTGGGTAACTCATGAGAAACAAGTGTTGTAAAAATGAGCTGAATCGGTCAATCGGAAAGCGGGGGTTTAATTTGTAATATATTTCGATAGAATAGCCCGGCAGACATAGGTTCACAAAGCCGTCGCAAGGGGCGCTAGAGGGACTGTATCCGGTTCCTGCGTTAGATCAAAATACGATAATATGAGGTTTTTTGTATTTATTACGTAGTGTAGTAGGTACCATGTGTAAACATAACTCTGGAAGCAAATTAATAATTGATCAGTTACTCATTACAAATTTAAAAGAGAACTATTCATGTTTTTATTGTATTTATGTAGGATATTTTAAGCAAATCGTTCTGGAAAGCAGTCTACACTACCCAAATTCTGAGGAAAGTGCTTAGTTATGCAGTTCCTGCGTGACGGACTTTTTTACTTATTTAATTCGATTTCGAGATGTTCGTGAGTTTCAGAGATTGGTGTAGTTCTTTGCCTCTGTGTAATGATGTTATGTTCTTTATACTATTGTATATCGCTACTATTTTGCTACTACTATACTATTGCATAAAATAATTGGTTACAGATTATTGTAATTATTGTCTTCAAACCAAATATGGAAATTATAATTTAAACTAAGGCTAATTATAATCCTGTCTTACTCTTAGAAAATTATTGTATTTTAAGACTTATTGTTAGAAATTAATGTAGTTATCGTCTTAAATTATGACAATTATGATAAAGTAAGATTAATTACAACCTTGTCCTAAACTTAGGATGAGATTTTAATATTTTTTTTCTCCTTTTTAATAATATTTTTTAAATAATCTATTTTTTATTTTTTTTAATATTATTTTTTACTTAATCCATTTTTATATATTATCTTTTTGTTTATTATTATTTTTTTTTGTATCCTTCATATTTTCTGGAGGAGGTTTCCATCCCTAAGGAATGACATTAAGAGGGGGATTATTTTTGTTGAATCACAGAGTACTTCTTTTAATGATCGTTGCAGACTGCTTTTTCAACAGGTTTTCGTGCCGGGGGCATTCTTCAAATATATGGACTGCGGTTATTTGTTTGTTACATCGGTTGCCTTTTGGGAGGATCTTCTTTTGTAATAAGATGAGAAGGGCTTTCCATGTGAAGGGAACAGGCAGTAATTTCCGCATAGGAATCTGCCAGTTTGTTGCAGGTTTTACACTTTTACACGTGTTTAGATTTTTCATGAAATGTCAAAACAATACATTAACTGTTTCTATTCCAAGCTTCCCAAATGAGACGAGGGATACGCGCTTAGACGACGCAGTTCCTGCGAGTCGGACTTCAAATAGGGATGTATAACAAACAAAGATAAGAAGCTTTTTTTTCGAGTAATAGGATTTTTTCTGCGCACCAAAGAGCCCCAGACCGGGCGCCATTAGCTGGTAGAGTTGGAGTGGCAGGGGTGCGAGGGAAGGAGAGGGGATAAAGATTTGCCCCGTTGGTTCGAGTGGTGGGGGGTAGAGAGGAGAACTCGGCGTACTACAACCCTGCCCTTGACCTCACCTCTCGGCAGATAAACACCACATTATAGGGAAGGCTCTTATTGCTTCTGGGGACGAGGTTAGCTCAATGGTTGAGTACTGGACTCATATGCTGGAGGACCTGAGTTCAAATCCAGAGCAAGCACTAAAGATTTTTTCTTCTAGTATCTTCGTTCATGGATTCGATTCGGCCTCCCTGACCGTCCTTAGGCTAACCCAGCCTTTAATTAATTTATTAATGGGTACCTTGATGCTAATGACTCTAGCAGTCGAAGCTTGTACTCCTCGGAAACGGCTTAACCGATTTTGATGAAATTTAATATGTATATTCAGTAGGTCTGAGAATAGGTTTAGAACTAATTTGTATACCCCCCAGTTGGGAGCCCACCCCAAAAACTATTTTTTTATTACACAAATACATTTAATACTTATTTGTTTATGATTTAGCATTAAAAAATTAATAGGGGACGAGGTTAGCTCAGTGGTAGAGCACTCGACTAATGAACTGGGGGACCAGGTTCAAAACCCGAGCGCGCACTAAAGAATGTTTCTTCTAGTGCTGCCGTTCGAGGGTTGGATTTGGGGTCCCATATCGTCCCTAGGCTCACCCAGCCTTTAATTAATAATGGGTACCTTGGGTGCTAATGACTCTAGCAGTTGAAGCTGCCAAGGGGAAAATCAGGCGGCCGGAGCATAGTGTTGACCACACTATCTCCCTAGTGTGCCGTATGGTCAAGAATAAGATACCTCTACGGTATCTGCTCCTCTGGGCCCGTGTGGCCTGTTACGGGACTGATTTTTTTTTTTTTTTTTTTTTTTTTTTAAATTAAGACAACCCTACTTTCCACCACCAATCCAATTATTACTTGAATTACAATAAATAAATTTTAATTATAAAATGTAGTTTTATTCTACATATGATCTTTTGACGAAGAGAAATATGGCTCCAGATCCTAACCTGTTCCTGAAGTTAATTCCAGCATTCAATTCATATTTCCAAATGACATCGGTCGGAGCAACGGAAATAGTTAAACATAATGCTGCAAATGGTCAACAATTTAATTCAAAATCAAAGGCCAAGTTTATGAGAAAGTGGGATCATTGCTGCCAATGCCAAACGAACCACATCTATTTTTACAAATTTACCTTATGGGAGGTGAGGACTCCGAAAACACACTCGCCAATCGCGTGGATGCACGTTGGGGCAACATTAACGTCAATTCACAGTTTGCCAGGCGCATCTTCAGTAAGCTGGACGTAGAGATGTGGGGTGGAATATTTTCCAAATCGGAAAATTTTCCAGAACATTTTCAGCTATGTTTTTCCGGAAAATTTTGCATTTACAAAAAGCAATTTTTTGGTAAATTTGTTCTAGGATATATATGAGCTATCCATATTCTCTTATATTAGCTAATTTCTGAACCATTTAAACAAAAACTACAGGTTTTAATTCAACTTTTTAATCCATATGAATAAAATAAAATTTGATTATGTTTTACCTAACAATTGTCTTATTTCTTATGTAATAACTCATAAAAAGTCAATTCCCCTATTTCAAAATAAAAGAGCACTCGCAGAAAATGAATCACCTATTTCTCTTAATATTTGATAAACAAGGTTGTAGCGGACACCAGAAGATGGCTCCACCACTCTGTACTGATGCAACAGGTTTAAGAAAAGTCGCTTCATGTAAACAACCCTAGATTGGAATTAAAAAAAAAAAAAAAAAAAAAAAAAAATCATACTGCTCACTGCCAGCAAAAAAAAAAAGCAAATGTGTGGACGTTCTACATTTTGTAGAAGTCCAAGAAGGCAACAAAATTATAGGTAAATACAAATATTGTGATGCAAATAGATTGACAGATTAACTCAAGGCGAAGCTGCTATCTGTTTCACAAAATCTTCATTTGACGAGCGAAGACAATGTCATCCTTTCAAATTCTGCTTCTTCTTCTGAGCAGAGAGAGAGAAAAATGTTCTTTTTGAAATAAAACACAACGTACATATCAACCAGTAGGCATAGGAACTAAAGTTAAATACCTATATAAAAAAACTCCGACTCGCAGGAACTGTGTCATCTTAGCGCGGTTCCGTTCATATCTCTAGTGCTATTAGTATAGGAATAGTAGCAGTTATTGGTGGGGTTTGATCTTTCCTGAAAAATATAAAATAAAATCTCGAAGATAAAACAGATTTAAGGCGCCACAACAGGAAACTGACAGTATCATGACAACTTCCCCCACCTTCTCGACGTTCACTGTTGGACACACTATAACAACATTTCACATTTTCTTACCTTGTTTTAGTCAAATACTTGTTTTACTGTTAAATCCAATTAAAATAAGCAACAACCAGTTAAAACGTTAGGTAAACAGATACAAAAACCCCTTTAAAAGGCTCCTGCCTACCTCAAGAGAATACAACCAACGTCTGATGAAGCCCATTAGGAGATGGGCGAAATATTACGGTCATGAAACCAACACCGCTGGAGAAAGAAGCCCAGAGACCAGAATAATTTATTTTTCTATACATTTTTACAAATATTTTCATCATTATATTTTTAGTTATTTCACTTAATTTGTTGTTTGATTGATTTGCATATTTTTTGTGCGGTTTTAGTGCGGAAACCCGCTTATGAGGTTGACCTCAAGACGCAATCCGGAAGTGCTGGCTATAAAATTTCTTGTTTCAGAACCCATTGATCTCGAAAATAACGCATGTATGTGTAAATATATAGACAAAAGATGTTTGTACCAAATTTCGTCAAATTCGGGCCATTGAGCCTGTGAGACAGATATATACATATATATGTATATATCTGTCTCACAGGCTCAATGGCCCGAATTTGACGAAATTTGGTACAAACATCTTTTGTCTAAAGCTTAAGTTTGTTAACCATTAGAGTCCGTCGACCAAAACATGCGTTTGGAGTGACATTCACGTGGGAAAATTCGCAACGCGGCCTTTTTAGAGTTAATATGCTTGCAGGTATTCGTTTAATAGGTTCTCTAATGTAGGAAAACAAATGAAACCATTTTTAAGGCGATATGTTAAATGTTCGTTATGTATGGAGTTAATGACGTATTAGAAAAAAAAATTATTAACATACATGAAAAGTTTTGGAATCTTCTTATCCTTGGTCCTTAGTATCTTGAAAACGGTTGGAAAATTATGGTATCTGGAACATAACCATTCGAAGGGTTACTTCTCTAGAAAAAAATGTTTCTAAGGTAATTTTCGATGGGGCGATGTAAATCGGAGAAATAAGTTCTTAAATCTTCTAAATTGTTAGTTTTGTTCATTTCAACGGTGTTTTGTCACCATTTACCAAACATTTTAATTGCATTTAATTGCGCAAACCTACAGAATGCGGGAGAGTCATTTCACCTTACGATACTGTCAGTTTATAGTTGTGGTGCCTTCAACTTCCTTCTCTTGGAGATTCTATTCCTTTACTAATGACTCTAGGGATACGAACAGAACCACCCTAAGATGACGCAGTTCCTTCGAGTAGGAATTTTTATGGTAATTCAGCTTTTTTATGAAATATAAAAGTTTCAGTGTCATTAATATAAAAATTCCTTTTATGTTTTTGTAGAGAAGAGAATTATGCAGTTACATTAAAATATATTTTGTTTTCATTTCGGATATGTTCATACATCAATTTAGCAAATAAAATATTTTGCCCCTTGTGGTATTCTTTAATTAATTACTGAAATATTATATATGCATAAGAGTTTTTAAAGAATTATTATATTTTAACTTTTCAGCTATATACATGATTAAAAACTTTTAAATCACATTTCTATGCTTTGTTCATTATAATTTTGCTTATTATCCATTTTAGTTGGAAGCGGGAAAACTCAAAAGGGTGTGCATAATATAATATAATATATAATATGTAGTTGATACACATACTCCAGTGTTGCTTACTTGTAGTCTCAAGCTATGAAAGTTTAATTTGCAATAACGCGAACATTTAGCGGTTCGAAAATTTTTCTGGAAAATTTTCCGGAAAACCCACGTCTCTAGCTGGACGATCTATTGAATGAGCAGAATGAATTGTTGAAATTATTTAAATCCCACATGCACAAATTACGAAGTGATAATCACGCTATTGTCATCAATCCTGATAAAGAACCATCTGGAGAGTACGTGGGGTGAACAAAAAGTTGCAGGACTGTTTAGATTGCGCGGCAATGGAGTGTCATAGAGCAGTGCGGTTGGCAGCATTGTTTATCGTGACTCTTCCTGAACTCAGCTGTTTATTCAGATTGTTGATAACCTTCTTCATTGTAATGTTACTGCTGTGTTCGTAAAAAAAGTTTTTTGTGTTCGGCGATTTCTTGAAATGAATGAAAAGGAAGAGCAACGCGTTTGCGTAAAGTTTTGTGTGAAGTTGGGTAAAACGTTTACTGAAACTTTTCAAATGTTGCAAGTGGCTTTCGGTGATGAATGTCTGAGTCGGTCAAGGTGTCATGAGTGGTACAAAAGGTTCAAGGAAGGCCGGACATCGTGTGAAGATGATTCTCGTTCAGGGCGCCCATCAACTTCGACTGATGACGATCATGTTGCAAGATTGAACAGTCTCGTGCGTTCTAATCGTCGACTAACCATTCGTGAGATGGCTGAAGAATTGAACATTTCATTTGGTTCGTGTCAACAAATTTTAACAGAAAATTTGCAGATGAGAAGGGTGGCTGCAAAGTTTGTTCCGAGGCTGTTGACTGAAGAGCAGAAACAACACAGAGTTCAAGTTTGTCAGGAACTTCTTGAAATGGCAAATTACAATGAAAACTTGTTAAAACAAGTCATTACTGGAGATGAAACGTGGGTTTATGGCTACGACGTCGAAACGAAGGTCCAGTCATCACCATGGAAGGCAAAATCCTCCCCAACCCCCAAAAAAGCACGTCAGGTCAAATCAAACGTCAAGGTCATGCTTACTGTTTTTTTCGACTGGAAGGGTGTTGTTTACCATGAATTTCTTCCACGAGGTGAGACCATTAACCGCTTTCGTTATCTTCAAACCCTGAGAAATTTGCGCGAGGCAATAAGGAGGAAGAGACCAGAGTTGTGGCGGAGCGGTGAGTGGTTCCTGCATCATGACAATGCGCCTGTTCATTCCGCACTGCTCATTCGCGACTACTGCACCAAAAATGGAATGACGATCATTCCCCAGCCTCCATATTCACCTGACCTTGCCCCTGCAGACTTTTTCTTGTTTCCAAAACTCAAGAGACCCATGAAGGGAAAGAGATTTGAGTCCGTAGATGACATTCAAGAAAAATCGCTGGAGCAGCTAAACACCATTTCACAAGATGATTTCTCAAAGTCCTTTACGCAGTGGAAACATCGTTGGGAAAAATGTATAGCTTCCCAAGGAGAGTACTTTGAAGGGGACGACGTCCAATAGCCTGTAGATTTTTTAAATAAATTAATAAAAAATCAGTCCTGGAACTTTTTGATCACCCCACGTACATTCAATGCACCTGTTGCTGATGACGTTACTGAAATCGTGGTTGGCGACCGTGCAGCTGCGCGAAAAATCCTGATTCGAAGAAGAAATAATAATCTTGAGTCCATTGCTGATACACACAATTTCTACGACCCTATCCAATATCTGCTAATGTTTTGGAAGGGACAAGACGGATATTGCATAAGATTAATCAACGAGATCCCGCCAGAGGTACAGGATTATTATTTCACTACCAAAATATTCACTAGAAACGATATATATGGCAAAACAACGTTTGCCGGGTCAACTAGTATATATGTATATATATCCTACAAGAGAATTAAATAAAACGTGTTAAATAAGTAAAGTTGGTTCGTTCGTTTACTTTGAATTGTGAAATGTTTCCAATGGGAAAATAGGAGTTCTGACAAGGGTTTTGTTATTTCCGATTTGAAATAATAAACTTCCTAGGGGAATAATAATCATGGCGCCCACGTTGGAGGCAACTTGAACCTTTCTAATTAGCATTTATACTTCAGTTCGTACTTCCACGTACAAATTCCACGGGAAATAGTCATTTGAAGGATATCTACAGCATTCGATGGGTTAATGAAAATAAATTCCACGGGAAATAGTCATTTGAAGGATATCTACAGCAATCGATCGATTAATGAAAATAAATTCCACGGGAAATGGTCATTTGAAGGATATCTACAGCAATCGATCGGTTAATGAAAATAAATTCCACGGGAAATAGTCATTTGAAGGATATTTACAGCAACCAATCGGTTAATGAACATAAATTCCACGGGAAATAGTCATTTGAAGGATATCTACAGCATTCGATGGGTTAATGAAAATAAATTCCACGGGAAATAGTCATTTGAAGGATATCTACAGCAATCGATCGATTAATGAAAATAAATTCCACGGGAAATGGTCATTTGAAGGATATCTACAGCAATCGATCGGTTAATGAAAATAAATTCCACGGGAAATGGTCATTTGAAGGATATTTACAGCAACCAATCGGTTAATGAACATAAATTCCACGGGAAATGGTCATTTGAAGGATATCTACAGCAATCGATCGGTTAATGAAAATAGATTTTTATTATTTAATAGTAGAAATGGAGGCCCGGTGGCCGTAAGCGCTAAGGCGTGAGCATTCTAAGACTAAGGTCGTGGGTTTAATTCCTAAAAAGAAAAGGCGTCACCCCTATCCTGGCTAAAAAAGGGTGGTAACCTGTTGATAACCCTTCCTAAACTTAGGTCTCAATTATTAATGGACATTAAAATTTAAATTATTGTATATATATATATATATATATATATATATATATATATATATTTTTTAGGGTTCAAGAAATTCTGGAATATTAGACATCTAGGGTATCGGGGTTTCCCCTGATGATGTTTAGTGATAAGCCACGATTTTCGGCATGGAGGAAGCTATTGTTTAAAAAATTAATGAAATCCAAATATGAGGAGCCATATTATTCTCTTAGCAAACTTTCCTTTTATTATATATTTATATAATATATCTATATTATTCTCTTAGGAATAATTCCTTTTCTGGGAAATAATTGTTTATTTAATAAATTTTCTATCAAACGTTATTTACGCACACACTTAATCTTAGCTAAACCATTGCCAATACTGGTCAGAAGGCCCAAAATTATATATTATTTGCTATTTATACGTCCAGTACTCGCTACGTTACATAATGGGGTATATTTCGGACAATACGTTGACAGGAAATTGTGAGAAATTGAAAGATTCATTGGTCGACAGTTGCTGCTAGATTTCAAGATGAACAATGAAATTGTTAAATCGTTTGAAGGAAAATTCAAAAAATAGTTAAGTAACATATATTGTTGAAGGGAATATAAGGCCCAACAACCCTATAAAAAGTATTTATTTTTTTGGGTTCGTAGTAAAAGACTTATCCGACCGTAGAGAGCAAAAAGTGTGCCCCCCCCAAATGACAGACTTTTAAGAGCGGATATTTAGAAAACTAAAGATATATCGAAAAACTTGATTGAGTTGAACTTGTAGCATATTTAATCAGCTTTAATTTGTAATAGAATTGTCATGTCGCTAGGTCGCAGGGTTTCCGAGATATAAGTGAAAACCCGAAAAATGGGACCTTCTAAACCCCCCCTCCCCCCGGCACAAAGGCTACGGTCGTGGACTTTTGATATGTTCACCTCTTAACAAGCAAAAAAAAAAAAAAAAAAAAAAAATTACGAAGTCAAACATTTTGGTCCAAGCATTTCCATCTACAGCTGTTTTTAGCATTCATTGCCTGGACTGTTACTCCAAGTTATTATTCCTGAGCTTTAATTGAAAATACGCTATTTATTTCGTTACTACGTGGGCTGTTAGGCACTTCAACTGTTACCAAAAATTTGCCTTCTGACAAATGTGAACAATAATTTCTTATTTTTATTGACTTGTCAAAAGAAAAGCCACTACGCCTGTGGGAATCGAACCCACGACTTTACGCTCACACCTTAACACTCGGGACACAATATTTACACGCTGGTGTGTAATTATAGACCACAAAATTTAATCAAAACACTCCTTTCTTTTTTAAATTATTCTACTATTCGTTGTCAATATATTTGTCCATATTTAAATTTGACTTTGTATTTGTATCATTAGTGAAATTCCATTTTCTTGCCCTTCATACTGCTATTAATTCATTGTTATCAATTATTTTGTCTGAAAACTCTAAATTTTTTGAGGCTGACCTTTCATATCATTATGTTCATAATGAAACATAGAAAACACCTTGCTGTCTAGCTTCACCAATAAATAAATTATGAACATAAGGGCACAAAGTTTACATCAGGGTCTATTTTCCCAACTTACCGACCAAGAAGATAATTATCGTAAGTTGAAACTTACGATACGAATTTGAACGCTCTCCTTATTCTTGGCGATGAAACAAAAAATAAAGGTGCTAACAAAAATGCAGAGTCTGTCTTAAAAATAATCCAAAAATATTATATTTAAATACACATGTTTAGCGTTGAAGTTTTTTTTTTAATGTTACACTTCTGTAAGTTCAATTTTTAAATAGACGTTTTGTTGACGACTGACGTTTCTTGCCTCAGTACCGGAACTCTATGAATCAAATAAATAAATAGACGTTTTAGTTAACAATTAAGGCAAATGTTGATAGAAGGGTGTGATAGCTGAAGTTGTAGTTTATAATCTACAGAAATAATAGTTGATAAAACGTATTTTTTTTTTTTTTTTTTTTTTTTTTTTTTTTTTTTTTTTTTTTTTTTTTTTTTTTTTGTAAAAAACTAATAGCTTGTAAAAATGATGATCTATTTATGTAAGGAATAAGACTATTACTGGATTGCAGAGTAGGGCAAACTGTGATTAATTTCATGACTAATGACTATTGATTAAATGAGTATTCGGAATGTGACTAAGGATTGGTGATTGATCAATCATATTTCTCCAAGACTAATGAGTGACGACAAACTGCTTTCTAGCCTATGATTGATGATTGATGATTAATGATTAAACATGCGTTGACTAATGATTGATGATTACTGACTAACCTTATTCAGATAAATGATCAAAGACTAAAATAAAACCTTGATTTATGATTAATGATTAACTGGTTCATGAAGGAATTCCAAAGCCCAATCTAGAGATAGTATGTGTGTGTATAGATAGTATGTAAAGTTGGTATAAGCCTAATACTAAAAGTATTTACAACGTTCGTCATGTCAATCATTAGTACAGACTCCCAGTGATTGACGAGTAATGATTGATTGATAACTAACTTCACATATGATTAATATGACCTATGATTAATGATTAACTCGAGTTGTGATTAACTTATTTTATCCTATGATTGATTAGTCATAGGTAAAATTTAATCGATTCGTCAATCATTTAGTTGATTTGTGCCCTACTCTGCTGGATTGTTTGTAGACTAAATGTTTATCTTTTGTTTTTCAGTTAAATAAATGTTTATTTTTAGCTTTATTTTTAGCGCGGTTACTCCCTATCTCCATAGGGAGAACCCGCTTATGAAGTTTCTTAACATAGGAGAACGAATGAAACCATTTTAAAGTCGATATCTGTAACCGTTTTTGAGAAAAGTGGATTCAATGTTTTTGTAAGTCATTATTTTTTTGTGGGTACTTAGAATCGCGGGATTCAATTGAAATATTTTCTACATATTGGAAATTAATCCGAACTAAGATTTTACTAAATTCTCTACAAAAAAGGTTCGATGGGGCAACGTCAACAGAGATATAAGCGCTTAAAACTTAAAAAGTGTTTGCTTTGTTCTTTTGAAAGGGATTTTCTCTTTGTTTATCTCACTTTTTAATTGGTTGTTTCTTGTTTTAAATTGCATTTATCAGTAAAATTAGTATTGTAGTAAAATAAGCTAAGAAACGGTGAAAGGTATTGGTATTAAGTTTGGAGTGGCTGTGGTAATCATGATGGCAGTGGCTAATCATGATGACGTAGTTTGTTTTGAATTCTCCTATCTATATAACCTTCCTCATAGTCTCCAACTGAAGTTATCGTTATTCTTATTTTATAGAAAGATTTAACCCACGACAGAATGGAATTTTATTCGCCATGAAGCACAGTTCGCCAGCATTTACAGTTCATTATAACAGTAAAACGAATTTGCTAGTAAAACAAGATACTTAAAATTACAGCGAATTTTTGGTTGTTTAGAATAGAGCCTTCTCAGCAGTAGTCAAAGAGTAAGTACGTTCTCAATACATAATTGTATTGACTTATACAGATTAAGAATTATCCGCTTCTGTGTAAGTTGGCTACAGTCAGTTTCCTGTGATTTGTGATGCTAATCTATTCCATTTCTTCGAGATGTACGTAACCGCGCTAAGATGATGCAGTTACTGCGAGTTGGCCTTTTTAAAATAATTATACATAATTCCCTAATTTTTTGAAAACGGTTATATATATATATATATATATATATATATATATATATATACATATATATATATATATATATATATATATATACATATATATATATATATATATATATATATATATATATATATATATATATATATATATATAGATAGAGACTTTTTTTATGCATATTATTTAATTATAAACTACAATTATAAGATTTTTATGTTTGTTAAGATTCTATGTGTATCTAATATTATAGAAATAAAACTTGTAACAGATATTCTTTGGAGATAGAGGTTCATAGTTAAGGCGTGGCTTGGGCGACCTTGACCCTCCACTATCTTGCCACCAAACAATTTTGGAAGATCTGTACGAAATGTTTGCTTTTCCTCAAGAATTAGTACCAGAATTATGCAAATTCCTATCGATTCATTTTTAATGTTCTTGTCGACACGTGCGTGACCTCGGTCGTCCTTGACCTTCGGTGTCTTTACTAGAGATTGCGACGTCCTAAGTAATTGGGAAATCTTCTGCTATGTCATTTGATTTATATTGATGTGTTAAATCCAATTTGTACTTTAAAGTGTAACAAAAGGCTCCTGTCAATTATTTTTTAAATCGTGTTATGTTAAAAACAGATATGCTCATAAAATAAGTATATGTCAATAATAGATAAAAAATATAGTTGGGGTTATAATTTTGATTTTTGCCTGTAATTTCGTCAATTTCTTATCATTATTATGACAAAATAGAGGCAAAATTGACCTCTACTAATTGATGGTACAATTTCTTCAGAATGACAAATATGCAGAAGTATATGACATATTTTGCTAGTCGTAAGTCAATCCTGTCTCCAGGAATCCTAGGAAAAATATTTTAATAAATTTGTGTTTTTCATTGACATAACTATAGAATAAACTCTTATTTGTGTGTTTATGTATTTAAATACATATGTGGACATTTGTAATAAAGTTGGGAATTTTTAAGAGAGTATTCTGCATGCAATTGGCAAATGATATAAATGGTATAAATAAAAAAATAGACAAAATCTTGCCTTACAAGAGTGTTTAGATTTCTTAAAAATTTCTTAGGCCTATTCTAACATTATTTTTCATTAATAACCGTTCTTCTGAGTTGATTATTCTTCGCTAAATCTTTATAAGTATATGAAAAATACCTAGAGAAGGTCAAATTTTATTGGAAGGATTTTTTTTTTATGAGTGCTATTTGCCCATCTAGTCAATGCACCTAATATAAATAATAATTAAAAAATTGTTGTTTTTTTTTAATTCCTATATCTCACTACTTCAAACAAAATATTCTCGAAAATATTCCCTCTGATTAACCAAATAAATATTTGTCTCATTAGTAGAGAAATAGTTTCTTCTCTTCAAGCTAAGTGAAGAGCTTTTGAAAGGTTGAAGACGGCTTAAGGTGGTTTTTGAATTGCTTGTCTAACAAGTTATTTAAAATTTATTTTATTTGCGCATGGATGTCGAAATAGAATTATATTCTTATGTTGTTAACCTTTTTTTCCAACCCGGCTGAGCATAGGGCACGAGGTTACAATGGCCTTGACCTTGGTGAAGGTGACGATTTACATTTGTAAGGATTTGCTTCCTATAAACGTATCCTTTTGATATCCTTCTGCCATCCTTAGTGATAACATATCATGACACATTCTTACATGTATAAAAAAAAAAAAAAAATCAATGTAAGGTAAAGCTTGGTCGAGGTTGTGGCCGGAGACGTATCGACCGTGGGAGGTGGCCAGCTGAGCGCCGTACTATCCCCGTGCGTGCGTACACCCCCCACCCCTCCTGACCTCACCCCTCCCCACCTCCTCTCCACCAACCCCCCACTTGTTGCCCTGTCCTCCTCTTCTACGCCTCATGACAATTGTATCGGTACAGACAGTGCTTATTATCATTTATTAGTGTATTTGTCATGAGAGAGGCATCTTAAATGAGATAGGTCACCAACCACAATTCTAAATGAAGTAATTTATGATCATGATACTTTCAGAAACATTTTCTTCTTTGTTGAGAGGAGATCGTTGACCGTAGATGATGCAAGGTAGGGATTGTCGGGGTTCGGTCACTGCTATTTAATAAAACTACATTTTATCATAAAAATGGTTTTATTGTGCCGACGTTTCGGCTTGAACTTCAAGCCTTCATCAGGGCTGTAAAAAACAAGTAGGACGGATGTAATACTGAAATATACATATATATATATATATATGCCTACATACACAAATACACATACATATATATATGGAAAAAGACAAAACATAAAATGCTAGAACATAATATATAGAAGTACAATGTGCTCTAGGATACCAATGTGTTTCGATTATTAGGAAAACAAATATAAGAATAACAGATTACATATTAGATTAGATATAAGAATAACAATATGGGCTTACCGATGGGAAAATAGAGAACTATTCCTCACAAATGCGGGATCATTTCTGACAGTTAATACAGGGAAACATAGGAAGAAAGGAGTTGGTGAAGGGGGGGGGGGTTCTGGACCACCCAATGGACAGAGAATATAGAAGATGAAAGAAAGAGCGGCGAAAGCGGCGAAGTACAGTAAGGGGTCATAAAGTCATAAAATGTTGTGTTAATGGAAAGGGAGGCAGGTATAAAGGGCTATATTGCAGGCGGTATAGGGGATTAGGATGGAGTTTTTAATAAATGGAAGATGTTGGAGTAGGTAGAGGAGATGACTTCTTTGTCAATTTTGTCATTAACTGGGTTATTTTCTAGGTGGATAAAAATTGATTCGGAAAGGAGGCGTTTGTCTTCGTTGGATTCAGTGGAAAGGATGGAGTATAGGTCAAAACCAAAGTCATGTCCGTCTGTGATGGCATGTCTAGTTAAAGCTGTCTTTATGTCTTTATTCCGGACATCGTTTTTGTGGTTGTTGATACGTTTTCTTACTGGGTTTTTAGTCTGTCCAATGTACGCACTATTGCAGTTGGGTGTGATGCAAGGGATTCTCTCGACTACATTGGTCCTGTCTTTTTGTGGGATAGGGTCTTTAAGAGTCGTATGTAAGTTTTTCAGTTTGTTCTGTGTCGATAGTCCTAGTTTTAGAGTGGGGAATGTATCGCGTAGGGATTTTTGGATTTTTTCTGTGAGGTTTGGGATATATGGGAGGCCTCTGAATTGAGGGACAATATTGTCTTGGGTAGTGGGGATGGGTTTAGGGTTATTAAAAGAATTTATGAGACGGGTGATAATGTTGGTAGGAAATCCATTGGTAGTAAGAATATCGAGGAGTCGGGATTTGTTGGCAGGGTGAAATTTGGTGTCGGATAGGGAGAGGGCTCGATTTATTAGGTTGCTGGCAGTATTGAGGATTTGGTGTTTGGGGTGTGAGGAAAGGTAATGGAGAAGTCGTCCCGAGTAAGTGGGTTCGGTATACCAATCAGTCGATATAGAGCCGTCTGTATTTCTTATAAGGAGTATGTCAAGGAAAGGAAGGGAGTTGTTAGTTTCGGTCTCGATGGTGAATATTAACCGGGGATGGTAGGAGTTAAAGGCTGTTAGAATTTCTGGAATCTTATCAGGATTAATTATGAGGAAGAGGTCGTCAACATATTTTTTAAGGAAAATAATATCGTCGGGGAACATGGGGAGGATTTGGTCAAGGAGGTCATTAATGGTAATATTGGAAAGGTCAGGAGCGAGGCAGTTACCCATGGCGAGGCCAGAGATCTGGTTGAAGAATTTATCTTGGAATAGGAGGTATCCGGATTTGCAGCAGAGGGATAGGGATTCAAGATAGGAAGATCGAGATAGCTTGGTGTGTGGTTCGAGGGTGGTCCAATTCTTGTCAATAATTTCTAGGGTTTTATCTATGGGAATGTTTGTGAAGAGGGACTGGGCATCTAGAGAGGCTAAAATGAAATTAGGGGGGATGAGAAGGGAGTGTAGTTGTTTTTTGAAATAAAACCATTTTTATGATAAAATGTAGTTTTATTAAATAGCAGTGACCGAACCCCGACAATCCCTACCTTGCATTTTCTTCTTTGTTATATTACAAGCCATGTACCTGCTGTTGAGGTGTATACAGAAACTGTTCACACTCTGACCAACCTTTATTATTTTTTTTACGGTTTATCAACTTCTACGCTATTAGCGCCGGGCGCTCTATGGTTTGGCACTCTTCCTAAACATGCATGATGGAGCAGGACGATGACGCGAATGGGGTGATTTCCATAGTATACATTTTATTTATTTTTATGTTATTAAAAATGAACAATATAAAGAAAACAAAATGTTTGGGAATCATGTTCGAAAAAATCGTTATCTAGAATGGGTTAATACATTCGACAGAGTGTGAAATTCACAAATTTGTACCTGTACAGGAGGTGCAAATTAATATTTTCCCGATGGATTCGCCGCACAGTAGGGCCAAACAACTGTTCGTGTTTCAAGAAAGGCTACAGCCTCCAAATCTTAACCGATTTCAGTGCATTTAAAAAAAAAAAAAAAAAAAAAAAAATGAAATCTAATAAAATGTATACCAACTTTGTTTGGCCAGATTTTTGTTTCTTGTTTCCCCTGTTTATTAAATAACGTGTAAATAATTCACAAACTTTTACAATTGAACATAAAATAATATTTTATTTTTCATCCAACTTAATATCAGCACTGATATTGTTGAAATTAAACATTTAAATCCTGATTAGACGTGGAAAAATCAAAATATATTTTCAAATAATTCAAAAATCATATTATTTAAATAATCTCGTTGTTGAATTCTAATCAGGTTTTGAATGTTCAATTTCAATGATATCAGTGCTGATATTGATTTATAATGGCCATAGAAGATATCAAGAAGGAGCTCAAAGGATTGGGGTAATACGAGTAATAGAGTATAGTTCAACGAGCACTTTTGGTTATAGACAAAAATCGGAGTCTAGAAACCACACCGTCGGAAAGGATTAATGCAATGCTTTAAATGCCAGGAGTACACCCACACTCACGGATACACTTAAATACCCACACTGCATACACACACTTAAATGTGAGAAATGTGGCGAAGTGCATGCCTCTAAGGACGGCACTAAATCTCTAAGAAATCCCGAATTCCTGCGAGACCTGTGGAGAAAAGCACCCCAAACTACAAAGGGTGCCAGGCGTATGGTACACTCAGAGCATGGATGATTCAATGGCTTATCCTGCGCTAAAGAACCCGAGGAACCATCCGACACCGTACAACAGACTGAGAAAATAGCCGTAGAGATGCTTCAGGTAATCACCCTCCATTGCATTAACCATCGACGACAACGCAGTCATCAATCCCAAGGCCAAATAATTGTTATGCCTCTCTCCACGTCATCCCCGAAGCAACTTCTAAACAAAACTTCCCGTATTCATCCGAAAGTATATCCATCTATCGCAACTTCAAAATAAAAATCCCCTAGCACAGCATTCAATCACACAAAAAAATGATTTCCCTTACAACGTTGACCAATCTCACCACTCACGTCGATCAATCGTAAAAAAATAATAATAAGGGAATCTTTCTACCCAAAACGTGTCCAGAAACAAAGGAACAAAATAAACAAAAGTGATAAGTTGGAGAAGGGTTATTGTCAATGCTGTCCAACGACGAATGAGTGAAGAGTGGTACACCCAATTGCTTGGGGTGTTGGGGAAGGTCATTTCAATGACAAATATGTATATTTTACAAAAATGAATTTTTGACTACAGATTCGTTTTTTGCAAACTAAACATATTTGTCTTGAAAAGACCTTGATTTTGCGCCGATGGGGTGAAACAGACCTCGGATTCAAATTCTGCGACCCTCAAAACCATGGAAGCTCTAGTTATTTCTTCTTAAACGACTTCATACGAAATTTGACCTTCAGATGCCCTTAAGCCTGACTTGATGGCGTGAAAGGGACTCCCGATTCGGATTCAACGAGTCGAAATACATAAGAATATATGTATGGTGTCTTTGGAAAAGACCACTTTTTATTTTGTGTGTCTGTGTAATCTTAGCCTTATGGAGTCAAATTTTTATTTTTGAGTCGAAAATTCTTTCTTATGTGGCCAAGGAGCAACAGTTGAAATGAATTATGTATATATGGAGTTTGAAAGCCGGATAATATTTTCTACAATAATTTGATTGTATAAGTGTCGAGTTAAAATTATGATTGAGAGAGAAACTTTTTTTTTAAATTTTAGCGGGGAGTGATTAAAGGGAATTTAATATACAATTTATTAGGTTGAGAGGATATTCGAGGTAAAATAAAATGAAAGGGTAGATATTAAATCATGATATTGACCGTTATTATTTAAATATGGAGAGGTTGAATTTGAATAAATATTTGAAGGGAAAATGCCGAATTAAATTAAAAGTTACATCTTAATTAGTTTTTGTGCAATTACTCGTTTTTTTTAAACAACAACGCGAGTACTAAACATTAAAACCACAGTTGTTAAACGTTAGACGTACGTTCGGACGAGGGTTCGTATTAGAACAAATAATTACACATTACGAAGAGTTGGATTGGTGCTTGTAATTCGTATGTTTCGGTCAAAAATGTTAGCCATCATGCTGCATCCGGTTCCTGCGTTGTAATTAATCAGTGTGGGATGTTTTATTTTTACTTGTGGACTCTTTCATTATTCATCAAGATGAAACAAACAGAATTGTGAAGCTGGTGTGTGTTTATTAAGTCGTGCTACACAGGTAGTATCAGCAATTCAAAATAATTATAAAAGAGCAAAACTATTCATTTTATTTATTTATTTATATAGGTTATTTTAAGCAAGTTATTCACTACCCACTTTTTGAGGAGTATGCTTAGTTTTTTTTTGTTTCTTTTAGCGCGGTTCCTCCCTCCCCCATAGGGAGGAACCCCGCTTATAAGGTTGATACAATGAAACAATCCGGAAGTGCCGACTAGAAAATTTTGCGTTTCAGAACCCCTAGAGACCGAAAATGATGGTGGTTCAAATTTGTATATATATATATATATATGTATATATATATATATATATATATATATATATATATATATATATATATATATATATATATATATATATTGTTTGTCTGTTCGCTCTCTAGGTCGAAGACGAATGGTCCGATTTTGATGAAATTTGGTACAAAAATCCGTCGTCCAATTTGAAAGGTCAAGTTCGTTAACCAGCGAAATCCGCCTACCGGAAGATGGCGTTTGGGGCGAAATTCGCGCAAAAAAAATCGTAACGCTTACGTTTTTGAGTTCATAAGCTTCTAAGTACTCGTTTTATATGATCCCTGGGCTAGGAAAACGAATGAAACCATTTTCAAGGCGATAGCTTTAACCGTTTTCGAGAAAATTGGAAAAATATTTTTTGAATACCGTTTTTGGTTTGGATACTTAGAATCATGGGATTCAGTTGAAACATTTTCTGCATGTTCTACTTTCATCAAAACTAATATGTTGAAATTTTGGTTACGTTTGGAGTTATCGAAGGGTTAGAATAAAATATTTTATTAACAGACATAAAAAGTTTTAGTAACTTTGTTTACTTTCCTTAATATCTCGAAAAAGGTTGAGAATCTTGGTAATCGGAAGAATACAATTAGAAAGCTTATTAAATGCTCTAAAAAAAAGGCTCTAATGATAGTTTTGATTCGGCGATGTCAATCGGAGAAATAAGAGCTTAAAACTTTAAAGTAATTGATTTCGCTTATTCGAACTGTTCTTTTTGTCTGTTTATTATTCCTTGTTATTTTTTAATTGCTTATTGTTGGATGTATTTGAAAATAAAACAGGTTAAGAAAAATAAGAAAAACAATTTAATGTTAGAGATATGGATTTCCAAGATATATAGCTTTTCAACTGCCTAGCGTCCTTCCTAGGGAGGGTTCTTTGTCTTTGATTTTGATACTTAGAATTATGGGATACAGTTGAAACATTTTCTGCATGTTCGAGTTTCATCAACAGTAATATGTTGAAATTTTTGTTACGTTTAGAGTAAAGGAAGGGTTAGAATAAACTATTTTATTAACAGACAAAAAAAGTTTTTATAACTTTGTATAATTTCGTTAGTATCTCGAAAACCGTTGACAATCTTGTGAAGCGGAAGATTACCATTCGGAAGCTTACTAAATGCTCTACAAAAAAGGTTCTGAAGAAAGTTTTAATTAGGCGATGTCAATCGGAGAAAAAAGTGCTTAAAGCTTTAAATTAATTGATTTCGTTTATTCCAATGGTTCTTTTTGTCTGTTTTATTTCTTGTTATTTTTTAATTGCTTATAGTTGGATAATGTATTTGACAATAAAACTGGTTAAGTAAAATAACAAAAACAATTTATTGTTAGAAATATAGATTTCCAAGATTCCAAGACCTTGTCACTAGAGGGTCTGTTTCTACTGTAGCCGACCCTTCCAGGTAAGATTGTAAATCATGACCTTTCAAGACTTAACTACTCACAAGAATGGCGTTAGTGACCTTAAGGGTTGACACGCCATTATAATAATTAATTTAAAAAAAAAGACTGGTGGAACCAAAACAATAACTGCTTCTATTTTAATCTTTCCAAATTAGACTAGGGATATGAACGGAACCGCCTAAGATGATGCAGTCCTGCGAGACGGACTTTTTTTTTTTGTATGCTTATTATTTTAAATACACCGTTTAAGGGGTAATACTTCATTGTAACTTTTTTTTTATGTGCTAAACATTTTCCTTAACTAATCAAAAACGATATCCAAGAGCGTTTTTGTGAAGAAAATGTTTTAAAATGGACGAAAAATACGATTTTCCGGCTGAAATCCCGATAACGAGTGAATGCGATGCTGATTTGACGATAATTTTTGAGCAAGCTTTGATTGGTCCTTTTTTATTTGTTAAGTTTTTTTTTGGTCCTCCTTCAAAAGATTTCAAAATTAAAAGCTATATTTTTTTTTATCTTCATTGCAAGAAAGTATGAAAATAAATTAAATAGGAAAACTATGAACATTTCAGAACATTAAACTTTAAAGTATTTTTCTTAAAACTATTTTTTCAAATCGGACGATCTCTGCCGTCTTCAATTTTTGCCCGATCAACTTCAAATTTTAACTGCAGCTATCTAATGACATTTTCTAGTAATGTACGTAGACATTTTTCGATTTATAGAATTATAACGATTTTCGACGGATTCTTTAATAGAAAATGAATAATTGTTCACCATTTTCGAAAAAAATTAATATTTCATGAAAATCCTACGTACTTTACTAGATTGAACCTTCTTCTTTCGAAATACTTTTATTTTTTCGTTCTGGATTAAAAATTGCCACCTGCAAACTATCGCCCGTGGAAAAAGATGGTTTCCGTTCGTCATACACAGCGCCGCCATTTTTTTCCGCAGAATTGAAACTTATTTTTTTTTTGTTGGATATTTTAAAGTCTTCTATAAAACGTTTGATACAAAGAATTGAAAAATATTTATTTATTCGATATTTATAAATTCAAGAAAATTACTTTTTTTAATCGCACAAGGTAGTATTACGTCTTACGGGCATTCTTATTTATAACCAAAACCGGTGAAATAGCCGTTCAACAACAGTAAAACGTTATCAAAGGGCAAGCTAAATCAAAAGAGAAAACACCCGCTTTCTTTATTTAACGATCAGAACCTTAAAATATGAACGGCAGATAGTTCACCTTTTTCATAAAAAATGGTAAGTCAATTATGGACTTAGTTTGTGCCAATACCGGCATCCTTAACATCATTGATGATTTCAAAGGATACTTTGTTATTGCATGGATCCATTTTTTGATTTTTAGCTGTATTTGCTTTGACCAAATTAAAATAAACATCTAATTCTTTCTCTTAAACGTCCTAATAAATTTCCAATTTTTTTTTCTATAAGGAAATCGTGTTTTTTAGCACTTTCCTCCGAAGGAAAGTAGCTATTGAGGTTGCACTCATGACGGAATTTTTGAAAAATTTCTTCGAATCTTTATCGATCCTACCTAGTAGACACCGAAAATGACCCCCGTTAAAATATATATATATATATATATATATATATATATATGTGTGTTTGTTAACACGATAGCGGTCAGAGTTTTTGTTTTTTCTTCACGAAACGTGGTATATAGCGTTCAATTAGCAAACGATTGAACGAGTTCGTTAACCACCAAACCCCCCCGTCTATTGGAAAGGAGGGTTTACTTTAAACTCTGTTTCATTACAATTAGCCAGCCAGACGTGGGTTCCCAAAGCCGCCGCGTGGAGCGCTATCTCCCACTAGAGGGACTGTATCCTGTTCCTGCGTCAGATGAAAAGACGGAATGTGAAGTTTTTGTGTATTTATTAAGTAGTACAGTATCATTTATTAACATAACTCTGGAAGCAAGTTATTTACAGAATTAATAATTGAACAGTCCTCATAAGAAATGTAAATAAGTAACTATTCACGTTTTTATTTTATTTATATAGGTTATTTACAGCAAATTATTCAGTAATGTAGTCTACACTACAAAAATTCTGAGGAAAGTGCTTAGTTATGCAGCTCCTGCGTGACGGACTTTTTTCAAGTTCCTGTTGACGATCGCGCTTTAAGAAGGATTTTTTAGGAAAAGGCGTTATTGCACTTTCCAAACAATCTATTGAAGGAAAGGTTTCATATAGTATTTTACTTATAGATTGTTCCTAATTATTCCTAAAAATCAAATAATACTATGCTTCTTGATTTCAGAGTGCATTATGAGCAGAAGTTCCCACGTCCTCCATTCGCGGGAAAGCCCAGGGAAATCAATAGTGCCAAATTACTCGTCATCAACCTCTGCAGAAATGTGGGCTCCGGCACGTGACCAAGGATTGACCCGAAACATGAACCATTCCAGAAATCGTCCTCAGATTTATGGCTGGGTTTCGTTGAATATAAGAGATCCGTCTCCTCTTCCTTATTCAATTGTATGAAATACATCTAGTTAAACCTAAATATAAATGAAGAATATAACACCCAGTAAGTAGAGCTATATAACAAATGAAACCACGCATTTAACGTTTGATAAATTTGACGAAAGTGCGATTAAAAAACGAAAACAGAATCGTAAAATGGGGTCATATTAGTCCAGTGTGGTGAAATTGGTACAAACCCATAATGTTTATATATGCTTATATTAGTCCAGTGTGGTGAAATTGGTACAAACCCATAATGTTTATATATGCTTATATTAGTCCAGTGTGGTGAAATTGGTACAAACCCATAATGTTTATATATGCTTATATTAGTCCAGTGTGGTGAAATTGGTACAAACCCATAATGTTTATATATGCTTATATTAGTCCAGTGTGGTGAAATTGGTACAAACCCATAATGTTTATATATGCTTATATTAGTCCAGTGTGGTGAAATTGGTACAAACCCATAATGTTTATATATGCTTATATTAGTCCAGTGTGGTGAAATTGGTACAAACCCATAATGTTTATATATGCTTATATTAGTCCAGTGTGGTGAAATTGGTACAAACCCATAATGTTTATATATGCTTATATTAGTCCAGTGTGGTGAAATTGGTACAAACCCATAATGTTTATATATGCTTATATTAGTCCAGTGTGGTGAAATTGGTACAAACCCATAATGTTTATATATGCTTATATTAGTCCAGTGTGGTGAAATTGGTACAAACCCATAATGTTTATATATGCTTATATTAGTCCAGTGTGGTGAAATTGGTACAAACCCATAATGTTTATATATGCTTATATTTTTGTCTTAGACCCAGCGGACAAATATATACACTACTGGCCAAATTTATTTGTACACTTTGCTTTTAGTGCAAAACATTAAATATTAATTTAATTTTTAATTTCTAATGAATGGAAATCACTATTTATCTATGTAAAACAAATAATAAGGTCAGAAACCTGGCTAGAATATTTGCTGGCTATATTTTGGAATAGAAGTAAGATTCATCAGAATAACGCAAATAAAACTTGGCCAAATAAAATTGTACACCTCTTATCTACCCTGAAATTGATGGATTAAGACAGTTTAAAGTCTGAGACAGGCCTTGTGTTGCAGCAAAACATACTCATTTAGTCTAATTTCACGAGTAAAAAAATAAGTAGGACGGGCATCATCATATAGAGCTGTGGCGGAAAAGTTTAATCTTCCACATACTACAGTGGTGTATGTGGTAAAAATCGATTATAATAGAATAAAAATGAACAGAGGATCCAACCGAAAAATAAATAGGAGATCGGAATCACGCATAAAAAGAGAAAACCGTCGATTAGCTAAAGAAGGAGAACTGGTTATTTCCCGGAAGCTCAAGGTAAATCTCAATTTAATTGCGCCCATGAGAACAGTAAGAAGTGTTCTGTCAGAAATTGGGCTAAAATGGAAAAAAGTTGTGAAAAAATCCTCTTACCAACGCTCATCGGGAATTTCGCTTAAAAAAAAGCTTGCAAGTGGCTGTCATTAGACGAGTTCTTCTGGACATAAATCGTATTCACCGATGAGAAGGATTTTTCTAAAGATGGTCCAGATAAGGAGTATAGTTATACGGAAGATGGTCCTAGGACCTCATTTAACCCTCCTAAACACCAATCGAGAGATGGGGGAGTCATGGTTTGGGGTACCACCACAGGATGAGAGGAGGGGTAGTCATGGTTTGGGGTACCACCACAGGATGAGAGGTGGGGGAGTCATGGTTTGGGGTACCACCACAGGATCAAGCGATTTTCTCTTAGAAAAAGTCTCAGGACGAATTAATAGTTAGCTGTATTTAAATTTTTTGCGAGAAAAAGTCTTGGCCTGGATGAAATCTGTGTTCCCAGATGGAAAATATTATTTTTTTGCAAGATAATGCACCCGTTCATACTTCCAGAGTGACAATACAGGGGTTGTCCGAAATGGGTCTTCAAGTGTTAGAGTGGCCAGCATGATTTCCTGACCTTAAGCCTATCTAAAATTATTAGCAAGCACTATCTGCAGGAGTTTACAAGAAGGGAGCGTACCAAAACGATGAATAATTATGGCAGGCTATTTTAAAAGCAGAAGGCAATATTAAAATCAAAAAGCCAGAGTAATTGAAAAATTTGTGCTGCTCAATGAACAGAAGAGTCTTAAATTGTATTAAACTAAATGGTAATACCATTGATTAATAGTTTTTTAATTACTTTTTCATGTACTTGAATTAATTTTCAAGTGTACAATTAAATTTGGTCAACTTTTAACTGAATAAATCTTTTAAAAAAATATTATAAAGCTTATGCTTCTGATAAAATAATTTCAAATGGAGTTTTCTTTTTAGTTTTAGGTACCACCATTATTCTAATTTTTTTACCTTGGTCTAATATAGGCATAACCGGGATAATAGGTGTACAATTAAATTTGGCCAGGGGTGTAGGTTTGTTCGCACTCTTTGGGCACAGTTTGACCTTTTGGTTTTAGTTAAATGAAAATATGTTAGCAGTATAGGCTTGTAGCAATTTCACCACCCTGAACTAATGTCACCCCAATTTACGGAATATTTTATATGTTTTAATTTTTTTAATCGGGCATAATTCTTTGGGTTTGGCATCAAGAGTTATTTATCACTTAATTTGAGTTACCTCATAATTTCAGAGTGAATTCAAACGAGTCCCTAAAGATGAAGGCTAGCATAGAGTTTTTAAAAACGAAGTGCAAGAAAGAAGGAAAAGGTAAAAAGGAAGCAGAAGAAACTATTTTTTTTTGTGAGGAATTTTGAATATATTCTTATTTATTATTTATTGGGTGATCTTAATCAAAGAAATCGACAAACCCCCAGGGTCTCCCGTGGTCTGGGGGGGGGGGGTGAGATATAATTTTTGTGTTCGATGTCTCTGGTTAATTCATGTGGGCGCACAATAAAGTTCATTTCAAGGGAAAATATGTTTATTTTACAAAAAAAAAAAAAAAAAAGAAAAAAAAAAGAAGAATTTTGACTGCGGATTCATTTTTTTTTTTGCAAAATATTCATATTTGTCCTTAAAATGACCTTGAGTTTTCGTCGATAGAGTAAAGCAGACCACGGATTCGAATTAAGCGACCCTGAAAATCATGGAAGCTCTAGTTATTTCTTCTTACGAAATTTGACCTTCAAATGCTCTTAAACCTGACGTGATGGGGTGAAACGGACTCCAGAATCGAATTCAGCATGTCGCAATATATTTAAGAATATATGTTTATATATGTTTGGCGTCTTTGGATAGGAAAACGTTTTTTGTGTGTGCCTGTGTTATTATTTAATTCCTTAATTAAATTATATATCTTTATTTTGCATCGATAAAAAAAAAAACATTTTGGACTGGTTATGGATAAATGTTTTTATGCTTATAATATTATCAAGTGAATGAAGTCTTATAATTTTTGTGTAAATTGGCTTGCTAGTTATTATTCGTAGGCATTTATTTTGAATTAAATCTGAAGACATCCGGTTTTGTGGAATCAATCATTGTTTTCAATGATCGTAATATCTACAATGGTGACATTTATGTATGCGAGTATAAATGAATATATAGAGTATTAAATAACCATAACAATGAAAGCACACACGATTAATAACAAGATGTCATGCGATCATGCAATTCACCTTTCAATACAGAAAATGTCTGTTTCCATTGAATTTCACCGTCGCTCGTATTTATGAATGACTGCCTTTCATTCATAAAAACCGTCGGATCGAGTATTGCACGATTTAGGGATTTGAGGCCATTAAGTAATGTGAAACTCGCTGATATTCAGCAATTGGAATTATTGATGCTCGGGTTAATCGGTCAATCAGTTAGGATTTGACCTTTCCGTACCATCCTTGTTCCCATTAACAGTTCTGCGCGCCTAGCAACCATTCTGGATTTCAGCACATCATGAAAACGCAGAAGGCTCACAAACATTTTGTATGAACTTCAACCCATATTCGTTATAATATTTATTTTGAGCCCATTACTTCCCTGCCTCCATCTGGAGGAAACCTGCTAATGCAATCCAATAATGCTGAGTAGAAAAGTCAACGTTTCAGACCCATAGAGTACTTTCTCTGATTTAAGAAATCGAGTTCCTTAACAATCCAAAAGGGCCCACCAAAACATTGCTATTTCGGTAATAATCGAGTGAAAAAACCTCAAAAACACTGTGCAACGAGTGGGCAAAAATCCATTTTTAGGTGGACAAAATTATTTTTTTGTCTTTTTCAATGTTTTTGAGGTCACTGAGTAAGGTAAAAATCTTCAAAAAGTTCTATGACCCATAGTTTTTAGTATAGCCAACAATGTGATGTTGTAGACACACATAAATTTGGACATAGTTGATAAAAATTGAGAAAACATTTTGTATATCTATGGAACATTTAAATAGTAACTTTTTGCATCTATTATTTACATACATATATTCATAAAAAATAATACATATGATATACTACAAAAATAAAGAACAAAAATGGACCAACAACCTAATGAAAAAAGCCGTTGTACCGACTTTTTTTTTAATAATAATAATAATAACTTGAAGAAAAAAGTAATTGTACTGACTGGTTTTTTTTTGTTTTTTTTAATAATAACAAATATATGAAATTATATTATGCACTAAAAACTAAAAACGAATTATCCATTAATAATCGTCTGATTCTATATTTCTACGTCCATCAGCATTTTCATCTGATAAGTCAGTATCGTTAGCCTCTTTTTCTACTGACAGTTCTTGAAGTTGATCATATGGTAAACTACACTCCAATAGGCTAATTCGGATACATCGGATTGTTGCTTTTTTACGCAAACCTTTCCGAAAACTAGCGCCAATCTGGCCCGATGAAAGTAAAACAGCATCAATAGAAGTCACCTGTCCTGTCACCTGTGACATAGACCTGCACCTCGACTTGTGGACTGTCCTGTCACCCGTGACATAGAACTGCACCTTGACTTGTGGACTGTCCTGTCACCCGTGATATAGACCTGCACCTTGACTTGTGGACTGTCCTGTCACCCGTGACATAAACTCAAACTCAAACACCTTCCCTTCCAGCCACTGGGAAACTTCCACTACAAAACTCATGAAAATGAAAAAGTCCAATGAAATTCCAGGCGAGGCCAGAACTCCTATGCGGAGGCAGCTGGGAGAGCTACACGATTGCACAGATGCAGTCTACAGGCTCTGATGATGAGACCTTATCTGGAAAGCGGTTTATAGCTTGAAATAAACTATTTCAATCTGTAATTGTTGGAATTTTTCATTATCCTACATGATGGTAATGAACCTCCACCAACCAGCTCCCTACTACCTGTGAACTATAAAAAGTCCGTCAAGCAGGAGCTGCATAACTAAGCACTTTCCTCAGAATTTTTGTAGTGTAGACTACATTACTGAATAATAACCTAGTATATAAATAAAATAAAAACGTGAATAGTTCTGCTCATTTACATTTCTTATTGGTTCCTGAGTTATGTTAATACATGATACTGTACTACTTAATAAATACAAAAAAACTTCATTTTCCATCTTTTGTGCTGACGCAGGAACAGGATACAGTCCCTCTTGTGGGAGATAGTGCTCCTCGCAGCGGCTTTGGGAACCTACGTCGGGCAGGCTAATTCTAATGAAACAGTTTAAAGTAAACCCTCCTTTCCAATAGACCGATTACTTTTTTTCATTTTTACAACACTTCTTTCTCATGAGATACCCACGAAGTATACCGCGTTTCGTTACAATGCAACAGAAATTATTACCGGTATATAAGTACTTTAGGTCCAGAGTAAACCCCCCTCCAAATAACCCGATTTAGTTTATTTTTACAACCCATTTTTCTCTGTTGATTACCACCACGAATACCGAGTTTCGTTGAAATGTAAAAAAATTACGGCTGGTAGTGGCAAGTTGGTAATGTGGGTCCGGAGTAAACCCCCCTCCTAATGAACCGATTTAGTTTATTTTTACAACGTATTTCTCTCTTTAGATGATCAACATAACGAATACCGAGTTTCGTTTTGGGTCCGGGGTAAACCCCCCCTCCCGGTGGACCGATTTTGGTAGTTACCGAACTCGTTCAATGGTTTGCTAATTGAACGCTATATACCACGTTTCGTGAAGAAAAAACAAAAACTCTGGCCGCTATCGTGTTAACAGACACACACACACATATATATATATATATAAATTTTAACGGGGGTCATTTTCGGTGTCTACTAGGTAGGATCGATAAAGATTTGAAGAAATTTTTCAAAAATTCCGTCATGAGTGCAACCTCAATAGCTACTTTCCTTCGGAGGAAATAAAATAACAAAAATAAAATAACATCAAAATAAAATAACAAAAAAAAAATAAATAAATAAAAAAAAATAATAAAAAAAAATAAAATGAATAAAAAAATAATAAAATAAAACAAAATATATGTTTACATTATATATATTTTTTATTATTTGTACTGTATTTATATATGTACTGTGCACTGTACATATATATGTATACTATATTTATATAAGTGCAAATATATTTATGTGTGTGTGAATCTGGTTCTTATATCCATGCAATTTTATAACAACAATAATTTCTCTTTTTTTCCAAACTTAGATTCTCCCAAATACAACTTTAGTAACACAACTCTATCTCAAACACATAATACTGAAAACACTCTCCATCCTAACATTAATCTTGCACAATTAAACACAACAAGGGCGGAGATGACCAAGCAGTTTTCTGCCCTTAAACTACCAACCCAACCCAACCCTTCGGAGGAAAGTGCTAAAAAACACGATTTCCTTATAGAAAAAAAAATGGAAATTTATTAGGACGTTTAAGAGAAAAAATTAGATGTTTATTTTAATTTGGTCAAAGCAAATACAGCTAAAAATCAAAAAGGCCGTCACGCAGGAGCTGCATAACTAAGCACTTTCCTCAGAATTTGGGTAGTGTAGACTGCTTTCCAGAACAATTTGCTTAAAATATCCTACATAAATAAAATAATAACACGAATAGTTCTCTTTTAAATTTGTAATGAGTAACTGGGCAATTATTAATTTGCTTCCAGAGTTATGTTTACACATGGTACCTATTACACTACGTAATAAATACAAAAAACCTCATATTATCGTATTTTGATCTAACGCAGGAACAGGATAAAGTCACTCTAGTGGTAGAAAGCGCTCCTTGCGGCGGCTTTGCGAACCTACGTCTGGCGGGCTTTTCTATTGAAATATATTACAAATTAAACCCCCGCTTTCCGATTGACCGATTCAGCTCATTTTTACAACACTTCTTTCTCATGAGTTACCCACGACGTATACCGCGTTTCGTTACAATACAGCAGAAATTACGACCGGTATGAGTATATTAGGAATTTGGGTCCGGAGTAAACCCCCCCTTCTAATGAACCGATTTAGTTTATTTTTACAACACATATTTACCAGTAGATTACCACTACGAATACCTAGTTTCGTCGAAATATACCAAAGATCACGGCTGGTAGTGCCGAATTGGTATTGTGGGTCCGGAGTAAACCCCCCCTTCTAATGAACCGATTTAGTTCATGTTTATATCTCACTTTTCTCTCTATATTACCACTACGAATACCAAATTTCGTTGAAATATAACAAATATTACGGCTGACATAGTCAAATTAGTGTTTTGGGTTCGGGGTAAACCCCCCCTTCCGGTGGACCGACTTTGGTGGTTAACGAACTCGTTCAATCGTTTGCTAATTGAATGCTATATACCAAGTTTCGTGACGAAAAAACAAAAACTCTGGCCGCTATCGTGTTAACAGACACATATATATGTATATATATATGCATATATATATATATATATATATATATATATATATATATATATATATAGATATATATAAATTTTAACGGGGGTCATTTTCGGTGTCTACTGGGAAGGATCGATAAAGATTTGAAGAAATTTTTCAAAAATTCCGTCATGAGTCCAACCTCAATAGCTACTTTCCTTCGGAGGAAAGTGCTAAAATGGATCCATGCAATAACAAAGTATCGAAAAACAGTATTCAACAAAATATTGGAATATAAAAATTGAGCATTTGTTGAGGAAAAAGAGGTGCTCTCAAAATGTTAGTAGAGGTGAAATAAAACGGATGAAGGATAACGATTACAACTATTTTTTCCTCAGTTCAAAAACGACAACACAATATCGGAATTAACATTTACATTGGCACAACTTTTATATGGCCACGGAAACACTAACTCGTACTTTAACTAATTGAACTAATAGAATGAAAAATGTCCCTGCGATCATTACACCCAGCAATCGACAGCTCATTTTCGACTTCGGATTCAAAAGTGCTTACAAATTGGTCAATCGTCATCTACCAAACAATATTAATTAAGGTTTTGCAAAGAGCACATTGCAAGAAGGGGTAAAACTATACATACAGAGAAAATTGAGATAGCAATGCCTTCAACAAGACAATAAAATACATTAGGGACGTGGATTTAAATAATATAGTCCTACATATTTGGGTTAGTTCGATGGGGAAATAATTTAAAAAAAAAAGTACGTTTAATGAGAAAAATGTCTTTCCTGATGTCAGTCAAGGTTTAGTGTAAAACTAAAAATCTATGTCACCGCCGAAAATCAATATATAAACTTACTTACGCTGAACGCCGCTTGAACTAACCGTCACGATCAGTTCTTAGAACTGGCATCAAGCTAGAGGAAAACTTTTTCCAATAAATCTAGAATCAATATGACATCAGAATATTCTATAAGAACTTTTATAAATTCTTAGAATTTCCTCGTATTTCGAATATGAGAAAATTCGTTAGCATATTCAAAATGAAAAAGTTTTAAATTAATTTTTTTCCAGCATAAGATGATGAACTTGTAAATTACATTTGTTACTTTTTTTCCTAAATATTTATTGGTATATTAATTTATTCACACACTTTGTTTTTAGGGCACAATACAAAGTGGTATGTGCTTAAGATTTAAAAATATAATACAAATGTAAACAGACTAAATTTTTTATTTTATTTTTTTTTAAATAAATGTTTATTTAAAATCTGTACAATTATATAGTACAATAATTAATTGTGCTTGTCTTGTATAAATTTCAGTGAATAGTACAGTGTTGGGCAAAAATTATTCAGAATGATGAATAATGATTAATGGATAAATGTATTATTTCATTCATGAATGAAGAATAATTACTTTTATTCATTATTCGTTATTCTGTGAATGAAGTTTATGTTTTATTCGCAAATTACTCGAATGATCATTCAGAATAAACATGTTTTAGTGAATAACGATAGATTTATTATAATGTTGGCAGCCAGAAATACGTATATATATGTGTGTTAGAGTAGGATTATTTAGTAGACCAACTAGAAATAAATAATAACGAATGATGAATAATGAATGATGAATAACGAATAATGAATAACGAATAATTCCTTGAATAATTCATGATGTACCGTGTAAATAAGATAATTCAGTGAATTATTCATCATTCACTAAAAATTTATTCGAATGATCATTCGAATAATAATTTATTCGAATAATGCCCAAGACTGGAATAGTATATGGAAGTAGCCAATCATTATTGGCACTTCCTAATATATGCTAACATTCATATTTTCACAGTTTTTAACCGCTGCTAGGGTAGCTGGTCACGGGGCCAAAGTCTCTTAAGCCTCCTGGGAAGGTCTTTAGGATGTGTCCGAGTGGATAGGGATTGACCTCTAGTGATTGACAATTTGGAATGAAACGTTAGGAATCGGGATTTTGCGAGGCCTTTTACGAAGCGGATATTTAGATCGTTGTTTAGGGTTTTGTTGGAGACATAAAAGGGAGCATTGACTATTCTTAGCACTTTGGATAGGAATGCTTGTATTCGTTGTATGTTTGAGTGAGGTCTGATTATAGTTTTGTATATAGTGAGTTTGTTGTGTGTCGTGAGCTTTGAAGTAGGCCCAAGTAGTCGTCGTAAGAGTCCAAATCTCCTGTTCAGCTCTTGTCTTTTTAGTCGTGTGTGTGGGTTCCATGTGACTCTGCTGTCTAGTAGTAGTCCCAGGTAACGCACCTCATTAGATACTGGAAACAGATTAATACAAATTAAAATTTACAGAAATAAGAAGAAGAATAAAGCCATATTAATACCTAACAAAAGCATAATAGATCAGAGAAATTAATTAGAACATAATATAAAAGTATTAATAATATATGCTATCATTAGTGCTTGTTATATC
Source organism: Gonocerus acuteangulatus (assembly GCA_946811695.1). Taxonomy (NCBI): domain Eukaryota; kingdom Metazoa; phylum Arthropoda; class Insecta; order Hemiptera; family Coreidae; genus Gonocerus; species Gonocerus acuteangulatus. The sequence goes on along the minus strand of OX328124.1, from coordinate 107,327,430 downwards.
TTACATTTTCAAGATTTCAGAGTAAATTTCCTAAGGTTTAGGGACGCTATCGTGAAATAGTAAAGTTTTCGGACTTCAGATTCATTAAAATCTTTGACAGAAAAAACAGGTTTTCGGGAGGGATGTTTAAAATGTAATTTAATGGTATATAAAGTTTTAGTTTACAGAAAATTAAAATATTTTCTTCCCTAACCAACAGTATGGTCATCGAATTTTCTATGGACAAATTCAATGTAAATAAAAGTCGACTAGCAGGAACTGTGTCATCTTAAACGCGATTCCATCACATTCTTATCCGCAGCTTTATTTTGAAAGCTTAGAATGGAAACAAAAATGTTGTTTTGATATTTTGTGAAATATTTAAGCGCATTCTGCAATGATATCTCGAAGAAAAGCGAGTTCTTAGGCGGCAAAGAGCTCTGAAAACTAACAGTCACCAACACTAGGCGGAAATTATTAACGACCCTTCCTCATCTCTTATCGCTCATTTTTAGTAAAGGGCTGAGAAAAAACCGTTAATGACACAATAATTTCTCTCATTTAACGTACTTTTTTAAATTATTTCCCCATCGAAGTAACCCAACGAGGTAGGGCTTTATTATTTTATTCTGTATATCCCTAATGCATTTTATTGTCTTAATGAAGACATTGATATCTCTATAGCTTTACCGCATCTTGCAAAACGTTTTAAGTGGGGAATATAGTTTGATAGAATCCGTTGGATTTATGGGCCAATATATATATATATATATATATATATATATATATATATATATATATATATATATATATATAGACAAACATAAATAAAATAAATATTTGAAAACATTTTTCAAAAATCCTTTCATGAGTGGAAAAAATGATAAAATCTTTTCCCAGAGTGTGTGTTAAATGAATGGAATTGGTGTAGAAAAGCGAATAGGATATTATTTACGAGAGTACAATAACGAGTTCCAGCAGTATTTTCCATCTTTAATTCCTGGCGACCACCTGTTGCTTACTCTCATTCTTTCTTTGTTCTACTAAAATCTTAAAGCAATAATTTTCACAGATCATCTAATAACATTCAGTGGTTTGATTTACATTCTATTGTCAAAGATAGCGTTGGTTTTTTGTAAGAAGTGCTCAATGTAAGTTCTGTTAGTTATTATAAAATTTCAGACTCGTAGAAACTGTTGGAAACATTGTTTTATTTTTTTCTATATATTCCTTAGAGGCAGACATAAAAAAGAGTTTACAGCGTTGTGTGAGAGATCGAAAAAGCGCCGGGTTCTTCTGATATCTGGCCCAGAGCTTTCTTTACGGAGAAAAAATATAAAAAGGCAAAACAAAATCAGCCCAGACATTAATGAATGTATAATAGAGGATGACAGTAATAATCAAATAGATATTGGTTTCGATATAAGTTTACATTCTCTAGAAGCCAAAAACGATTCAGATTCGGAATTAAGAAATTATTTAATAATTTCATAGAAAATAGTAAAATATTATTATTCTATGGCAATATTACTATAAGTATGAGTTACTACTATACTATTACTACATTATATGTTACAGTTATATATTTTATAATATTGTTATTAATAATATCATTACCTGCTATATTATTGCTATTAATATTAAAAATATTACAATTAATATTATTATAGCCGTATAGTATGCTTTATTATACTATTGTTACCTTGTTTTGAGTTGATTTCAATTAATAAAAATGTTTATTTGAAAATAACTAATGGTTAATGATTTTTGTCCATAATCTTCACTACTTCGTTACACTGTGCGACGGTTCGGCTTGAAATTCAAGCCTTGATGAAATGAAATGAAAATTTGTATTCTTATTTCGGGAATCTTGTCCCATAGGAATAATTTTGAATTTACAGAATAATAAACAAATTTAATATATAAAATTATAAATATTACCAGTATATAATGTACAGTTTGTATATAAGCTAGGGATTGGGTAAAACTTGTAGGGATAGAAAGTGGTCGAAGAGTCGGGATTTAAAGGTTTCTAGGTTGGTAGAATGGCGGACAGACAGAGGTAAGGAATTCCATATCGAGGCGGCACGGGTGACAAATGATTTTTCGAATAATGCAGTACGGTGAGAAGGAATATAAAGATCGGAAGGACGAGATCGGGTGTTACGGGAGAGAACAGAGGATTTAAATGTAAGGAGTTGAAAAATATAAGAAGGTCTTCGGGAGTGAATTACTTGGTAAAGGACTGAGCCGAGGAAGTACTGTCGACGATAAAGAGGGAATAGCCAATTTAGCTCCTGGTAGAAATGTGATATGTGGGAGTCTCTGGGGATCCCGAATGATAAAACGAACGAAACAGTTCATGAGGCATTTGAGTTTTGCCTCGAGATCGCCTGAAAGTCCGTGACTTTGAAGCCGAGTAACGCAAAAATGAAAGCCTTACGTTTTTTCGCCATAATTTCACAACAACGTATCCGTATTTATTTTGTTTAATGCTCGTATTTCGAATACGGCAAAATACTTTAGCATATTCAAAATGAGAATTTTTTTAATTAATTTTTTTTTCAGCATAAGATGATGAACTTGTAAATTACTTTTGTTATATTTTTTCTTGACTGCTGTATTATCTTGAGATGCTCTTTTCAACAAATGCTGCCGAAGTATTCACATAATTTCTATAACTTTAAAACTATTCCGTCAAATTTTTAAACAAAATGGATTATATTCGTTATTGAAAACGTTACTTTGAAGGTAGATACTCTAAGGGCTAACTGTAGAATAGTGTTCGTGAAACGTTACTTTGAAGGTAGATACTCTAAGGGCTAACTGTAGAATAGTGTTCGTGAAACGTTACTTTGAAGGTAGATACTCTAAGGGCTAACTGTAGAATAGTGTTCGTGAAACGTTACTTTGAAGGTAGATACTCTAAGAGCTAACTGTAGAATAGTGTTCGTGAAACGTTACTTTGAAGGTAGATACTCTAAGGGCTAACTGTAGAATAGTGTTCGTGAAACGTTACTTTGAAGGTAGATACTCTAAGGGCTAACTGTAGAATAGTGTTCGTGAAACGTTACTTTGAAGGTAGATACTCTAAGGGCTAACTGTAGAATAGTGTTCGTGAAACGTTACTTTGAAGGTAGATACTCTAAGGGCTAACTGTAGAATAGTGTTCGTGAAACGTTACTTTGAAGGTAGATACTCTAAGGGCTAACTGTAGAATAGTGTTCGTGAAACGTTACTTTGAAGGTAGATACTCTAAGGGCTAACTGTAGAATAGTGTTCGTGAAACGTTACTTTGAAGGTAGGTACTCTAAGGGCTAACTGTAGAATAGTGTTCGTGAAACGTTACTTTGAAGGTAGATACTCTAAGGGCTAACTGTAGAATAGTGTTCGTGAAACGTTACTTTGAAGGTAGATACTCTAAGGGCTAACTGTAGAATAGTGTTCGTGAAACGTTACTTTGAAGGTAGATACTCTAAGGGCTAACTGTAGAATAGTGTTCGTGAAACGTTACTTTGAAGGTAGATACTCTAAGGGCTAACTGTAGAATAGTGTTCGTGAAACGTTACTTTGAAGGTAGATACTCTAAGGGCTAACTGTAGAATAGGGTTCGTGAAACGTTACTTTGAAGGTAGATACTCTAAGGGCTAACTGTAGAATAGTGTTCGTGAAACGTTACTTTGAAGGTAGATACTCTAAGGGCTAACTGTAGAATAGTGTTCGTGAAACGTTACTTTGAAGGTAGATACTCTAAGGGCTAACTGTAGAATAGTGTTCGTGAAACGTTACTTTGAAGGTAGATACTCTAAGGGCTAACTGTAGAATAGTGTTCGTGAAACGTTACTTTGAAGGTAGATACTCTAAGGGCTAACTGTAGAATAGTGTTCGTGAAACGCTGATTTTATAAATTAAAATTAGTTCAATAAATATATTAATATTAATCCGAAATAAACGAATATGTCAATAACCCAAAGGAAAAGCGAATACAAAGTGGACGTGATACAGAGATCTTTGTTGCCAAAGAGAGTCGTGAACTTGTTTCACTGTTCCAATATTTGGCGAGTCCTGTCTCAACAGCTGGAGAAATAAAGGAAGATGTTGGACAAAGAATAAAGAAAGCCTAGGGATTCTTTGCCCAACATCAACTAATCTGGCGCACAAAACAATTAGAAAGAAAGACAAAACTAAAAATAAGAATTATTGAAATTTGCGGAAGATCAATAAAACTTCACTATATTTATTGATAAAGCTTTAACTATATTTATTTTCTGTCTTTTCTACTTGTTTCTGATATTTTTGATTTCTTTTTGGGAAGAATATTTTATAAATACAAAGACTTTTAGGGGGAAAAAAAATATAATAATAATAATATTTTTTTTATTTATTTTTTATTTACATACTTAGCTTTTACGGCATGGCCCCATACAAAGGGGTGTGTGCTTACTATTTAACAAATTAATACACATAAAAGAAATGAATAGTAAATCAATAATAATTAATAACAATAAGAAATGCCAAACTTAGAGCTTAAAATATCTTACATTATCAATATTCTAGAGCAAATTTTCGAAGGTTCAGGGACGCTATTGTATAATAGTACACTTTTCGAGCTTGATACTCATTCAAATCTTTGAGGAAAATAAACAGGTTTTCGGGAGAGATAGTTATAATGTCTGGAAGGTAGGAGGTTCTGTATGGATTATAGATTGGGCATGCTACTAGGAAATGATAAATATCCTCAAACTGATTACTATTGCAGATAGGACAGATTTCATTGGGGTTTATGGATATTGTAGTATTTTTGTCGTTTAGTTTTATCATATTTTTATTAATTGTTCTAATTTTGGCTATTACTCTATAAAATGGAAATGGGAGGTTCATATTTAGGTAAGCAGGTGTAATAATAATAATATAATATAATACAATTCTGAGAAGGATTCTGAAAACCAATAGGCCAAACACCAAGAAAATGGTGAATTGTGGCGATTATGTAAACCAATAAGCCAAACACCAAGAAAATGGTGAATTGTGGCGAGTATGTAAACCAATAAAAAAAAAATACCGCAACCAAATTTAAATATTTTATATCAACAGAAAAAATATTTAAAAGTAATCATAAGAATTTTTGAATTATGGTCTCAAAATTAGGGACTTCAATATTTACGTTTCACTGAGCTAATGTTATTTTATAACTCCAAAACGGACTCTACACAATGTAAATAAGATATTTAACTATTTTAAATTATCAAAACATGTATTAAAATATCTACTCGACATTTTTCTTATTTAAATATTGAGTTATCAAAACCAAAAACCTATTAGAATGTAAACAGAAGTCTGTGGGGGGGGGGAAGAAGTCTTTTATACGCATCTTGTAGCATAATTAAGTTTTACGTACGGATTTTCACGCAACATTAGGTGAAATGAGAAAAGGCAAGTAAAATATATTGAAATGTTGAAAAGCCAAAGGAAAAGTTGGAGAGATATCAAGTTCTATGATCTAAATGAGTCTTCTAATTTATTTATTTATTCCTTTGGAGAGCTCCGCATCAAGGCTGATTTGCTCAAAAGAATAATCAATAAAAGGAAAGAATAAAAAAGTGAGAATAAATAATAATAAGTAATATAATAAAGTAAAAGCTTACGAATCCATTGTTCTCGTTCTAAAAATTAAATAAAACCCGATTATGGGAGATAAAATAGGGCTTTAATTATCATAATAATCGTCCTGTGTCCAACCGTTAAAAAAATGAAATAAAAATAAATAAATAAACGAATAAATAAATAATAATAAATACATTTTTTATTTATTTATTGAGATGTCACAACGAGGCGATATGCTCTTTAAGTCAATGTGCGAACAAAGCTAACAATTATACAGCACCATACTAACATGTCTTACAAATATAAACAAAAACAATGAATTTGGGAATATATTTCATGAAATAGTAATGTTGAACATTCGGATTGAAAATGCAACAAAAATAAATTTTTTAATTAAAAAATTAAACATGAAAATATAAGTTATATTACGTATATATATATATATATATATATATATATACACCTTCAAAACTTGTAATTTTAAATGAATTATAATGTTAAATGCATTTAACTGTTAAATAAACAATAGTGTATTAAAAAAGTTGAAATTTCTTTTTAAGTATCAGATATTTTAGTATATTGTCTATGTGTGTACATAAAAATGAATAAACTAATATAAATAATAAAATGAATAATTAATAGAAATAAATAAATGAATAAATATATAGAGAAAGGAAAAAAATAACCGTAAATAAAAGGTTTAAATGAAGGAATCGGTCGACAATTATTGTAAGATCAGAAATTTTGGTTTGGAATTTAAATCGTGGGTTATTTGTAATATCACTATATTTTATTGTATGTATTTGTAGTCTGTAGTTACGTCAGTATGATAGCAATAAATGGGCTGTTATCTGATAACAGCTAGCTTAGGTGATGAGGTGCCTGTAGGTTGTCTCTTTTCATGCAGCCTGTAAGTAGATGTTTCACTGTTAAAGGAACGTTGCATGTATCGCACCTTGGTTTGTCGTGTTTAGTAAATAGGTGTGAGTAGTGTTGTAAAAGAACGCGCCTTTGAGGCTAGAAGGCGCGGCTCGTAAAAGCTCGAGCTCTTAATATATAAATAAACTCTTCTGTGAGACGGTGATGGCAACACTGTCGTACTACTACTATAACCGTGCTTGCCAAAGTTCTACCTTCCCAGGGCTCCAAGGCCGAGCCTTCAAGGCTCGATGGAGAACCTTCAGGGCTTGATAAGGTTAGGCTGAAGCCTCACTCCGGAGCCTTCATCGAGCCCTCAGAGCTCCGGCTGTTGAGGTTAGATTCAAGGTTCAGGCCTCAAGCCTCTAGTCAGGGCTCGCTTTTAACAACACTAAGTGTGAGTGAGTGAGGCGTGTATGTCCAATTCTTAGCCTTGTTAGTACAACGTAGTCATGTCTTGTTCTATGTTCTCTTGATGAATATGGTTGTATTCTGCTCTTTATCTCCCTTAGGTGGTTATCTTCAATGCAATACCACCTATTCAGGATAGCTTCTGTTATTTTAATTTGTAGGTCATTAACTGTAAGTAAGTACTGGTCGTCCAAGTTCATTCTTCTTTAATTCTTCGTTCGGGTGCTGTCGTCTAATTTAAATGACTTCACCAGATGTGTAAATGTTCTATGTTCATCTGTAGGAGAAGATCACCGGAACAAGATGGAGGACGGGGATAAGACTGACAATAGCCATGACTTGAACATAATAAATAATGTCCAATCCTTAATTTGGTGAATTCTAGTCCCTACATTCTCGAAGATTGTCGATTGGTAATACATATTTTATGTTAATTACGCTTAGAAAGAATAATTTTAATAAATCATTATTCCGTGATTTAAGTGGTCTTTATAACATGACATTGTTTAGGCACGAATAAGATGTGTGACGTTTATCAGAGCACAACAAACATTTTACATGCATATCGTGGCATAATTACCTGTTGTACAGAGATTTTCACGCAACATACAAAACGGAATGACAAAAGTCATGTTAAAAGTGCTAATGAAGGAATGTGATATGGATCACATGAAATTATTCTTTCCCCCCTTTTTTTTTTTTTTAATTTTAAATCTACACGCAAATATTCAACAACTCACACATTTTTTCTCGCGTCTAAGTTAAATTTTGTTGTCGTCCATCAAAACTTCAATCTTTTAACATTTCCTGACATAATTAAATCTTTGTTACAGGCCAAGATCACGAAGGTGTTGCCGACCACTTGTTGCACGGTGTCACCACTCGCGGCTGACTAGAAATTACCCACGTGACTGTGTAATAGAGGAAGGCTAGCGTGTCGGCCCCAGGGGAAACAGGCCTTCATAATCCCACTACCTGCTCTGCTGGCTAATCAAATACACCCTACCCTTAGCTCTTGGTCGGCCTATTAGTGCACGATATTGGCTAAATAACCATTCAACACTCCCCTGTACACCCTATAGCGTGGCCTTGTTGTTTACATTATAACCTCTTGTAAGACATTAGGGGGAATGTTGTAACAAGATTTTTTACCCCTCCTCATGTTGTCTTATATAAGAAACGATTAATTTCATCTATTTATGAGCAATAGCAACTAAGGCAATTCGCTCGAAACAATTATGCAGGGTGTATCGCAAGTTTATGACAATCCTTCAGGGGGGAAACTAGACAAAAAACGTAGTCAAACACTACCAAGCTACACATTTCTATCTCACTCCGTTCCAGACGTATGCCGGTCTAAAAGTTCTTTAGAGAAAACCGTGTTTTTTATAGTACAACTCCAATTTTCTCGGCTTGTAATCTTTTTAGCACTTTCCTCCGAAGGAAAGTAGCTATTGAGGTTGCACTCATGACGGAATTTTTGAAAAATTTCTTCGAATCTTTATCGATCCTACCTAGTAGACACCGAAAATGACCCCAGTTAAAATTATATATATATATATATATATATATATATATATATATATATATATGCTATATATGTGTCCATTAACACGATACAGGCCAGAGTTTTTGTTTTTTTTGCCACGAAACTTGGTATGTAGTATTCCCCCATCAAACGATTGAACGAGTTCGTTAACCAACAAAATCGGTCCATCCGGAGGGGGGGGGGTTACCCCGTAGCCAAAGTAGTTATTTGTCAATACCAGCCATAATTTTTGTTATATTTCAACGATACTCGGCATTTGTTGTGGTCAACTGAAGAGAAAAATGTGTTGTAAAAATAAACTAAATGGGTTGACTAGAAGCGGGAGTTTAATCCGGACAGAAATTACTAATTTGCTCATACCGGTCGTAATTTCTGCTGTATTGTAACGAAACGCGGTATACGTCCTGGGTATCTAATAAGGAAGAAGTGTTGTAAAAATGAACTATATGGGTCTATCGGAAGGGGGGATTCACATTTTACTATGTTTGGATTGAATTGAAACAGGTGTTATTTATGTTTTTATATTATTTATCTATATAGGTTATTTTAAGCAAATTATTCAGGAATGCAATCGAAACTACCCAATTTTGAGGAAAGTGCTTAGTTATGCAGCTCCTGCGTGACGAACTTTTTTCAATAATTCAGTACATTTTTGAAATCAGCATGAAATTCACTTTAAGAATAATGCACATTCAATGTTCACAATTATCTCATTCAGACCGTAATATCAATCCGAAAAGTAGAAATTAATAAAAGCTTCTGATTAGTGACAACTTTTCGACAGTCACTACTCTTCTAAAATAAATCTCACAAAAGTTGTAAAATTTAATCAGCTTTCCAATGGTATACTCAAATTTGAGATTGTCTCTCAATTTCATAATGTAATTGGAATTCTAGTGTGAAAAACTCAAATAAAGGTAATATTATGTTATTTTCGTGATATTATAAGGAATACATAAAAATTATTCATCATGAAATTAATATTTAATGATTATAGTAAATCTTACATAAAAGTTGAATTAAAAAAAAAAAAAAAAACGAAAAAATACATCGAAAATTATAAAAGTTTTGACAACTGGCCTCCTCGCAGAACACACTGACGACACCTGGTCAATCTCAGTTTTGAGTACATCAGAATTCAAGTCGATCACAATTATCTTATTCAGACCGTAATATCAATCCCAAAAGCAGAACCTAATAAAAGCTTCTGATTACTGACAACATTTCGAAAATCACTAGTCTTCTAAAAGAAATCCTGCAGACTGCAGAATCTCAATAAAGTTGTAGAATTTAATCAGCTTTCCAACGATATACTCAAAACTGATATTGACCAGGTGTTGTCAGTGTGTTCTGCAAGGAGGCCAGTTGTAAAAACGTTTATAATTTTCGATGTCTTATTTCGTTTTTGTTTTTTTTATTCAACTTCTATGTAAGAATTACTATAATCATTAAATGATAATTTTATGACGAATAATTTTTATTTATTCCTGATAATATCAAAAAAATAAACTTAACATTACCTTTATTTATTTGATGTTTTTTTCACACTAGAATTCCAATAACATTATGAAATTGAGAGATAATCTCAGTTCCGAGTATAACGCTGGAAAGCTTATTAAGTTTTACAACTTTTGTGATATTTGGCAGTCTACAGGATGTATTTTAGAAGAGTAGTGCTTTTCGGAAAGATGTCGCTAATCAGAAGCTTTTATTAATTTCTACTTTTGGGATTGTTATTACAGTCTGAATGAGATAATAATAATATACACAGACAAATTTGGACTACCGGTTTTTTCGGCCTACGGATCCTAAAACGAGGAAATTTCTCATTCGGTGGAACCGTTTTCGGCTAACATAAGTATGTTGCTTAACCGAGTAAATCATTGTAAAGCCGTATTTACAATGATCTGTTGAGGGCACTGACAGCCAATCTGCTATCAAAGTCGTATTATTATTTGATGGAATCTCTTAGCTAATGGGGAAGCCATCGGCATTGCTTCCAGCTCAGAATTATAGCCTTATTTCCTAACTTCCACCAAATAATCTATCTGGCACTTAATTATTTTACAAGATTCGTCTTAATGTATTTATTTTTTAGAAGCGATGATTTGATCTTTAAGTCTATCCGAGAACAAAACAGTCATACACCATAATATACTTGTATAATATATAAATATATCTTATATATAAATGGGGGCGAGGTTAGCTCAGTGGTAGAGCACTCGACTAATGAACTGGAGGAGCCAGGTTCAAAACCCGAGCGCGCACTAAAGATTTTTTCTTCTAGCGCTGTCGTTCGACGGTTGGATTTGGGGGCACACTATCTCCCTAGTGTGCCGTATGGTCGAGAATCTGATACCTCCACAGTACCTGCCCCTCTGGGCCCTTGAGGCCTGTTACGGGACTGGTTTTTTTTTTTTTATATATATAAATACACGATAAAATGTATAAATGCCGACTAGACATTTCACTTTTCAGAACCCATAGATGACGAAAATAATGGTGGTTGATATTAATAAGTGTATTTATGCATACATACATTTGTTTGATTGCTCTCTTGCTGGCTAAAACATGGACCGATGATGATCAAATTTAGCACACAAGTCCGTCACGCTGGAGCTGCATAACTAAGCACTTTCCTTAGAATTGGGTAGGGTCGACTGGATTCCTGAATAGTTTGCTTAAAATAACCGACATAGATAAATAAAATAAAACATAAATTGTTCTGCTCTTTTGCTTTTATGAGCAGCTGTTTCAATTATTAATTTCATAATTAATTTTCTTCCAGAGTTTTGTGTATGCGTGGCACTACACTACGTAATAAATACACATATTCATCTATTGATCTTGATGAGTTTTGCGAACCTACGTTTGGCGGGAGAATTCAATTTAAACATAGTACAAAGTAACCTCCCCCCCCTTAGACCGATTTAGTTCATTTTCACAACACTTCTTTCTTATTAGATAGCCAGGACGTATAAAGAGTTTCGTAACAATACAACAGGAATTACGACCGGTATAAGGAAATTAGTCATTTCAGTCCGGAGTAAACCCCCCTTCCAGTCAACCGATTTAGTCTATTTTTACAACGAATTTTTCTCTTTTGTTGGCTACAACAAATACGGAGTTTCGTTGAAATATAACAAAAATTATGGCGGGTATTGACAAATAACTACTTTGGCTCCGGAGTAAACCCCCCTTCCGGATGGACCGATTTTGTTGGTTAACGAACTCCTTCAATCGTTTGATGTGGGAATACTACATACCACGTTTCGTAGCGAAAAAACAAAAACTCTGGCCTGTATCGTGTTAACGGACACATATATAACTATATATGCATATATATATATATATATATATATATATATATATATATATATATATAAATGTTAGCTGGGGTCATTTTCGGTGTCTACTAGGTAGGATCGATAAAGATTCGAAGAAATTTTTCAAAAATTCCGTCATGAGTGCAACCACAATAGCTACTTTCCTTCGGAGGAAAGTGCTAAAAACATGAATAGTTCTTCTCTTTTACTTTTGTAATTAGCAACTGTTCAATGTAATTTGCTTTCAGAGTTATGTTTATACATGGTACCTACTACACTACTTAATATATACAAAAAAACTACATATTTTCGTCTTTTGATTTGACGCAGGAACGGGATATAGGTACCACTGTAGAAAGCGCTCCTAGCTCCTGCTTTTCCAACCTACGTCTGGCGGGCTATTGAAACATAGTCCAAAGTAAACCACCCTTTCCGATAGACCGATTTAGTTCATTTTTACAACACTTCTTTCTCATGAGTTACCCACGACGTTTACCCTATTTCGTTGCAATACAGCAGAAATTTGACCGAGCGGTATGAGTATATTAGTAATTTGGGTCCGGGTTAACCCCCCCCCCTTCCTAATGAACCAATATAGTTTATTTTTACAACGTATTTTTCTCTTTAGATGATCACACCGAATACCGAGTTTCGTTGAAATGTAACACAAAATACGGCTGGAATGGTCAAATTAGTGTTTTGAATCCGGGGTAAACCCCCATAAACGTAGGATTCAAAATTATTTTAACCGCAATAGCAGCGCATAACTTCAGAACTTGCTAAAATTAAATTTATAATCACAGTTCAATTACAGATCTGAGTTAAATATTTTTTTTTGTTAATCTATTCTTTATTCGAATCGTGAGATTGGTTGATATAGAATTATGCGAGGAGTGAGGTTTGAAGGAATATCTGTATTCGTGTCAGGTAGCAGGAACCCAGGGAACATGTCTTATCTTCTTCATCTCCTACAACCTTTACTATACACTAGTACTCGATACTACACAGCGGATCAAATTTCTGGGATTGAAGTAGCAAAATAAAATCTACGACCATCACATGATATTTGAAACATTCCCGACTAGCAGGAATATTGTAGTGGGTCTCCCTGTGGTCTAGTGGCTAACGTCTTAGATTTTCATGCGGGGAATGGTGGGTTCGATTTCCACAGGCGGCAGAAATTTTCTCATCTCACGGCTTGCTGAGAAAATTCCTCGCTGCCCCTTGGATGTCGGCGCTAATGGCCCAGATGTCGATGCGCCATAAAAAAAAGAAAAGAAAAAAAGAGATTGTAGTATCGGATATATCAAGTTGAATGTGGATTATATTGGATAGGGTTTCGGGCAAACAACTTGGTGGTCATCATTACCCGAATTACATGAATGTTTTATGGATTTATAATATTTATTACAGCAAACTTCGTTAATAATGATGCATGAAATAAAATAAGAACTCAAGCAATTTATTTTTAGCGCCTTTCCTCCCTCCTTCTATTGGGAGGAAAGTCCCGAATGACATTGACCTTATGACGCAATCCGGAAGTGCTGGATAGAAAATTTCACGGTTCGGAAGCCATAGGTTACACGAAGTATTGGAGTCGATTTTTACCCTTTCATAACTTTGAACCAGTTTAGGATAAACTTACATAGGTAACATACTAATTGTGGGATATTATTAAGGAAGAAAAAATAAAGTGGTTGACCTCGGATAGAAGCAAAGGACATAATATCGTCGATACAAAAGCAAACTAACGAATATGAAAATCACCACTTTTCAGAATGGAAAAGTATTTATTCATAACTTTTTTTTGGACAGTCAAATATTCGGCAGATTTGACCTTTTGATAGTGGAATACTTTCCCTTTAATAGAGTGAAGTCAGATTGAAGAATTTGCCCTAAATAAGTCCAGCAGAAATTATTAAAGATGGACAATGAAAAATGCATTTTTTCATACTCGTTAGTTTGCATTTGTATCGACGATATGATGAAATATGGGTACAACCCAAACATATTGTAAAAATAATAATAATTAGCCTTACCTCCAGGGCGAGAAGAAAGGAAACAGGGTTTAGGAAAAGAATTGAAGAAATTATGGAAGTATCTCACCATTCGCCGGGTAGGTAGGCGTCCAGAAAGGTCCAATCAAACAAGCAACTGTAGGAATAATAATGCCAAGATCAACTTATAACGCCAAGGGAAGCGGAAAATAAACCATTAAAAGCCACTGGCATTCACGCACATAACGAGAGTTGCTTGCGCATGGGCCGGCTATAGGAATAAGAATGGTGGACCAGGCCATCCGCCGTATAATATGTGTCGCGAAACATAAAAATATTTGAATACCTCTCACAATTGATTGTAATTCTAACAATAATTAAACTTAATAATAATACATTTTAATAATAATGAAACCTTACAATAATTAATTTTAATTATGATTAAATACCATCAAAAATAACGCACACTAATAGATGTTAGTAAAATTGGAAATTTTTATAATTCTACGTTGAAGCGTTTCTGAGATGTAGGCGATGGAAAATTGGAATTTATACGACTCACTGATAAAAATTATTAGGCATGATAGAAATTAGGGTGTTATTAAAGGCGAAAATCCAGAAAGGTTGTGTTTTTGGTTCCCAGGGGGTGACCGTTTTGTACTTGTTGTTCCTCTGGAAAACCATCATGTGGGACATCAAATGAATCGTCTCAGGAATACCTGAAGTCGCCAAACAATAAAACTCATTTTCCTATAAAAAAGTCCGACTCGCAGGAACTGCAGCATCTTAGCGCGGTTCCGTTCATGTCCCTAGTGCCATTTGATAAGCTTAGAAAAGAAATAAACTTATTTTTTTTATATATCTCGTGAAAATTGTCAAAATCCTCTCGAACATCTCGAATAAAAGTGATATTAAGGCGTCAGGGACACCGACAGTAGCTAACTTTTACACAGAAGCGGAAATTACAGAATCTGGCTCTCATTCTAAAGCAAAGCTCTATAAATCAATACAAAATATGCCTAATAAAGCCTTTCTAGAGGATACAGAAGCATGGGCGTATATGAGGGGGGGGGGCTGAGGGGGCTGCAGCCCCTCCCGAAATTTTGAATTGCTGATAAAAACTTCTCGTAAAACCCTTAAAAATAAATTAAATAAGATCACTTAGTTCATAAAACATATTTTATTTTACGTGCAATAGCGTTTTAGTTGCCTAAAACTATTCCAAGCTCTAAATATTTAGTATTCCATACCCTGGAAATGGTCTCAGCCCCCCCCCCGAAATTGTTTTTATATACGCCCATGTACAGAAGGATCAAGAAGAAGTACACAAGTCCACAAGAGTAGAATACCCTGCCTAATATAGCCTATATAGAATAATATGCCGAATAAAACGTATCTAGTAAATACACAAGGACAAATAAAAGTCTTGACGAATAACAAGTCAAAAAAAAACTTTATTTAACAAAATAAAACAAAGTTTAGTTGCCCAACTACAATAGAATAATATACCTAATTAAGTCTACGGAGTAGACACAAATGGACCAAAAACAAGTCTTGTGGAATATTGATTTTTTTCTAATTAAATACTTTTTATCAATATTTAGTATATAACCTTTGTTGAAAATTATTGATTGCTAATTGATGAATCGGTTTACAACTAAGTAGTCTTTATAAATATTTAGTATATAACCTATTTTTGGATCTGTGTTTTTGGGGTGCTCTCCGCCTAGGCTTTGTATTTGTGTCGGCAGATACCTGGGGTATATTTACAGCTCTTGAGGATTAACTCTTAGCAGGTAAATTTCCTGCGGCCCCATTGTGTTCTACGGGCATTGAACCGCCATATACGCTCATAGTATCTAACCGTTGTGAAGTTTATTTTTTGGATTTAGGACTTAATATACATATGTAGACTAAATCATAGCAAGAAGTAATCCTCCGTCGTCGGTTCTTAACTATGTAGACTCGCTAATGTTATCCAATCTTAGATACATCGTATTTAAAATCCACAGCAAAAACACGACATTTCATCAGAATCCCCTGCTGAATAAAACTTATATAGAATAATATGCAAAATAAAGCCTATCTAGTGGATAAAAATAGAGGAAAAAAGCCGTTCGTGGTGGTAGAAAATCTTAAAAGTATTTCGCTCAGAAATCTCCGAAATATTGTCACTAATTTTACGTATCCTGTTTTATAGCCAAATAGATTTATATTCTATAATCAATAAGAAAAACCTACTAACAATAAAAAACTATGGGTAACAGATGAAAATAGGGAATACCAAGAATAATTCTAAAGAACGAAATCAACACCAGTACTGTAATCTAGATATTCATACGGCATCATCGAATTCTAACAAACAAAATATTGATTCTAATTATACGTATCCTGTTTTATTGACAAATACATTTGACTACTATAAGCAATTAAAAACACTAGGGAATATGCCAAAGAACTCAGAGTAGGAGCCTCGACAGTTTCAAGACATTTGAAGGAAATCGACAAATCCAAAGCTGACATTACTTCGCTTATTCAAAACTTTCTTTAGAACCTTTCTTGTAGACCATTTAGTAAGCTTTCGAATGGTAACCTTTCGCTTCCCAAGATTTTCAACCGTTTTCGAGATATTAAGAAATTATACGAAGTTCCCAAAACTTTTCATTATTTCTGACAACAGAAAATTGGTCTCATTTTACCTATCCTGTTTTACACACACATACATTTTCCTTACAAATACAACATAAGAAATTAAAGAAATAAAAAGCAATAAAAAACCAAGGGAAAGAGACAAAAATTACAAAAAGAACGACAAAAACCCGTTCATAAGAACAAAACAGACGTATTTGAAGTTTTAAGCATTTATTTCTCCGATTGACATAACCTAATCAAAAATAGTTTTAGAATCATTTTTGTAGAGAATGTAGTAAGCTTTCAAATAGTTTCAATCCACTTACCACGATTTCCCAACCGTGTTCGAGATATTAATGAAAGTATACGAAATTTCCAAAACTTTTCATATCTGTTCATAAAAAATTTTATTCTAACCCTTCCTTAACTCCAAACGTAACATAACTTTCAACATATTAGTTTTAATGAAAGTAGAACATGCACATAAAGTTTTAACTGAATCCCGTTATTCTAAGTACCCAAACCAAAAACGGTATTCAAAAACTATTTTTCCAATTTTCTCGACAACGGTTAAAGCTATCGCCTTGAAAATGGTTTCATTCGTTTTTCTAGCCCAAGAAGCCTATAAAACGAGTACTTACAAGCTTATGAACTCAAAAACGTAAGCGTTACGATTTTTTCTGCGCGAATTTCGCCCCAAACGCCATCTTCCAGTGGGCGGATTTTGCTGGTTAACGAACTCGACCTTTCAAATTGGACGACAGATTTGTGTACCAAATTTCATCAAAATCGGACCATTCGTCTTCTATTTAGAGAGCGAACAGACAAATATATATATATATATATATATAAATAAATATATACATATATATATATATATACAAATTTGAACCACCGTTATTTTCGGTTTCTAGGGGTTCTGAAACGCAAAATTTTCTAGTCGGCACTTCCGGATTGTTTCATTGTATCAACCTTATAAGCGGGGTTCCTCCCTATGGGGGAGGGAGGAACCGCGCTAAAATACCACGACCGAACCCTGCAAGTATATATTTTTGTTTTATTTTTGCTGAAGAAGGCTGCCAAAGAGAATCCCAAACGTTCTAAATACAGATTTTTACGGAAATCTGATTGTTGCTCTTAGCCGAATCCCAGCTGTTACCTGACCTCATGTAATATACATGTTTCCTTTACGGCAAGTAAAGAAAGATTTATATTATATCACTAGAGTATACTCTAGACCTTATAAGGTCTAAATCCTACACAAGAACTACATAAATGCAACATTAGAACGATTAACAAAACTGCGCAAACAATTCTCTAAAGGAACTCATAAGATTTTAATATTAAGGAATTTCAAAGTCAGAAGGAAACTGATAAAACACTTGATAGGGGCCCTTGATAACATTCAAACAGTAATAAACACATGCAAAAGTAATACAATTGAAAAGAAACTATCCACATCATTCGTGTATTTTTTCTTTCTCCGTTTTTTCGTTTATTGAGTTTTCCAACTGTTCCAATAGGGAGTGGAATGGAAATACTTGGGAAGATGTGGTGATGATGGGGGATTGTGTGAGCTCTGGTTTGGAATCGGAAAGTCAATATGGCGAGGATCACCTCGTAATGTCCTAGTAGAAGGACCTGGCAAGTATTCTAGTCTTGTTCTCTTACTTTTCCCATTAACTAGACTAGAACTAGGCACCTCCTTCCAGAACTTCGTCTAAATCACGTACCTTTTTTTAATTAGATGCCAATTGAACTATGCAATCCAAAAACCATCCAAGTACCATTTTTTGGGAAATGGAGTTTTCGATTAAAATGGATTCCTAAAGCAGGCTACACAGGAAAGCCGGTCAAATCAATAAAATCACCCTTTTTGGTGTGGTAGTTCGCCTGAAGCTTACTCCACTTATCCCAGATTTAAAGGCTCCTAACTAACGGAAATATTACATTTCAACGAAATTCGCTATATAGCACGTGAAACTATTAATAGTAAGTGAATTATGAAAATAAGCAATTTCGGTCCATTGAGAACAGGGGCTTACCTGAAACCAACCACAGGAGCAGGGGCTCTAGAAATCAGAAGGCTACTACCTCAGGTTATTTTCTTAAACGACTGTTGAAAAATCGTGGTAGGTGAATGGTTCGAAAGCTTACTAAATTTTTCAACATAAACAGTGAACAAGTAATTTTCGAAGGGGCGATGTCGGGAAAATACCTGCTTAAAACTTCGAGTTGGTTTCAGTTCTCCGTAATACAGCTTTGCGAACTGAAGAGGCCATGAGAAAAAATAATTTTACGCATCATAAATTCTATAATTTAATTTATATGTATAATTAATATTCTTAGAATTTTATATATTTATTAATTAATAAACAGGACGTGGAAAGTCACCCATTCAGGTACTGACCACGCCAAACGTTGCTTAACTTCGGTGATCTACGGGAACCGGTTTATTCAACGTGGCTATGGCCGTTGGCACTAACATTATTATTGCTGAAAATAATGCTATAGTAAATATTATCCATTAAGAGGAGCAGGAAATAAATCCGATTTCTGGCAGGTAGGTACAAAGTGTCAAGTGGCCCACTACTTTACGAATTTTAGATTAATGTTTTGTTTGTAGTCAGTCAATAGATTAGTTACCTCGCTAATGAAACTACTTAAGCAGAGTAGAATGAAAGCGTAAACGAAGATTTGCTTGAAATGATTAATTAGTTTGGGTTGACGGACCGGACTTAATTATACTGTATACTTGGTCAGCCGCTGCTATTTGCTTGGAATAAGGAGATTTTATATCACTAAAATTGAATGATAGAATGTAAATTTCTTTAATACAAATATTAGGTCAACCATAATATAAGTTCGTGTGCATGAAAAGCATCCTTGGGATCAATGTTGGTCAAAAATAAAAAAAAAGTCCGACTCGCAGGAACTGCCTCATCTTAGCGCGGTTCCGTTCTTATCCCTAGTCTAATTTCGAAAGATTAAAATAGAAGCAGTTATTATTTTGTTGAGAGGAGATCGTTGACCGTTGATGATGCAAGGTAGGGATTGTCCGGGTTGGGTCACTGCTACTTAATAATACATACCCCATATGTGTATGTATGTGGGCATATATATGTACATATGTGTGCGTGTATATGTGTATGTGTATATGCATATATATAAATACATATATATATATATATATATATATATATATTATATATGTATGTGTATATATATATATATATATATATATATATATATATATATATATATATGTTAGGTATATTTACATAGATATGTGCATATATTAGTGTTAAATATGTCCTACTTGTATTTACAGGCCTGATGAAGGCTTGAAGTTGAAGCCGAAACGTCGGCACAATAAAACCATTTTTACGATAAAAGTAGCAGTGACCGAACCCCGACAGTTATTGTTTTGGTTCCACCAGTCTTGAAAGGTAGGATTTACAATCTTACCTGGAAGGGTCGGTCACCACTAGAAACTTTCCCGCTAGTTACAAGGTCTTGGAATCTTGGAACTCTATATTTCTAACAATAAATTGTTTTTGTTATTTTACTAAACCTGTTTTATTTTCGAATACATTATCCAACTATAAGCAATTAAAAAATAACAAGGAATAAAAAACAGACAAAAAGAACAGTTCGAATAAGCGAAATCAATTACTTTAAAGCTTTAAGCTCTTATTTCTCCGATTGTCATCGCCTAATCAAAACTTTCATTAGAACCTTTTATGTAGAGCATTTAATAAGCTTTCTAATGGTATTCTTCCGTTTACCAAGATTTTCAACCGTTTCGAGATATTAATGAAAGTTCCCAAAATTTACATTATTTCTAGCAACAGAAAATTCTGTTTTACACACAAAATTTTCCCAACATAAGAAATTACAAAAAGAAAAAGCAATAAAAAACAAAGGGAAAGAGACAAAAATTACAAAAAGAACGACAAAAACCCGTTCTTAAGAACAAAACAGACGTATTTGAAGTTTTAAGCACTTATTTCTCCGATTGACATAACCTAATCAAAAATAGTTATAGAATATTTTTTGTAGAGAATGTAGAAAGCTTTCAAATAGTTTCTATCCACTTACCACGATTTCCCAACCGTGTTCGAGATATTAATGAAAGTATACGAAGTTCCCAAAACTTTTCATGTCTGTTCATAAAATATTTTATTCTAACCCTTCCTTAACTCCAAACGTAACAAAACTTTCAACATATTAGTTTTAATGAAAGTAGAACATGCAGATAATGTTTCAACTGAATCCCGTGATTCTAAGTACCCAAACCAAAAACGGTGTTCAAAAACTATTTTTCCAATTTTCTCGAAAACGGTTAAAGCAATCGCTTTGAAAATGGTTCCATTCGTTTTCCTAGCCCAGGAAGCCTATAAAAAGAGTACTTACAAGCTTATGAACTCAAAAACGTAAGCGTTACGATTTTTTTTGCGCGAATTTCGCCCCAAATGCCATCTTCCAGTGGGCGGATTTTGCTGGTTAACGAACTTGACCTTTCAAATTGGACGACGGATTTTTGTACCAAATTTCATCAAAATCGGACCATCAGGGAAGCCAAAAATGAGCGAACAGACAAATATATATATATATATATATATATATATATATATATATATATATATATATATAAATATATACATATATATATATATATATATATATATATATATACAAATTTGAACTACCATCATTTTCGGTTTCCAGAGGTTCTGAAACGCAAAATTTTCTAGTCGGCACTTCCGGATTGTTTCATTGTATCAACCCTATAAGCGGGGTTCCTCCCTATGAGGGAGGGAGGAACCGCGCTAAAAATGGTGCTAATGACTCAGATTTCGATACACCATAAAAGAAAAAAAAATTAAGGTTAAAATTTATGTTAATAAAATATTTTATTCTAATCCCAATAACGCAACACTTATACACAAATAAACTTTTTTTAGGTATCTATTTAATACATATAAAATAAGATTATAATGAGCAATCCGCTGTGGCATACACCAAGTACTACCACCGTGTGGGGTGCAACTAGTATAAACCGGTACGTCAGTACCACTGTGGTATGTAAACAGCGGCTGTTCTGATACTGGAAAAAATTAGAAATCCTACATTCCTACAGTTGTTTGGAGGCTTATCTTTATGACCCTAGAAAGGAACTTACAGATGACGAGGGTCCACTGGGCGATACCTGTACTGGGAATGCACTCCACCCTAAGCCTCCTAGCTCCTCACCTTTGAATTGATATGATTTCGTTCAATGAATTTAAAAAAAAAAAAAAAAATAACAAATAGATGAAAACTTCTGAAAATAGGGAATACCAAAAACAATTCTAAAGAACGAAATCAACACCAGTACAGTAATCTAGATATTCATAGTGCATCTTCGAATTCCAAGGTACCGTTGAAACAAAATATTGTTTCTATATATACGTATCCTGTTTTATTGACTATTGCATTTGACTACTATAAGCAATCACAAAAATAACGAGCAGTGAAAAAAAAACTGTAGGAAACACACAAAAAGATTCGTTCAAATGAACGAAATTACCTATGTTTTAAGCACTTATTTCTCCAAATATGACCATCCCATCGCAAATGTCTTCAAAACATTTTTTGTAGAAAATTTAGTAACATTTCGAATGGTAATCTTTTGCTTGCCAAGATTCAAAACCGTTTTCGTGATATTAATGAAAATATACGAAGTTCCCAAAACTTTCCATGTCTAAAAATGAAATATTTTATTTTAATCCTTCCTTTACTCCAAACGTAACCAAATTTGAACATATTAGTTTTGATAAAATTCAAACATGCAGAAAATGTTTCAACTGAAGCCCATGATTCTAAGTACCAAAATCAAAGACAAAAAGAACAGTCCGAATAAGCGAAATCAATTACTTTAATGTTTTAAGCACTTATTTCTCCGATTGACATCGCCTAATCAAAACTTTCATTAGAACCTTTTTTGTAGAACATTTAGTAAGCATTCTAATGGTAATCTTTTGTTTACCAAGATTCTCAACCTTTTTCGAGATATTAAGGAAAGCATACAAAGTTACCAAAACGTTTCATGTCTGTTCATAAAATATTTTATTCTAACCCTTCCTTAACTCCAAACGTAACATAACTTTCAACATATTAGTTTTAATGAAAGTAGAACATGCAGATAATGTTTCAACTGAATCCCGTGATTCTAAGTACCCAAACCAAAAACGGTATTCAAAAACTATTTTTCCAATTTTCTTGAAAACGGTTTAAGCTATCGCCTTGAAAATGGTTTCATTCGTTTTCCTAGCCCAAGAAGCCTATAAAAAGAGTACTTACAAGCTTATGAACTCAAATACGTAAGCGTTACGATTTTTTCTGCGCGAATTTCGCCCCAAACGCCATCTTCCAGTGGGCGGATTTTGCTGGTTAACGAACTTGATCTTTCAAATTGGACGACTGATTTTTGTACCAAATTTCATCAAAATCGGACCATCAGGGAAGCCAGAAATGAGCGAACAGACAAATATATATATATATATATATATATATATATATATATATATATATATATATATAAATTTGAACCACCGTTATTTTCGGTCTCTAGGGGTTCTGAAACGCGAAATTTTCTTGTCGGCACTTCCGGATTGTTTCACTGTATCAACCATATAAGCGGGGTTCCTCCCTATAGGGGAGGGAGGAACCGCGCTAAAACAGACGTATTTGAAGTTTTAAGCACTTATTTCTCCGATTGACATAACCTAATCAAAAATAGTTTTAGAATATTTTTTGTAGAGAATTTAGAAAGCTTTCAAATAGTTTCTATCCACTTACCACGATTTCCCAACCGTGTTCGAGATATTAATGAAAGTATACGAAGTTCCCAAAACTTTTCATGTCTGTTCATAAAATATTTTATTCTAACCCTTCCTTAACTCCAAACGTAACAAAACTTTCAACATATTAGTTTTAATGAAAGTAGAACATGCAGATAATGTTTCAACTGAATCCCGTGATTCTAAGTACCCAAACCAAAAACGGTGTTCAAAAACTATTTTTCCAATTTTCTCGAAAACGGTTAAAGCAATCGCTTTGAAAATGGTTCCATTCGTTTTCCTAGCCCAAGAAGCCTATAAAAAGAGTACTTACAAGCTTATGAACTCAAAAACGTAAGCGTTACGATTTTTGTTGCGCGAATTTCGCCCCAAATGCCATCTTCCAGTGGGCGGATTTTGCTGGTTAACGAACTTGACCTTTCAAATTGGACGATGGAGTTTTGTTCCAAATTTCATCAAAATCGGACCATCAGGGAAGCCAGAAATGCGCGAACAGACAAATATATATATATAAATATATACATATATATATATATATATATATATATATATATATATATATATATATATATATATACAAATTTGAACTACCATCATTTTCGGTTTCCAGGGGTTCTGAAACGCAAAATTTTCTAGTCGGCACTTCCGGATTGTTTCATTGTATTAACCCTATAAGCGGGGTTCCTCCCTATGAGGGAGGGAGGAACCGCGCTAAAAATTAAAACTACATTCACATTTTAGAATAAGCTAAATCTAAACTAAATATTGCAACCTAAAAAACAAACTACAGCTAAAATTAAATTAACTACTGGATAGCTCAGCTAAAACTAAATCATTGGAAATTGATTAAAAAGTGAATTAAAGCTTTATTTTAGTTTATTTTTACAAGAATAATCGATAAGCCGTTTCTGAGATTAGCGTGCACAGACAATAATTCTATTAATCATTTTTTTTTTTCATAAGGGACCTCAACCACAAGGGTCATTGGTGCCTATGTATAAATAGTGCGATTGAAAATGCATTGACTTAACTAGGCCAATAAATGTACTTCTGGATCAAAATATTTAACCAAATCGATATATATTTATTAAGCAATTTCTAAATATAGAACATAACGTTAAGATTAAAAACTCGGACTCGCAGGAACTGCATCATCTTAGCGCGGTTCCGTTCTTATCCCTAGTCTAATTTGGAAAGATTAAAATATTTATTTATTGATAAGGCTTCGCAACTTTGGCAAATCGCCTGAAGATTAAATTAGAAGCAGTTATTATTTTGGTTCCACCAGTCTTGAAAGGTCTTGATTTACGATCTTACCTGGAAGGGTCGGTCACCACTAGAAAGGGTCCCGCTAGTTACAAGGTCTTGGAATCTAGGAAATCTATATTCCTAACAATAAATTGTTTTGTTATTTTACTTAACCAACTATAAGCAATTAAGAAATAACAAGGAATAAAAACCGACAAAAAACCGTTCGAATAAACGAAATCAATTACTTTAATGATTTAAGCACTTATTTCTCCGATTGACATCGCCTAATTAAAACTTTCGTCAGAACATTTTTTGTAGAGCATTTAGTAAGCTTTCGAATGGTAACCTTTCACTTTCCAAGTTTTCAACCGTTTTCGAGATATTAAGAAATTATACGAAGTTCCCAAAACTTTTCATTATTTCTAGCAATAGAAACTTGGTCTCATTTTACCTATCCTGTTTTACACACAAGTACATTTTCTTAACATAAGAAATTACAAAAATAAAAATCAATAAAAAACTAAGGGAAAGAGACAAAAAAGTCCGACTCGCAGGAACTGCAGCATCTTAGCGCGGTTCCGTTCATGTCCCTAGTGCCATTTGATAAGCTTAGAAAAGAAATAAACTTCTTTTTTTATATATATCTCGTGAAAATTGTCAAAATATTCTCGAACATCTCGAATAAAAGTGATATTAAGGCGTCAGGGACACCGACAGTAGCTAACTTTTACACAGAAGCGGAAATTACAGAATCTGGCTCTCATTCTAAAGCAAAGCTCTATAAATCAATACAAAATATGCCTAATAAAGCCTTTCTAGTGGATACAGAAGCATGGGCGTATATGAGGGGGGGGGGCTGAGGGGGCTGCAGCCCCTCCCGAAATTTTGAATTGATGATAAAAACTTCTCGTAAAACCCTTAAAAATAAATTAAATAAGATCACTTAGTTCATAAAACATATTTTATTTTACGTGTAATAGCGTTTTAGTTGCCTAAAACTATTCCAAGCTCTAAATATTTAGTATTCCATACCCTGGAAATGGTCTCAGCCCCCCCCCCCGAAATTGTTTTTATATACGCAATGTACAGAAGGACCAAGAAGAAGTACACAAGATTGAGTAGAATACCCTGCCTAATATAGCCTATATAGAATAATATGCCGAATAAAACCTATCTAGTTAATACGCAAGGACAAATAAAAGTCTTGACGAATAACAAGTCAAGAAAAAAAACTTTATTTAACAAAATAAAACAAAGTTTAGTTTCCCAACTACAATAGAATAATATACCTAATTAAGTCTATGGAGTAGATACAAATGGACCAAAAACAAGTCTTGTGGAATATTGTTTTTTTTCTAATTAAATACTTTTTTATTAATATTTAGTATATAACCTTTGTTGAAAACTATTGATTGCTAATTGATGAATCGGTTTACAACTAAGTAGTCTTTATGAATATTTAGTATATAACCTATGTTTGGATCTGTGTTTTCGGGGTGCTCTCCGCCTAGGCTTTGTATTTGTGTCGGCAGATACCTGGGGTATATTTACAGCTCTTGAGGATTAACTCTTAGCAGGTAAATTTCCTGCGGACCTTCTGCTTCTACGGGCATTGAACCGCCATATTCGCTCATAGTATCTAACCGTTGTGAAGTTTATTTTTTGGATTTAGGACTTAATATACATATGTAGACTAAATCATAGCAAGAAGTAATCCTCCGTCGTCGGTTCTTAACTATGTAGACTCGCTAATGTTATCCAATCTTAGATACATCGTATTTAAAATCCACAGCAAAAACACGACATTTCATCAGAATCCCCTGCTGAATAAAACTTATATAGAATAATATGCAAAATAAAGCCTATCTAGTGGATAAAAATAGAGGAAAAAAGCCGTTCGTGGTGGTAGAAAATCTTAAAAGTATTTCGCTCAGAAATCTCCGAAATATTGTCACTAATTTTACGTATCCTGTTTTATAGCCAAATAGATTTATATTCTATAATCAATAAGAATAACCTACTAACAATAAAAAACTATGGGTAACAGATGAAAATAGGGAATACCAAGAATAATTCTAAAGAACGAAATCAACACCAGTACTGTAATCTAGATATTCATACGGCATCTTCGAATTCTAACAAACAAAATATTGATTCTAATTATACGTATCCTGTTTTATTGATAAATACATTTGACTACTATAAGCAATTAAAAACACTAGGGAATATGCCAAAGAACTCGGAATAGGAGCCTCGACAGTTTCAAGACATTTGAAGGAAATCGACAAATCCAAAACTGACATTTCATACGGTACAGCCTGATATATTTTTAACAATGAATTGCTTTTCTTATTTTAATTAATCTGTTTTATTGTCAAATACATTATCCTACTATAACCAATGAAAAAACAACAAGGAATAAAAACAAACAAGAAGAACCGTTCGAATAAACGAAATCAATTACTTCAAAGTTTAAGCACTTATTTCTCCGATTGACATAGCCTAATCAAAAATTGTTTCAGAATCTTTTTTGTAGAACATTTAGTAAGCTTTCGCATGGTAACCCTCCGTTTACCAATATTCCTAACCGTCTTCGAGATATCAGTGAATGTATACGAAGTTCCCAAAACATTTCATGTCTGTTAATAAAATATTTTATTCTAATCCTTCCTTAGCTCCAAACGTAACCGAAATTTTAACATATTAGTGTTGATGAAATTCAAACATGCAGAAATGTTTCAACTGAATCCCATAATTTTAAGTATCAAAATCAAAGACAAAAAGAACAGTTCGAATAAGCGAAACTAATCAAAACTTTCATTAGAACCTTTTTTGTAGAGCATTTAGTAAGCTTTCCAATGGTATTCTTTCGTTTCCCAAGATTCTTAACCTTTTTCGAGATATTAAGGAAAGTATACAAAGTTACCAAAACTTTTTTATGTCTGTTAATAAAATATTTTATTCTAACCCTTCCTTAACTCCAAACGCCACCAACATTTCAACATATTAGTTTTAATGAAAGTAGAAGATGCAGTAAATGTTTCAACTGAATCCCATGATTCTAAGTACCCAAACCAAAAACGGCATTCAAATTTTTTTTTCCAGTTTTCTCGAAAACGGTTAAAGCACTCGCCTTGAAAATGGTTTCATTCGTTTTCCTAGCCCAAGAAGCCTATAAAACGAGTACTTACAAGCTTATGAACTCAAAAACGTAAGCGTTACGATTTTTTTTGCGCGAATTTTGCCCCAAACGCCATCTTCCAGTGGGCGGATTTTGCTGGTTAACGAACTTGACCTTTCAAATTGGACGACAGATTTTTGTACCAAATTTCATCAAAATCGGACCATCAGGGAAGCCAGAAATGAGCGAACAGACAAATATATATATATATATATATATATATATATATATATATATATATATATATATATATAAATAAATATATATATATATATATATATATATATATATATATATATATACAAATTTGAACCACCGTTATTTTCGGTCTCTAGGGGTTCTGAAACGCGAAATTTTCTTGTCGGCATTTCCGGTTTGTTTCATTGTATCAACCTTATAAGCGGAGTTCCTCCCTATGGGGGAGGGAGGAACCGCGCTAAAAAGGTTAAACAATTCTAAAATAAGTGTATTGTAAACGCACACACTCTGGATAACACGCGGAAAAACAGCCCCCCACACACAGACACACACACACGCTTACAGACTGGCACACACAACTATCTTCTAATTGTACTTCCTCTATTAATTTTAATTATCACTTATATTTTTGTAAACTAATCTGTAGCTCTACGGAAAGTCAATGTTTCCTGACAAAATTCATGGTCATCTCCAAGAATATCAGAGAGTACCATGAATGTCCAGTTGATTTCGTATCTCCTCGTAGGCTCTACAGTCCGTGAAAATATCTTTAATTGATAGAACTTCACCGCATACTGTACATTCAGGCCTTTCTTCCCGTCTGAATAAGTAAGCATGTGTGAGATTAGTATGGCCAATGCGTACTCTCGATAGAACTACCTCATCTCGCCTACTGTCTTGAGACGAGGTTTTACATGCCGAGGTAGTGGATTTTATCTCTCTTAATTTGTTATGTCTTTTTTCGAAACATTTCTATTGCCAAATTGAGTGAATAAGATATTTTAGATGAGCCACAGCATCCGACTGTAGGATGCGCGAGTAAGGAATGCCTTCTTTTACAGCTTGTCTTACTGCCAAATCCGCTATATCGCTCCCGCTTATGCCATTGTGGCTAGGAATCCAGCAGAGAGTAACAAGTTGGTTTCGTTTATACTGAAAATCTATTATAACAGATTATACGAACTGCTCGCTTAAAAAAAAAAAAAAAAAAAAAAATGGAGCTAGTATGAAATTAACTATATTTGTATAAGTATGAATAATCATTACTTTAAGATTTCTAATAATCATTGTTTTGGGTACTATTGCGTTGAGAAAGGCTCCCAATAATATTTTTTCCCATATATCTGCCATGTACAGACAGTAATCCGTTACAATTTTACTATATGTATGAATGTATTGTTGTATGTATATATATATATATATATATATAGATATAAAAATTACTCGAAATAATATATATATATATATATATATATATATATATATATATATATATATTATTTCGAGTAATTTTTTTTTGTGCTTCGACTGCCGGGGTCATTAGCACACTGTATGGGTTAACTTCTTTTGAGTTAAGCTTAAACTTGGAGTATATATTGACTTTACTTCCCTTTTAACATATGCCGGAAATAAAGTTGAACTTAGTTTCTACATTTAACCTAAATATTCACACTATTTACATTAGTTAGTTCCATTTTAAACACATATTGGAGCTAACCTTACAATTAAACCTAAATCTAAATTAGATACATATTTACAAAGTTCTATCATTAATTTATACACACACATTCACTCGCTCATATAAATAAATAATACAGTCACACGATAGATGCAATCACACAATAAATACAGTCACACAATAAATACATCATGAAGATTAGATAGTTAGCCGTCGAGGTGATAAGCAATCATGGGATAGTTGGGATTCGGCTAAAAAGAAACCTCAATACGATTTTTGTAAAAAATCTATATTCAGGACGTTTCGACTACTCTTTGGTAGCCTTCGTCAGCTAAAATGACAAGAAACAAAGAAAAAAAAAAAACAGAAATTAATACACAGAAGAGACAAACAAGGCATTTCTCCTATTTACACTAACATTTTTCACAAACTCTCCCGACCTCCCACCTAGTAGTTTCTCATGCCCCTTGTGTAACCTTCCATTAACACCTTTTTCTTCTATCCTGTCATAAAACGCTTTTGATGCCTACCGACCTCCTTCCACCACCTGTTGTGTTTTCAGTTACGTTTACCCTAGAAGATTCTAGTTTTCTTATATACTTCTACTATGGTTACATAAGTGCTAACTTTGGTCTTCCTCTGCCTCCCAGCACTTTCATTGGCATGTTAGTATCTTATTTCTCTGTTAAAAATTAATTAATATTATTATTAGCACCTATTTACTTGTATAAACCTCAATAAAAATTTTTTTTTTTTTTTTTTTTTTTTTTTTTTTTTTTTTATGTTTCTATTGATTTTCTAGAAATAATTTCTAGATATAAACTAATGTTCATTTTACCTGTTTATTAATACCATAATTGTTCTAATATTTTAACAACAAATTGTTCTTTTATAATAAGTTGATTTGTATTTATAGGCCTGTCATTTATCTTACTTATATACTTTTTTTCTGTGTGTTAATTTCTGTTTTTTCTTTGTTTCTTGTCATTTTAGCTTACGAAGGCTACCAAAGAGTAGCCGAAACGTCCTGAATATAGATTTTTTACAAAAATCGTATTGAGGTTTCTTTTTAGCCGAATCCGAACTATTCCATGTTCGCTTACAATAAATACATTCACACAATATATACAAACTTCTCTAAATGCTTATATAATACATATAACTAATGTAAACAATGATAATAATTGAATCAAGCATTCGTCGGTTATATAAGACTATACATTTTAATATCTTTAAGAAAATCAGTTACTCTCTTCACTGACTCGTTACTTCTGGCCAACAAGTCACCAAGATCGTTGGGCAGTCGATGCCGCCTCCTAGCATCTTGGAGTGCCGGACAGTCCACCAGTATGTGCCGGACATCAAGTGGAATGTCGCAGTGCTCACACCTGTATTTCGAGTAATCTCTTACTATTTGTTCAAAGTGTTAACTACATGTTGAAGAGAGAGGTAGAAGGTTCTCGAAGGGAAATTGCCTAGGAGTTAGATTTGGAATGGCTAATAGTCCTCTTGGAATCACATCGTTTATTCAATTCCCTCCCACCATCTTCCCGCTGAATTACTCTCAGCAATTAACTTCCCTCTACAAAAGTAACAGACTGTTATCAAGTTAGCCAATCTTAAAGTGATGATTATTCATACTTATACAAATATAGTTATTTTCATACTAGCTCCAATTTTTTTTTTAAACGAGCAGTTCGTATAATCTGTTGATATGAATTTGGGGTGGGAAATCTAAAAGAATGCGTTTGCTTACAGTCAACTGTTGGGTCGTAAAAGATGAAATGTCAGTGTTGTTTATTTTTTAGTTTTCTTTCCATTAAGTGATTCCTTATCCGAGCACGAACGGTAATGTTATCCATACTCTCCATAATGTCATAATATGGATAAAATTGTGATATAGTGCTGGATATATTTGTGTATAGTTCTAAGCAGAGTTGGGCAAACGTTAGCGCGCGCTAAAAGCTGATACCTCTCCGCTAATTTAGAGAAACTGTAGAAAGCCAGCGCTAATAATTAGCGGTTAGCGGCGGCAGTGCGCTAACCGCTAATCTATTTATGAAATATCGTAATTGCTAATAGCTTAAGCTATAGTTAAAACTTGTAACTATAGCTTAAGCTATTAGCAATTACGATATTTCATAAATAGATTAGCGGTTAGCGCACTGCCGCCGCTAACCGCTAATTATTAGCACTGGCTTTCTACAGTTTCTCTAAATTAGAGGAGAGGTATCAGCTTTTAGCGCGCGCTAACGTTTGCCCAACTCTGGTTCTAAGTATATTACTTTTACTGTCTACTATATATTTGTCAAATACCACTCACTCACTCATTGACTCACTTACTGACCTATCATCGCCCAGCCCAAACCGCTCGACAGAAAATTTTGAAATTTTGCATGGACACTCCCTATATAACGTAGACGCTCGCTAAGAGAGGATTTTTTGATATTCGAATTTTTAAGTATTTTTAGAGGGGTTTAAAGTTTTGGTCGGTTAGAGCATGCAAGCCTAGATAGAATGCGTTGCTAGGACGATAAAGAACAGCTGTTGCCGTACATTATCTATTTCATAGTATTATTTTAAATTGAGGTTAATTTCAACTATGATGGCAGTCCTTGAATTACTGGGGTATGGAATACTATCAATTTAGAACTTGGAATAGTTTTAGGCAAATAAAACGCTCTTAAAACTAAAATGAAATGATCTTTGGAATGAAAAAGGAATGGATCAAACCAATTGTGCTTATAAAAGAAATTATCTTATTTAATTTATTTTTAAGGTTTTTTTTACCATCAAATCAAAATTTCGGGGGGGGGGGCTGCAGATCCCTCAGTTCTCCCTTATATACGCCCACGCTGGTAACCTATAGATAACGGGTTATCTCTACGTTATCTGTTTTTGATACTGGTGCGGAGCATCCTAAAGTCAAGAAACATTATACTTTGATTACCTATAAACTGATGACTAACTTATTGTATGACGGGAACCGTGCTCTAATAAACTACAAAATTATGTAGAAGCGCTCAATTTCGATGATACATTATTTAATTGAATAAAATAACTACTTATCTGCCGTGACGAGGCACGGGTAACCAGCTAGTATTACATATAATTCCAATTGTACAATTAATCAAGCTTATATTACAAAAAATACAAAAAAAAAAAAGAGCTATTAATAAAAACAGATCAATAATAAATAAGAGAATCCTAGAAGAAATAAAAACATGGCTTGTATAATTACAGACTATTAAAAAAACATGTTTTAAGGGTTTTTGGGGTATGTTTAAGTGAATTATGCTGTTTACATTTAAGATTACGTCTAGATAAATACAAACAAAAAAAAGGTTTTATCGATTTGTGAGCAAGTTCCTGACGAAAAATGATTTTTTAACCTCAACATTCGAAAGTACGGAAAAAAAGTATACAAAAAAATGCTATTTAGAAGTGGCCAAATAATATCCTTGTATTTAATATATACTATTATGTCACACGGTATTAATAATTTATTTATAACGTATAATATACGTTTTCTATGTAATATGTATATACGTTTTCTATGTAATATGTATATACGTCGTATATACATATTAGATAGAAAACGTAAAATTATGTCATTTATTATCATCGGATAATGGATTTTTATAATCTATCCTCATCGCTGTCTTCGTTTATAACCGGATCATTTTCTGAACTTGAAAATAATTCACAGACAATACTTTTGTACGTCTGATAATCTTTGATTTACTAAGGCAACAGATTATAGCTGTGATGTGGGAACAGCAGCCTACTGAAGGGAATCCGTTAGCACAGTCGCAACTATGGCGTAATACCTCCGCATCCAATAGAATTCGGTTTATACTTTTTCGATTTTGAGGTAATCTGTATTGTGTTATATGTAATTACTATGAAAAAACAATTCCTAAGGGTTTTGGAGTTTGTTTGGGTATTAGGCAGCTTACATTTAAGGTTTTGTCTGAAGAAAAAAAAGAAAAAAAAAAAAAGAAAAAAAAAACAAAAAAAAAAACGGGTTTATCAATTTTTGACCATTTTCCGCTCTGAAAATGATTTTCCTCGCCACAGCATTCGAAAGTACGGGAAAAGTTATACAAAAAAATGCTATTTAGAAGTTGGCCAAATAATATCCTCGTATGTAAATAATCCATTTAAAAATTAAAACTAGTCTGAAAATTCGAATTTCACGCCAAATATTTTGGTTATTAAAGTTTATAATTTACACCTCTATGATTTTGTTTTAGATTTGTTAGAGAAAAATTGCGTCAGTAAAAAAATAAAATAGATACAAGACTTTCTAATTTATTGCGCCACTAATATGACCTCCAGAAGGCTAACAATTTATATTGTTGACAATATAATTTATATCAACTTGACACATTCATATTTAATGACAACACAGGACAAACCGAATTGTACAATTTGCAACGTTCCACTTACAATTAAACACCTACTTACAGACTGCAGGGAGAGAGAAAACATTGACTTACCAAATGATTTACACAAACTACTCACACAGAACAGTAAACACATCGATAATATACTAAAATATCTTAAACTTAAAAAGAAATTTCAATTTTTTAAGAGGCTATAATTTATTTAAGTTGAATTTTCTGTATATTTCTTTCTTTATTTTTTTTTATTATTTTTTTTTATATTTTATTTTATTTCATTTTTTATTTAATTTATTTTATTTTTTTCCAAACATTACTATTTTATAAATAATCTTCCCAATTATGTGTGGTCTTTCTTGTTTATATTTATATGTCATGTTATGTCACTTAAAGAGCAAATCGCCACGTTGTAAACTCTTTAAATAAATAAATTTGCATGACCTATATATATATATATATATATATATATATATATATATATATATATATATATATATATATATATATATACATACATACATACATATATAGGGTTTTCTTTGCACCCGGGCAATCGACATCGCCATAAACCATTACCCGTGGATAAAAACGATTTTCATCCGACGCGCAGAGCATACATAAATAACAATAACACAGGATCACAAAATAAAAAAAAAGTGCTATATATAAATCTCCTCGGATTAATAAAATGTTGATCTTTGGGATTTTAATTTAAATGGATCTTATAAGGAAAAATATTTTCTTCGGCCGGTCATTTTTATCCGTATTTATTTATAATTTATTAGACGTAGAAAATGTTTATTTGATGGAATTTTGATTGCATAAGCCCCGAGGGAAATTTGTTTGTAATTTCCTTACGCGAATTTTCCTTAGCGGGAAAAAATATCGAGCCCCATGCCTGAGACTGATCTGAATAAGAAAGGGGATAGGAGCGTGGGATAATCGAAGGGCGTAGGTGGAACCTGTCAGAAAGGGGGTGGGGGTATATATCCAACGAGCAAAATGGAACGGAAAAACGGATTCGCCGGACCTGTACGTGGGTGTGACATATTCACAGCCAAATCGGATCCACCTCCTTTTGAAGCCAAAAGTAGGCAGCTCCGCTCCTCGTTTATATTGGCTACCTCCGTCAATCTGGTTACGTTATCAGGGAAATTTGCGTCACAACATCCTTTTCATCCTTCATTTTCCACTTCTTAGCCTCGAAAAATCAGTTATTTATTAAATATTATTCCCTGTATTGATAACTGAACAGTCAAAGATTTACACTAATTTAGAGGTTTCTGTAAGACCGATTTTTTTACCGTTACCAATTTGATTATTAAAATTAATTTTTCAAAGAGTGTGGTTTCTGCCAGTGGAGGACGAAACTAAGGAGATATAAAAATATTTACTTCCTTTACAAAAAAAAAAAAAAAAAAAAAAAAAAAAAAAAAAAAAAAAAAAATATTAGGTTGGAACTTTCAGGAGCTCCTGTGGCAATAATCAGAGCTGAGACGGAATAGTAATAAATAAACGGCTTCGTTGCAAATCAATAAAAATATAAATAAAATATTGGGACTTTACATGAATATGGTACCTTTTTGGAAGTATTTGGTTCTGAGGGTGAGGTAATGCACAAAAAATGAAATAATGTTAGTTGAATAATAATTGCAATATATTTATACACTTGGAGCATGCAATAGTAATAATTGTAATATTAAAAAAATATATAATATTTTCCCTTAAGGAGAGACTTAAAATAAATAATTATGCCTTGTACATTATAGTTTGATTATCATAAGTTAATGTATAAATTAACAATTTTGGCTTTTTGAATGCTTTTGATGACATTATTATTTGAAAAATGGGCATGTTCTGTGCAGTCACCTTTGTGCTTCTATGCACATGCAAAATATTAACTATATATTGACCTTCTTATGCTTTTGCTTGAGCAAATATTTTATTCTCTTAAAGAATAAGGCCTGTAGGATATCCCCGAGGTAGAGTTGTTAACGCCTTGCGAAAGATAAAGTTTCGATTACCGCCTGCAGCAAGTTAAGTTTTTTTTTATTTCAGGACCGATGAAAAAAATTCTCTTTTTCACCATGGATGTTGAGACAGGTGAAACTATTAGTAGGAAACTATTATAAAGCCTGGCGCTTATAGCCTAGATGTTGATGCGCCTCAAAAAAAAAAAAAAAAAAAAAAAAAAAAAAAAAAAAAAAAAAAAAAAAAAAAAAAAAAAAAAAAATCCAGGCCACTTGGGACCGCCAATTAAAATACACGATTAACCCAGGCTTTTTATATTTCCGCGGGTTCCCGTTTTCCAGATACACTTAGAGGTGTAAGAGAGTGTGTCCTTGCTGGCGTTGGTTCCTGGCACTTCACCGCTACAAATACATTAGAAAACATTCTTTTACTAGAATAGGTAGTCCAAATTATTTGTTTATTTATTGTTTATGGAGCTCCGCAACAGCAAGGTGATCTGCCCACATATTTCATGAAAGTCCAAATTAAAACCAGTAGTCCAGTGGCTAACACCATGGATTCGCATGTGTGAGATGTCGGTTCGTATCCCGTCTGCATTAAGTTGAGTTATTTTATCTCTGGGAGTGTTCAAGTAATTTCCTGCTTAACCGATGGCTCAAAATGCGTACAAACCTATATATAGACCCGAAATTAAAATACAAAGTCATAGAAGTTTCAAATATTTTTTTTTTTTGCTCTACATGTTTCACACCCATATGAGGCCTCTCAAACCTCGTCCTCAGTGAACCTTCCGCAACTAACAGGATGAATCATAGCTACTGTAGATGAGGTGTTAAAATCGGTAACTTTAGGGTAAATGTCGATTTACCATAAGAAGTCATACTCATTGTATTAAATAAGTCTTTATATATCAAGTATTGTCTATTATCTTCACCAAATATCTTATAGATATATTCAATAATATTAATTATAAGCATATTTTTTATAATAATAATAATAATAATAATAATAACGTAAAAGCATACATTTTGAAATCATTTTATTTTTTAAACATTAACTATTCAGGGGGGAGGGATATTTGAAGCCAAGATTCTCACGTTTTACGCTCGGCCGTGTTGCTAATTACGCTACCAAAATATGTGTCAACATAAAAATATTCGTCTAATTGACCAAGCAATCCTGGAGGCGCAGGAAAAATACGATTCTAGAACATTAGTTCAGAGGCTTCTCTGTGCAATTAGTTGGAATGGCATTTCACTTCAAAGGAATTGCTTTTCCATCAATGCGATCTAGTAAATTTAATGATTTAATTATCATTTTGACGAGGCAGCAAACGCCCACACGATTGTCGTAAAAGGTCGCCTCCCACGCGGCCTGTTCCTTCTCTTTGGCTCAATGGAAAATTAAATTGCATTAATGAGGTGTTAAACCTGCTTTGAATGGCATTTATTAATATTTTATAAAAAAAAAGTTTGATAAATTAATAATTCGATTTAGTGAGTAGCAGAGTTGGGCAAACGTTAGCGCGCGCTAAAAGCTGATACCTCTCCGCTAATTTAGCGAAACTGTAGAAAGCCAGCGCTAATAATTAGCGGTTAGCGGCGGCAGTGCGCTAACCGCTAATCTATTTATGAAATATCGTAATTGCTAATAGCTTAAGCTATAGTTGTAACTATAGCTTAAGCTATTAGCAATTACGATATTTCATAAATAGATTAGCGGTTAGCGCACTGCCGCCGCTAACCGCTAATTATTAGCGCTGGCTTTCTACAGTTTCGCTAAATTAGCGGAGAGGTATCAGCTTTTAGCGCGCGCTAACGTTTGCCCAACTCTGGTGAGTAGTAACTAGTAACTTACTATAAATTAATGTTAAGATAATAGTGACCAATATCTCAACAATTTTCATTGTGTAAGCAGAAATACATTGAATAAAATCATATGAAAATCAATTTCCAATAAATTTAGGTTTATGTTAATTTAATTATATTGATTGACCTTCCAAATTGAAGGAAACAGTGGAGAAGAGGCAGCTAAGGTGGTTTGGGCATGTATGCAGGATGAGCGAAGACCGAGATCCGCGAAAGTTCTTTGAGGCTCGGCCCACTGGACGTCGTCCACGAGGAAGCCGAGATTATATAGATATCTCTGGATTGACCACATTTCCAGGCTTGGACAGGAAAAGGGAGAGTCTGAACTCCATGAAAGCGCTGGCTCGGGATCGCGATGTTTGGCGGTCTTGGATCGAGGCACCTCCACGCTGAAAGGCATAAAGGAGGATGATAAAGAAGAAGAAGAAGAAGAAGAAGATTGACATTCTATGATATTATATAAATATGATTTTATTTCCACTGGGGTGAATTTCATCGAATCACTTTGAGGGGACTTGCTGTTCTTAGGAATATTTAATGTTTTACGCTGATAAAGTAAATTAAAAAATATATAAATAGTTAATTAAAATACAATAAGGCAGACGCGACATTAAATAAAAAAAATAGATAAATGGAAATCTCCCCCCTTCTTTTAATCTTAGGGAAATCACTTTAATCATGATAATGTCGTTCGGAAAGTAAACAAAATCCTATTATTCATTAGTTGTAATAAATTGTTCTGTATTGTATTGTTAATACAATTAATAAGTATGACTATTAGCCTTATAAATTATTGATGGGGATTAATAAAAAAATGGAGCCCCTGTAAACCGGTGATGTCGGTGCCATGAAGACATATCATTTTTGCGGGTTTAAAGTATCATTCAAATGAAGGCGCAGAGATGAAAAATTATATTTTGGTGAATATTTCCATGAAGTAAGTTATTACAATTAAAATATTTCTTTACCTCTTTCGTTCAATGTTTTCGTTCATTTATTTGGTTTTAGAGCCCGCAACTGAGCTATTTGCTCTATAACATGTAAGGTGCAAACAAAATGAAAAAAACTATAACATCAAAAATTAAAACATTTAAAGAAACAATTAAACAAATGAAACTATCAAAATTTATACTATATGAATAAAAAAAAAATAATAAAAAGATGAAACATTAAATGTCAACTATAAAACAAGTAAGTGATAAATTAAATAAATTATTTTTAATAAACTAAAAATGCTATCTTTTCGCTCTATTTTGTACAAATAAAATTTTATTTTGACATATGTTAAAATATTTCTATTTTCCTATATTTTTTCATACACTTTTATTTTTTTTAAAAAAAAGTCTAAAATTCTGAATCTGTGTGGGCTACTATCTGTCAATAGACTGTACATATCACGTGGTAAGTTGATGTTTTCACGTTTTCTGCAGTCTGACCTTTATGGCAAGCTCTTTATGAGGCTCAATATAATGGTTAAGTATGAAATTTTTATTAAATAAGGCCAAGGCTGGTATATTCATTACACTACAAATGATAAGAAATCCACTCCTACGCCAGAACTTCCTAGTGTTCATAGGCTCGTTGGTCGCTTGGGTTTATCCACGTGCTGACTGGACTTGCGAATAATATAATTAAACCTAGGTTACCGGTATGTTCAATAATTCATTTATCTGTCGCTAGCCAGTATCTAGGCGCAAGGTAGTACGCCACGCCACTTACTTTGAACCAGTTAAAGATAAACTTATGAGATTTTAAACAGGTATGACACTTATAGGTGCGTGTAACATTGCAAAGTTTCATAATTCTACATTGAAGAGTTTCTGAGATATATGCGATGAAAAATCGGAATTTATACGACTCACCCATTCACTCATCAAAATTATTAGGCACTTCCAGAAAAGCTAGAGACTTGAAATGTCGCAGGATAGTATAGACAGTAGCGTGTTATTAAAGGCAAACATGGAAAAATCCTGGAAATTTGTGTTTGACTCCGCAGGGGGGGGGGTGCCATTTTCGTTCATGTTGTTCCTCCGGAAACCCATCATTCCTTCCGAAACCCATTTTTCCTTTCAAAACCCATCATGTGGTGTAAAGAGAACCTAAAACTATAGGGAAAAGTCCAAAAATACAGAAATTTGGGGCCATTCCCCGGAGCTTTTCGTATACACGCTAAAATACCCGACAAACTAACGATCGTCTAGTCCCTACGTCATTCTCCTGAAACCGAAAATCGACGGAAACCGAATTATTGATACCCCTCCCCCCGAAAAAACTAACGTTGAAAAAAAATGCTGTATTTCAGGCCCCTCCCAAAACCATTTTGCCTATGAATGTTAAGATATCATAGTATTGGGCCACCTTTTAGGCCCTTAATATCTTGTCAAGAGCCTAATAATTACCTCTCACTTATTTGTGCATTTCCAGCTTGGCGAGCTCATTAAATGATGGCCTCTAGGACGATCGGATTTATTATAATATTTTTGAAATTTAAAGATTTGGGTTCTTAGGGTAACAATTTAGGGTTATTATAAACTCTATTGTATAAACTCTATTTAAGCAAAACGGTCATAATTTTATGAAAACTGGCCAAGTTGGAAATGCACAAATAAATGTGAGAGAATTATTAGGTTCTTTACGAGGTATTAACACTTTCACTGTGGGTGTCATTACGGAAAGACACTAGCGATCCTGCCCTCTTAGGAGTGTCCCTTCGGAAGGACACTTCTCCATTACTTTTCCCTTTAGATTCAAATGGCTCGTAAATGGAGGGGATTCACTTTTACAGCTCAAGGTAAGGACATTTGCCTGTTTGGGGTTTCCAACAGTGTTTTCTGTTTTCAAATAGTCCCTTAGAATCAATTATAATAAAATTGCCGGTATAAGATTCCGGCCAAATAACAAGAGGAATTTGCTTGAGGGTTGAACAGAAACTGATATTAGGTAGTTAACAATTTGTAGGGAATGAGATGTTTTGAAGGAAGGGTAGTTGCACGATCCAAGAGCGGATTACCGACGCCAGCCCACCGATAAGAAGAAGACTGAACCATTTTCTCTTAAGGAGGTCAAGGCCGGCTCTTTCGTGTCGAATTTAAAGTTCAGAGTTCAAACCGCTCTCTTTTACCTTTCTCTGAGGTATTTGGCCTCTTCTTCCTATTTTTCTAGCATTCATTCAACAATCTAGGAAAAATACAAGGTTATTGCTTTTGGTGTTGGGTGCTGATGGATGTAGCTGCTTTACTGGTTGCTGATATAGTCGTAGTCGTCTTCAGTAGCAGTGTTCGGCAAAACTAACGTTAGTTTACTAAACTGACATTAGTTTACTCGAACTAAAAATAAACTAACGTTGTATTTTTAGTTTTAGTTTAGGTTTAGATTTGTATAATTATTAATCATTTTAACTCAGAAAAATGATTGTAATTTCATAAAATTGGACTCTTTTGGAGTATTTTCTTAATAAATAGTCTTTTTTTTTAAGTTTTAGTATCCGTTTTTTTTATGGTAATTAGTTGAGTTTAGCAAACGAGACCTAAATTTGTGAATTTAGTTTAGTTTTAGTTTTTAATTCGCTAATTAGTTTATCGAAGACCATATATTTGCAAATTACGAGGAAAAGCCAAAGTTTCTTACTGTCCAAAGAATTCCTGGTATCCTGAACTGTATAGATCAAAATAGGGTATCAAAAATGACTAACGAGAAAATGGCGAAGCTAGCGGAAGATAAAAATGAATGTTTCAAACAGTCTGAACAAGGCCTGTAGTCAGTACAAAAGTCATAAACAATGACTGAATTAGTAACATATAGATTATATTAACTCCCTTCTGTTTATAATACACATTAGGTC
Source organism: Gonocerus acuteangulatus (assembly GCA_946811695.1). Taxonomy (NCBI): domain Eukaryota; kingdom Metazoa; phylum Arthropoda; class Insecta; order Hemiptera; family Coreidae; genus Gonocerus; species Gonocerus acuteangulatus. The sequence goes on along the minus strand of OX328124.1, from coordinate 107,285,995 downwards.
CGCCTAATAGCCAAGTCTAGCTTATTCTTAAACAAGTCCTATTAATTTTAATAATTTACTTATTTATCGAAAGAACATATGATTTACATTAATTCAAGTTATTTTTGTAAAACTAAACTAAACTAAAGCTTTAATTTAGTTTTTAATTAGTTCTCAATGATTTTTTTTATTTTTAGTTTAATTAAAATCCATTAATTAGTATAATTTTATTTTTAGTTTTTTTAGGTTGCAATTTTTAGTTTAGACTTAGTTTATTCCAAAAAGTGAATTTAGTTTTAATTTTAGTTTTAGTTTTTAGTTTTGCCCAACATTGTTCAGAAGTTAGGCAATAAATATTATGGGTGTTCATGGATGAATGGAGAAACAGAGGCTTCGCCCAGGTCGACATGGCAAGTATGAACTTCGGAATACTAGGTCCTCGTTACACTCCAGGTAGCAGCAGAAAAGGGATTCTTGTCTGCTGAATACACCAAACAAGGTTTTAGAATGATTTGTCAGTCTCTACAGGGAGAAATATTTTTATTGCGTGGACCAGATGATGTAATCTGGAAGAGTTAATAAGAAATATAGAATTTTTAAAACCTATGAGAGAATCACTAACGTATACAGAAAATAATGCTAGGGCTGAGAGCACTTAGGCATTTGGGGTGTAGGGAAAATTTTTAAATATTTTAGTGTAAAAAGGCGAGTTTCAAGATTCTCTGGACACCTAGTAGACCAGGGTAAATGTAGAAGACATTTCTCGTTGTTATAGGCTGTTTTTTTACATGAAATGTTCCCAATAAAAAAAAATGTTTGGGGGGGGGGGGGCTGCAGCTCCCTCTGCCCCCCTTATGTACGCCCATTGAGAGATTTGTTCAAATTTGTATATACTCATATTTGTTTGTTCTCCTGTATAAAAAAATGTTCCGTATTTTACGAAAATTGGCACAATAATACTTTGTCTAAATGATAAAATCTAATTTTCTACATCCACAGAACAGCGTTTTTCGGTGAAGGTCTTACAAAAAAAAAAAAAAAATCATAGCGCTTACGATTTTGCGTTAATTGTCATTTAAATATTCATGTTTGGGATCGAACACAACAACAATAAAAATGATATCTTTAATCTATATACATAAGAGTGGAAATTCGAAGCAGTGGAAAGAATTTTAATATTTTTAACTCCAAAAGGCCGGATACAGACAGATTTTTGCTAGAGTTACATTAAATATTAGTATGAAAATATTTAGTAAGATGAGAAAATTAGAACATTTCGTGTACATTTTTAAACATCTCAAGAGAAGCAATATTCAGTTTTCAAATTGATGCCTTAAATGTTCTACAAATTTCCAACCGGATTCGTGATATTGTGGAAAATTTCAAGAAAAGTATAGTTTTTCCCCACTTTTTTTTAGAACGGTTATGAATATAACCTTGAAAATGGTTTTATTGGGTTACCCGCACCAAATTAATTATAACAAAAAAAATACAGCGCTCCGATAAACGTATTCAGCTGGTTAACAACTTTTGTTAAAGAAAATGTATTTTTTTTTACCAGATTTCGTCAATATCGGATTATTTTTGATCCTGCTAAACTGCAAACACACACACACTCACACACACACACACACACACACACACACACACACACACACACATATATATATATATATAGGGGAAGGTGTTGTACCTCTGACCATATAGTACCTTTGACCACCGAGGCTGTGGCGGCATGTAGCAACATTTTATAAATTTTGGTGTAATTAGTGTTTACCTCCTTCACTAGAGGGCTTGTATAACCTACTTTGGATTATTCAAGTCAAAGAGGATTCTTGCAAAAAATACTTATCCATTTCTATCATAAAAATGTAAGTTTTTTTATTGATGACGTTTTGCCTTATAATATTTTTTGAATTATGTCTTTTTAGATGGAAATCATTTGACAGAGTAGCTATTACAATAAGAAACATCGCTTAGCTCCTGAAATTGATTTATCTTAATCCTAAAATTTTTAGCATGCTTTTTATTTTGCACTACCAGGGTGTTGTACCTCCGACCACGACTAGTTGTTGTTCCTTTGACCAGGTCAATGGTACAACACACCTGAGTAATTTTTTTATAATTCAACATTTATGGTCTTCTGCTACATATTTTTAAAAAATGCTTAATACTGGTTGCTTCAATTGTTCAAAGAATTTAAAAAATAATAAATGAAATATTCAAGCAAAAAAAAATCAATTTTGCAAAGTGGTCAAAGGTACAACACCTTCCCCTATATGTATGTATGTATGAAAACACGCCAAGATGACGCAGTGATTGAGTGAATAGTTGCCCACAAAACGTTCGAAGAAATGTAGTTTATTCATGCTTTCCATAAACGTTGCATGAAGAACCAGTACCGAAAACGTTCGCGACTAACCATGAAGGCATATCTGTATTGCGGGCTTAATGTAAGTTCTAAATTGAAGGCGCAACTGACATAAATTCCTAATTTATTCCTATATGTATTGGATTAGTCTTTTACTTATAAATGCAAAGTTTTGCATATATAGAAGTATCAAATGCAGATATAGTTATACATGTTTCTGTGTAGTATGTTTCTAGAAATCATATGAGAAAGTGATGTAATTTGTTTTATTTTTAAACGTTAGTGATATACTCTTGCTAAAAAAAAATTGTCTGCGCAGATAAAAAAGAAACAACCAAAATAAATAAATGGATTAATGTGACGTTAGTCACATATACATACAAAATAAAATAAAATTATGAACTGTATAAAAATTAAATACATTAAAAGGAATAAAAACAGGAATACAGTTCATTCTAACGATTATATTTTGTTATAGCGTCTTAAAATATTTGATAACTGTGTCGATGTATGTTGGTTTTTCAGTGAGTAAGTCAAGAGGAATGTCTAGGTCACTGCATAGTTTACAACTTCACTGGCAAAAAGAAAAAAAAAGGAGAAGAAAAGAAGTGTTTTAGTCCATTAAAAGTGAATAAAATGAATATTAACTAATCTGCATCTATGTGTTACACCAATAATTTAATTAATGGCAGAAAATGCTCCAAAATTAGATTATCTTCCAGTACACGCGTTTGTCAGAACATATCACAAATGGTACGACAAGTTTCAGCCCATTGCTTTTTAAATAATTCAATTTCGCTAAAATAGATAACAGGTTAAAGGTTATTCCAAGGCTAAAACACTATTCTCGTTTAGGCATGCAGAATGTTAAATGAGTATGTGAATTCCTCTCTCTCTCCTGATATATATATATACATATATATGGTAATAGTTATATATAAATGTAGATGGGATTAGGCTAAAAAAAGGATTTTTGTAACAATCAATATTTAACGCCTCGGCAAGATTTTAGGGAGCCTTCTTTGGCTTAAACATAAAAACTTAAAAATTACGAAAAAAAAGGTTCGTCTCGCAGGAGTTGCATAGCTAAGCACTTTCCTCAGAATTTGGGGAGTGTAGACTGCATTCCTGAATGATTTGCTTAAAATAACCTATATAAATTAAATAAAAACATGAATAATTCTGCTCTTTTATTTTTGTAATGAGCAATTCAATCAATTTTTTTTAATTATTAACTCTCCTTCTATTTTTTTTTATAAGTATTAGTATCTGATGTTTATAAAAATTGGTAAGAAACTGACAAATACGTTAGTCAACAGAAGGTCAGTATCTATGGGTACGAAAGCTTATTGGTTCAGAAGTCATTGCGAATCCCATGAACGCTTTCAATGCGTACGAACTTATTGACTGACCTAATATAAACCAGAACAAACTGCCTACTCCTTTTCACTGTTAAACATCAATAAATTTATTTATTATTTGTTCATTAGTGAGACCGCGACAAGGGCAATTCATCACTTAAAATACACACATAAGAATAAACAATAGTAAACAATTGTTAACAAATATGAAAATGAAATAATTAAAAAAATATAAAAATAAAAAAAAAATTACTAATACAATTTGCATAGACTATAAAAAGGTACGAACAACACAGAGGCAGATAGGGCAGTCTGTAAATACAATTATAGACTTAGATCTTTCTGAATTTCAAATCATAGTTTTTACATATTTATTAATGATAGGAGGTCGTAAAGAGAAAAATACATACACATATACACATACACAAACAGATAAGCTCGTATACAAACGTAGAATACCATATACGTATAAATCATATTTCTTCAAATAGTCCAATTTTCCTTAATTATCTAAAAACAAAATCTATAAATTGGCTTCCTTCTGCTAACAACTCTGTTAGGTTTATAGCTGGGAGGGGAAATGAGTTAAGTCTTAAACAGTCCGTTAGTAAGTGTTTAATCGTTAAAAAAGTGTTACATATTGGGCAAATCGGTGCTTGTTCTCTGGTCATTAGGAATGAGTGTGTAAGTCTAGTGTGGCCAATCCGTAGGCGTGTCAGTACTACTTCTTCTCTTCTTGTACTTCTGTTGCTCGATGGCCAGTTAGTAATTGTAGATTTAATTTCTCGTAGTTTGTTGTCTCTTGTCCTGTACCATACATCGTACCACTGGTTTTCAATGTGTTTCTGTATGTCAGTGAATATATCTTCGTATGTTATCTCTGTGACGTCGTATTGGTTTCGTGTTGTGGAGAATTTTGCTTGTCTGTCTACATTCGTAGTTTGTGGTATATCTTCATGACCGGGAAAACATCAATAAAACTATAGAATAGACAAATGTTTAAATAAATAAATTAGGAATCATATGGGTTGTAGGTTATCCTGCCTGACCCTTTGACCGATGTAATGCTAACCCAGTCAGAATATTAAGAGAACCTTTTGGCTATTAATAGAATTTGGACAGTTCTATAGAAGATTATATAAATATTTATCTATATTTATAAATACATATTCATTTATGGGGTTATGGGCTTATTCAGACTTCAATTCAAAGATTACATATAATTTGGCACTTAATCTTTTTTAATTGACAGTATTTTTCAGAGGAAATACATTTTACTGTTGAAATAAATAATATGACACAAGTCCTAATGAGGTGGATGATAAGTAATAAATTAAAATTAAATTTAAGTAAGACTTGCTACATGCAATTCGCGATTTCAAAAAAACAGAATAAAGACTTTCGTTTCAATATCAGCAATTCGATTAATCAAGTAGCAAAAACTAAATTGTTGGGATTAATTCTGGACGAGAATTTAAATTGTAAAGCTCATATAGAACAAAGAAAGAAAATTAAATTTAGAAAATTTGATAAACGCTTATTTTGGGCTATTCCAATCGCAATTATATGCAATAGCTCTTTGGGGAAATGCGCCTGAAATAAAAGATATTTTTAAGATACAAAAAAGAGCGATACGTATATTATGCAATTTGCAGAGGACAACCTCATGCAGAAGATTTTTCAAAAAACTTAAAATTTTGACCATACCGTCTTTCTACTTATTAAAAGAGCTGAAATTTGTAAAAAATATTCTGCACCTGTTTAAATCGAGGGGGGTTTTACATTCCTATTCGACAAGGCAGGCTAGGAATTTAGAGATAGAGCAGCATGCAACCTGCTTTTATTCAAAAGGTTTGTTACATAATGGAGCGATTATTTACAACGCCCTTCCTAGAAAAATAAAAGAAATAGACGAATACGCTAAATTTGTATGCCAATGTAAAGGCATTATATCGGAAATGAATTTTTATACGATAAGGGAGTTTTTTGTTCATAATTCAAAAGACGTCTCAATTTAATACGTAGTCCAAAGAGCTTATGTGTATATAATTTTATTTTAATTTATACTCTACTGGTGTCATATTTTAATTTTTAAATTATTTATTATATTAGTCATATATACTTGTTTTTATTTTAAAATAGGGCTATATGTTATGTTATTTATTATAATCTTAAGGTACTAAGTTAGGATATCAAGGCATTACCAAGAAATGTTTTATAAGTTCAAATTGCGTAAGAGACTTTAAATGTTATATCTGTGAACCTAAGCGATCAGATTTGAAATTTTATTGTTGTTTTGTTTTTGTATTTTGCTTCTTTGACTTGTCCAATTTCCAAAAAATTTGGATTGCTGGAAATATATCTATCTATCTATCTAATAGCTCGGACCTTACAACATATCATAAGCGATGCTACATACCTAAGGGATTACCTAATAGCTCGGACCTTACAACATATCATAAGCGATGCCACATACCTATGGGATTACCTAATAGCTCGGACCTTACAACATATCATAAGCGATGCCACATACCTATGGGATTACCTAATAGCTCGGACCTTACAACATATCATAAGCGATGCTACATACCTAAGGGATTACCTAATAGCTCGGACCTTACAACATATCATAAGCGATGCTACATACCTAAGGGATTACCTAATAGCTCGGACCTTACAACATATCATAAGCGATGCTACATACCTAAGGGATTACCTAATAGCTCGGAGCTTACAACATATCATAAGCGATGCCACATACCTAAGGGATTACCTAATAGCTCGGAGCTTACAACATATCATAAGCGATGCCACATACCTATGGGATTACCTAATAGCTCGGACCTTACAACATATCATAAGCGATGCTACATACCTAAGGGATTACCTAATAGCTCGGAGCTTACAACATATCATAAGCGATGCCACATACCTATGGGATTACCTAATAGCTCGGACCTTACAACATATCATAAGCGATGCTACATACCTAAGGGATTACCTAATAGCTCGGAGCTTACAACATATCATAAGCGATGCCACATACCTATGGGATTACCTAATAGCTCGGACCTTACAACATATCATAAGCGATGCTACATACCTATGGGATTACCTAATAGCTCGGACCTTACAACATATCATAAGCGATGCTATATACCTAAGGGAATACCTAAAAAAATTATATTGACGATTATGAATTTCAAAATAAAGAGAAATTTATTTTTGATAAAACTATGATATAACAAAATAGTTCCTAACAAGGTGAATTTACGTCATCACAGTATAAACTTTATCCTGTTACTTGCAGGAGTCTAAAAATAGTGACAAGTTTTTTGTTTTTGTTTTCTTTAGGAGGTAAGTTTTGAAGAAACCTAGACAGGTTCAGGAGACAGTAAAAACTTTACTTTGATAACTTTCAAAACTTTTAAGGGATGGTTTTCTTATTATATTAGAATAATAAAGGAATAGGGTTAAAAATAGATTAAATATAATTAAATAACAAGTAATATTAACAAATATCCTTTAAAACACAGACACAAAAAAAGTGGTAATTTCCAAAGACACCACGCATATATTCTTATGTATTTCGACTCGCTGAATCCGAATCCGGAGTCCGTTTCGCTCCATCGCGTCAGGTTTAAGAGAATTTGAAGGTCAAATTTCGTAAGTAATCGTTTACGAAGAAATAAATAGAGCTTCCATGGTTTTGAGGGTAGCTGAATTCGAATCTAGGGTCTGTTTCACACCATGGGCACAAAATCAAGGTCATTTCAAGAAAAAATACGTCTATTTTGGGAAAAAAATAATTTTGACTGCAGATTAATTTGTTGCAAAATAAACATATTTGTCCTTAAAATTACCTTATATTGCGCCGAAGTGCTGAAATAGACCTCAGATTCTTAAGCGACCCTCAAAACCATGGAAGCTCTCGTTAGTTCTTCTTTAACGACTTCATAAGAAATTTGACCTTCAAATGCTCTGAAACCTCACTTGATGGGGTGAAACGGACTCCGGATTCGGATTCAGCGTGTCAAAATACATAAATATATGTATGGCGTCTAGGACAACTTTTTTTGTGTGTGCCTGTGTAATAATAGCTTTAGGAAAGATGTTTTGTCCTTTTTGAACATCTGATTAATCTATGTTTTTGTAAAAAAAGTTACTTTAACTCCTAATCCAAATAAAATGCCCCAGCAGTAGTGCGTTTCCTCCATCCCTCAAAGGGCAGGAATCCCGCTTATTAAGTCAACCCCATGACGCAAGGTGCTGTTAAGTAATGTTTAGTTAAGACACCAAAGGTCACGAAAGTACCGGTTGTCTAAATTTATATATATATATATATATATATAAATCAGTCCCGTAACAGGCCACAAGGGCCCAGAGGGGCAGATACTGTAGAGGTATCTGATTCTTGATCATACGGCACACTAGGGGGATAGTGTGGTCAACACTATGCTCCGGCCGCCTGATTTTCCCCTTGGCTGCTTCGACTGCTAGAGTCATTAGCACCCAAGGTACCCATTATTAATTAAATTAATTAAAGGCTGGGTGAGCCTAGGGACGATCTGGGACCCCAAATCCAACCCTCGAACAGCAGCACTAGAAGAAAAAATCTTTAGTGCGCGCTCGGGTTGTGAACCTGGTCCTCCAATTCATTAGTCGAGTGCTCTACCACTGAGCTAACCTCGCCCCCATATATATATATATATATATATATATATATATATATATATATATATATGGATTCTTTTTTCAGTTCTTAGTGCTGTTTGTGTAGTACTGTTCTTTGTGCTGTTCTTACGGCAAGGAAAATGAGTATTTGGGATTTACCAACGACTGAAAAAGTACTCTTATCAAGCAGTGTTAAATTGCATATTTTATTTTTGCCCATTTTCCACCGAAAACCCAGTGACCTATATTACCAACGATTTGGATCAACTATAGTTTCCACATAACCTTGAGCGAGCGGAAACGCATAGCAATTATGCAATTAACATAAATGATAATGTTATACAACCTAGGAAACCAGTAGCATTATTTTAATGACATAATTGTTATGCATTTCCGCTCGCTCAAGGTTATATCAAAACTGTAGGGAAGCAAACTCGCTGATAATATTAATAAATGGTATTTCGGTCGCCATATTGCCACAACTTGAATTGAGTTCTCATTACATGATCCGGATCCCTGAACGAGACCCACTTCTCGGCGCAACTAGTACGTAAGTACCCATTCGCCTTTGCTAACTTGAAGCAGTTCAATATCTTTGACTTCGATTTCTCAACATCCGGATGATTCGCCCTTTCTCTTCCAAGATCATAATGTATTAGTTATAGGAGAAAATCATAGTCCATTTTACTCTTTTTGCTCATTTTCTGGCTTACCAATTTTTTCCCTGTGGCCATGGATATAAAATAAAGATATATTCTGATTATGATGAGTAATGTTTACTGTGATTTACCCTGTAAGAAGCTGAGCAGACAGACAGACTCCATCGGGCCAACAGGTCCCTAGGTAATGTCAAGGTTGGCTCGGCATAGCAACAGCCCAGTCCTACCCTTTCCTTCCCTCTTTTCCAAATATCGACCCTTCCCACCCCTCCAATCCCCCCTCTCCATCTGGTCACTCACCTCTCTCTTTACCCTCTTATCCTACTCCCTCACCCTCTCTCTCTCTCTCTCTCTCTCTCTCTCTCTCTCTCTCTCTCTCTCTCTCTCTCTCTCTCTCTCTCTTTTAGACTATCTCTCTCTTTATCTACTCCGACACTCTTTCTATACCTCTCACCGACTCTATCTCCTTCTCTCCATCCTCCCCACTTCTCTCGCTCTCTTTCAACTCCCTCTCCACACCCTATAAGTCTCTCTCTCTCTCTCTCTCTCTCGACCCTCTCTCCTCACCCTATCTCTCTCTCCTTCTAGAACCTCTCTCGAAAGACAAGCTCCCTATACCCTCTCCTAACTCTCTTACCTAGCTCTCTCGCTCACAGCCCTCTACAACACTATTCGTCTCCTTTCATCGTCTCATCCTGTCATCATTTCTTACTTTTTTTACCTTTCCTCCATCAGGCCTGCACTCAGACTCTCCCTTATTACCCATCGTCCTCCCATCCAATTTAGATCTTCTTTCTATTCCTTCTCTCTCTTAAGGGCTATACATCCTTACAGTTTTCTTTGACTATCTTTGTTGTCTTGTAATTTGTGTTCCTTTCTTAACATGCACTCTATCTTTCTCGGCTTGTGCTTTTCCTTAAAGAATTCGACTAATTTCTGGATTCTCTCTCTGCACTATTTACTTAAGTACCTGTATACTCCAGGATTTATACTGTGTGTGCTATTTGCGATATTTTCCATTTTTCTTAACCGTCATATTTTAAAGCGCTGTCATCAATTTGTGTAACTACATAGACCACCTCACTAACATGAACCCAATAAATTAATTATCAATTGAAGAACAACAGTCGTTCCAAGAAGTTATATGAATTATATTTTTAATTAAATTATTCTAAATTCCGCTCCTCTGACAATAACACAAAGGACAGTATCTTCTGAAATTGGCCAGACTAGGAGACTGGGTTGGTTAATGTTATCAGTGTAGATATTTTTGTGGATATGTCTTAGCTATCTATGACGATGGGGTTCCGTTTCTATGGCGACGTCGAAAATCATTTGAGAGTAAATCAGTGGAGGAGGCCCCGTGGCGTGAGCACTTAACACTCTATGCCAAAGGTCGTGGGTTCGATTCCCCCTACGGGGTGGTGGCTTTTCTTTAAAAAAAAGAAAAGAAAAGGCATAAGCTCTATTCTGGCTATAAATGGGTGGTAACCTATAGATTACCCGTCCCAAAATTCTTAGTTAATAATAATGGACGATAAAATTTAAATAAATAAATCAGTGGAGTTAGTTACAGCGTAATATTAAGCATTACTAATGAGCAATGAATAATTCAGATGAATAAGAAATTGAGTGTATAAGTCATTATGCCTCCTTTAGACCTATCCATGATGCAAGCTATTTCCTACAGTGAAATTAACCTGGCCTATGACACTCCCTGTAACAAGACCTACCGATGTAACAAGTTCAGTCACGCTGTGCGGATTTCCATAAGTTTTCGAAAGAAAAGCCACGAACCCTACTGGGAATCGTAAGCACGACCTTAAGCATGGAGAACACACGCCTTAAGCACTCACAGCCACGGGTTTTAATTATAATTGTTGGTTAAGAGTGAAAATGAAATATCGCTTAATAATAGTGTAATAATTTATTATTATTACTATTTATTGTTGATGCTCCGCATCATTGGTGAAAAGCGTATTTTTCCTCAGTGACACTGCACTAAGCGATGCTACTCCAGAAAATCATCAAAGTATGTAAACACAGTTGAATTTATGTAACATGCCAATATGGATGTAAAAAAAAGTAATGACAAAATAAATTGAAAAATACAATTAATAATAGGTATATATATACATATATGTATATATATATATATATATATATATATATATATATATATATATATATATATATATATCAGAGATGGGCATAATTTTATTTATAAATAAAAATACGAATTTATTCGTACTTCATATATTTGTGAATACGAATATAAATAAATTCGTACTTCATATATTTGTGAATACGAATACAAATAAATTCGTATTCGTAAGTGTGAATACGAATTTATTTTTAGTCACATATATTAAATATAAAAATATTTTTTTTTTTTTTTTTTTTTTTTTTTTTTTTTTTTTTTTTTTTTTTTTTTTTAAGGCGTTTACCGTCTAGGTTATTAGCGCCTAGATTTTTTGTTTACCCCGAGTCCGCCGCGGGGCAACCAGCCATGTTGCAGGGACTCAGTTTGTCATCTGTACCTCCATTAAAAAAAAAAAAAAAAAAAAAAAAAAAAACACCTTCAATAACTTTCGTAATATCATCTTAATACGAATAAATTCATAATTTTTATGCGAATTTTATTGTGAATACATATTTATTCACAAATTATAATGTGAATAAATTTGTATTCGTATATTTTAATGTGATTTTTTTTTTAATCACTTGATTTTTTGCAAATATTCACATTTTTTGTGATTATTTACAATTTTTTTCTGTGAATTTATTTTTATTCGCAGAAAAATTTGCGAATAAAATTTTATTTGTATTTTTATATTTACTATATGTGAAGAAAAATAAATTCGTATTCACAAATATATGAATAAATTCGTAGTTTTATTTATAAATAAAATTATGCCCATCTCTCATATATATATATATATATATATATATATATATATATATATATATAAAATGTTAATATAAAAGAAGTTTGTAATAAAAATTATAGCAGAAAACGTTCTGAGGCACTGCGTGATCGTTGTAGGAAGATGGGAAAGCTGTATGTTACGTCTTTGTTTTATGAAATATTTTATATTTTTAGGAATAGGTCAGTGATTTATCTATGTAATGGATGCTTGCAGTAGTAATATAATGTTTTCAAGACAAAAGTGCTTAATGACATCAAATTGATTTCTACTAATTTATCAAGGGAACATATTAGGCTTGTAAACATTATAACTAGAGCCCGGAAGTTAGGCATTTATTTTTGGTTAAAATAGGCAGGCAAAAAGACACTTTAAATTCTGAAAATAGGCAGTACTGTAATTAAAATAGGCATTTATTAGGAGTGAAAGCAAAGAGGAATCTTACTCATTATTAATGAAAATATGTATTTTAAATACTCATTCATTTCTTTATTATCAATTTATCACATAATTAGTGTACTTACTCTTACTTTCCTTTGTTACAAGCAACAACAAGATGCTTTTACGAAGTATCAAATGTCATAGACCTCAGAAAAAAATGTTTTTCATCATGGAAAAACTTCCTCTGCATTATCTTATCATTTCTAAATCCGGAATCCCAGGTAATTACACCATTGTCACAGCAAAAGGTGTGCGAGGAAGGAGATATACTTCTCTCATCCTCTCTCTTTCCTCCTATTCATTATGCTTGTGCATTTCTTCTACTAAGGAAGGCTCTGTTATTTTTAACCCTTCAATTCCATCAATGGGTTGGGAAAATAAGCTTTCGAATTGATATTTGTGACGGCAATATGAAATTTAGTTTGTGCAATCTTTTTTGTCTTCGATGAAAAGTGCTTTTTAAAATGTTTAAATCGCAGAAAAAAATTGCATAACGAGCAAAAAAGACAAAAAAAGGCAACGGAAGCTAAAATAGGCAAAATAAAAATTGTCGCTACACTTCCTAAATGCACGAAAACATACTTATTTCTTTCTGATTCTTCAATATATCCATTCAGATAAAAAAGGCATTTTGCCTAACTTCCGGGCTCTAATTATAACCAACCCCGCTAAGAGGACGAAGTTTCTGGGAGTTTCATCTTTTCTAATTTATACTTCTTTTCTTCATTTGAATAACAGCTTCAGTATATATTTAATCGCCATTTTAATACTTTGTCGATAATGTAATAAACTGCTAATTAATGAATCTAAACATAATTATTAATTTAGAGAGTGCACTTGTGTTCCTTAAGGCCATCTATTTGTTGCTCATCCCCGAGGCATATCTAATGGTGTACTGGAGGCTGATAATGACAAGAGGGATTGGTGATTAGGGGATAATGCCTGATTTTATCACTTACAGTTCCCCCACAATCTTTTATCGCAGCCCTTCCTTCCTTCTCCTTTAGATTCTTCCACCAAAACTGGTTTCATATTATCATAAAATAAAGAAAATGAATATAATTTGAGAAAAAGTATCAAATAAATTTAATTAACAAATATATATATATATATATATATATATATATATATATATATATATATATTTTTTTTTTTTTTTTTTTTTTTATACAGCAAATCGACATCTCGGCCATTAGCGCCGACATCCCGGGTGCAGCGAGGAATTTTGTCAGCGAGCCGTGAGATAAGAAAATTCCTGCCGCCGGTGGGGATCGAAGAGACCCCACAAAATAAGTACGTTAATTACAATAAATTACAAAAATGAGAGAGTGAACATTTTCATAATTTCGTTAAATTTTGTGATAATATTTGGATGCGAAGCCCGGTAGATTTTATTTATTTATTTTTTTTTTTAAGGTACTTCGACCAAATAGGTCATTAGCACCAGCCCGGTAGTATATTTGTATAAGAGGAACTGGGCTCAAATCACAACTTGCTAGGTCAAGTTTTCTAGAAGTAAAAAATTTGAAAACAAGTTTATGTTTGTTGTTAGCAATCGAAATAAAAACGAAATACTTTTGTGAGAGACAAAAAAACAATTATTTTCACAGGAAGATATTTTTATTTTTAGGAAACGTTAGAAAGATTTAATTGGCAACCAATTGTTACCTCAGACTTCCTTTTTTTAGCAGTTCTTGCTAAACATCTGGAAGTCATTCTCATTTGTTTTCAGAGCACAAGTCAGCCAAGTCTAAGACTTATGAACAACGCTATGCATAAAGAATGCCAGTGTTTAAGTGCAAATCTGTTTAAGACTTGCTACTGCTTAATAGGATTTATACAACGTCTCTGCAATTAAAACGAATAATACTCGTTTTCTGAAAACTGTATGACATGGACTTGGTCTAGTTGTGCTCTGAACCCTCTATATAGTTGTTCTACGGGTTCTGAAATGTAATGTGTTCTAGTCGGCGTTTACAGATTTTGTCATAAAAAAAAAAAAAAAAATCAGTCCCGTAACAGGCCACAAGGGCCCAGAGGGGCAGATACTTTAGAGGTATCTGATTCTTGACCATACGGCACACTAGGGAGATAGTGTGGTCAATACTATGCTCCGGCCGCCTGATTTTCCCCTTGGCTGCTTCGACTGCTAGAGTCATTAGCACCCAAGGTACCCATTATTAATTAAAGGCTGGGTGAGCCTAGGGACGATCTGGGACCCCAAATCCAACCCTCGAACGGCAGCACTAGAAGAATAAATCTTTTGTGCGCGCTCGGGTTTGGAACCTGGTCCTCCAGTTCATTAGTCGAGTGCTCTACCACTGAGCTAACCTCGCCCCCCCCCCGAATTTTGTCATAATGTGAACCTTAAAAGCGGGGAGGGAGGGAACGTGCTAAAACTAAATTTCTTGATAAAAGGGTCCTGATGGACTTTGCCTTTAGTGGGCTGATATCTTTTACCATCTTGATATATTTTTCTTTAAAAATTTCCGAAACTCGAGTTCATGCTAATAGAATTCATTTACTACCATTCCAACATTGGATGAATGTATCGGAACCGACTTATCAATGATTCAAATGCGATATGTTCCATTTCAGAAGGGACTAAGGTGATTTTGAAGGAGGTCAATATGAGGTCACGGGTTGGATTTGGGGTCGACTGATAATTTCCAGGGAACTTCGCAAATCGGTTATAAAGTTCAAAGGAAATCGCTGCGCTTAGTGAAGTTTCGACAGCTAAACTTCAGCAAACGCGATGAATCCGCTTGCGTCATTCCACCGGCTTAAATTAGTGACGTTTAAATATAGAAAATATTGATTAATAAAACATTGACAACCTTACAACAATCAAATTTGCTAATGGCGACTAAAAAAACTTAGAGAAAATTGAATACTCTAGAACATTTTATCATCCAGACTATGATTTATTCAAATATATAAATTATTGTGGTAGGAATTGTTAATATTCGGCTAAGAAGAGCAATCAGATTTTCGTATAAATATATTTAAAACGAAGACAGGTATAGTTGGGATTCGGCTAGGAGAAAAATGTCAGACTTTCAAAAAGAAATCTGTATTTTGGACGTTTCGACTGCAACAATGGCAGCCTTCTTCAGCTAAAAAATATATACAACTTATAAGTAAAGAAAATATACAAGTAGTAAGTAAAAGACAGGCAGAAATGAGCGGAGTATATATATCAATACAATAAATTTTAACCAATCTTATTTTTAAAAACAATGAAAATACGGTAGTTGGAAAGAAAACAGCATGTAGAACTTGTTAGTAAAAACAGTACAAAAAAAATTTAAACAGTAAAAACAACGCAAATTTTTTATGTAGTGAAAAACAAAATCTATTTTATAAGTGAATACAATTTATAACAATTAATATATAGATACATACCACTAGAGAATGCCTAGGGGGGGAGGGAGGAAGACCTCGAGGACAACTTAGGTAACCATGGTAGAAGTATGAACTACAGCGTATTTTCATTGTTTTTAAAAATAAGATTGGTTAAAATTTATTGTATTGATATATATACTCCGCTCATTTCTGCCTGTCTTTTACTTACTACTTGTACATTTTCTTTACTTATAAGTTCTATATATTTAAAACGTTTCTTCATCTAGAAAACGAACAAAAATACAGAATTACTAAGAGAATAATTAAAAACAATTTTAGATCGACTCGTAAACATCGCTTATAAAAACATTTTTGTGACTCTAACAATACTGCTCTACAAAATTTAACTTTTTGTGTGCTTTTCAATTGAATACTATATTTTTATACTACTTTGAGGCCACTAAATACGAAAACACGAATATATTTTTTTTTAATTAACTCGAATTTTGAAAATTTACCTTATATACAAAATATGACTTTTAGAAACATGTTATTTATTTATTTAAAATTTAGCATCCATTATTATTAACATACAATTTTGGGACTGGTTATCTTTAGGTACCCTTTTCTAGCCAGGATAAGGCTGATACCTTTTCTTTTTTCTAAAGAAAAGCTACCACCCCATAGTGGGAACCCACGACCTTTGGCACGGAGTGTTAAGTGCTCACGCCTTAATACTCACGGTCACCGGGCCTTAATAACATGTTAAAGTACAAAACAATTTATTAAAAAATACTACATTTATTTATTATTATTTTTTATATTAAATTGGGAGTTATGAAATATTAACAACATATTTCAACCTAACTAGTTAAGAATTTCTTTTCTTGTTCGTTTGTCGATTATAATTGCTTTCAGGGGTATTTCTTCAGAAATTGCTGGGATTTCATCGAACCTCTCTTTTAGCACTTTCCTCCGAAGGAAAGTAGCTATTGAGGTTGGACTCATGACGGAATTTTTGAAAAATTTCTTCAAATCTTTATCGATCCTACCTAGTAGACACCGAAAATGACCCCCGTTAAAATTTATATATATCTATATATATATATATATATATATAGATATGCATATATATATATATATATATATATATATATATATATATATATATGTGTGTGTGTGTGTCTGTTAACACGATAGCGGCCAGAGTTTTTGTTTTTTCGTCACGAAACTTGGTATATAGCATTCAATTAGCAAACGATTGAACGAGTTCGTTAACCACCAAAGTCGGTCCACCGGAAGGGGGGGTTTACCCCGAACCCAAAACACTAATTTGACTATGTCAGCCGTAATATTTGTTATATTTCAACGAAACTTGGTATTCGTAGTGGTAATATAGAGAGAAAAGTGAGATATAAAAATGAACTAAATCGGTTCATTAGAAGGGGGGGGGGGTTTACTCCGGACCCACAATACCAATTCGCCACTACCAGCCGTGATTTTTGGTATATTTCGATGAAACTCGGTATTCGTAGTGGTAATCCACAGGTAAATAACTGTTGTAAAAATAAACTAAATCGGTTCATTAGGAGGGGGGGGGGGTTTACTCCGGACCCACAATACCAATTCGCCACTACCAGCCGTGATTTTTGGTATATTTCGACGAAACTTGATATTCGTAGTGGTAATCTACAGGTAAATATGTGTTGTAAAAATAAACTAAATCGGTTCATTAGAAGGGGGGGTTTACTCCTGACCCAAATTCTTAATATACTCATACCGGTCGTAATTTCTGCTGTATTGTAACGAAACGCGGTATACGTCGTGGGTAACTCATGAGAAAGAAGAGTTGTAAAAATGAGCTGATTCGGCCAATCGGAAAGCGGGGGTTTAATTTGTAATATATTTCAATAGAAAAGCCCGTCAGACGTAGGTTCACAAAGCCGCCGCAAGGAGCGCTTTCTACCACTAGAGTGACTGTATCCTGTTCCTGCGTTAGATCAAAATACGATAATATGAGGTTTTTTGTATTTATTACGTAGTGTAATAGGTACCATGTGTAAACATAACTCTGGAAGCAAATTATTAATTGATCAGTTACTCATTACAAATTTAAAAGAGAACTATTCATGTTTTTATTTTATTTATGTAGGATATTTTAAGCAAATTGTTCTGGAAAGCAATCTACACTACCCAAATTCTGAGGAAAGTGCTTAGTTATGCAGCTCCTGCGTGACGGACTTTTATTTATTGTCGAGATATCTTGGTGGAATCGTCCACCATGTTCGTCACTTACATCACCGCAGTTAGAAGGAAAAAAAATCAAGATGAGAACGAAGAAAATGATTTTTTTTTGGGATATTTTGCTACCCAACGAAGGAGCTTGTTCACACAATTGTATTTAGTTGGCTGGCGAAGGTTCATCATAGGAACTTGGACGAAGAACAGATTAAACACCTCCTCATTAAATTTACTTTATTAGACAAAACGTTTTTCAAGGTCACAACCTCATCCTTGTTGTCATGTTAACAAGTTAACAGAACACCGAAGATGAAAAAGACAGGTGCACTGATTCATGGATCTCCTGCCTTAGATAGAAACGAGAAGACAAAAAAATTATATATACACACTTATGTATATATGAGTATGTGTATATATATATATATACCTGAGTACATACACATATGTATACATATGCGTATGTATATATATATATATATATATATATATATATATATATATATATGTGTGTGTGTGTGTGTGCGTTTGTAAGGAAAAAGTTGCCATAATTAAAACTTTTAAAGCCACTAGGTTTTACAGAATAAGAGTTTAAAAGAGGAATAGCCATTACACGAGATCCGGCTATTTTCCTGTTAAGTTTTACACATATTAATCACGAAATAATGTTGCTTGCTGACATAATTGCGTGCCTGGAACATGTGTAGATAAAAACGGCTGTGTTAGTATTGTAATCAGTGTTGCCAGCATACAACATATTACATTGATTCGCACTCCTGACATAATTCTCGACACATTTTCACGAGTAGTTAACAAATATTATCGTTCCATCTATTTTCTCCGATGCATTGGATCGGCTTAGGTAGTGCATGTTATTTAATAGTTTAATTTTCATATGCCCAGACCAGTTTTCGATGGTGAAGTTGGTTTTCCCCTTCGGACTTGTAGCTTTTTTTTTCTTTTTCTTTTTTTGTATGAACATTCCACTTTAATAATTAGAAAAGCAATCAATTTGACTCAACAAGTGCGAACTTTATAAAATGTACGTAAAAAAGATTACACTGATCAAACACTATGTTAAATTGAAGTCAAACATAGATTATAATTATGTATTTGAATCATTGTTATGTATTTACATTTTATATGTGTACCTGGGCGAAACGCTGTCAATGCGGGGTGCTCATAAATCAATTAAAAAAAAAAAAAAAAAAAAAAAAAATTGAAGTCTATCTCAAATGGACTTTTCCTTTTCACTTTTAGTCTAGAAATAAGAAACATTCTTTCTGTATCCTCTTATTTAGTATTTTTTCCCTTTTCGAGTTAATAATGAAATTCGGGGTCGCCCGTGGTCTAGTGGCTAGCGCGCTAGATTCATAAGCGGGAGATGGTGGGTTCGATCCCCACCGGCGCACAGTGTAACGTCCAATGGACAAAAATCTAAATTTTTGTTTTCTTATAATTAATTTTTAATCCTCTAGCTAAGTTTAGGAACTATTCAAGGAAGTAAAATCGTATAAAACTAATAAATATTAGTTTTATTTTGATCAACAAACACATTAGCAGTATTATAAACAAGGCAAAGTCTTTAAAACCTGCTTTATACCAACAATCAGTTTGAGCCTCTCTCGTTGAAGATAGGAATGTGTTTTTATTGGGTGATCCGATGGAAATTACGTCAAAAATATTCCTTTTTTATCTGATATAATTGATTATGGATAATTACTCCCTTATTATTTTTCCTGAATTATTCTTCATTGATCTTCGACATAATTCTTCAGTACAAAATTTTGATAGACCATAGCAAAAAAACTTCATCTGAACACATCTCAAGTTTTTTAGAGCTTAAAGTTTACCTCAAGTATAATGTAATGAGGGAAATTTAGTTAGCCGAGACTTGACGATTCCAAAGATTTTTATTTCCATCATCATTTTTTCTTCCAAATTTGAAAAAAATGTTGATAAATCCAAGAAAACGGTATTAATCCTTGGGCAAATGATTCAATTTAATCTGTAGGATGCTCCTAAAGAAATATTAAGCAATATTAAAAAGACCAGTTTAGTCCTATATTATATGTAAAACATTACATTCTCAAGAATCCAAAAACGATTCAGACTCGGAAGTAAGAAATTATTTAATAATTTCATAGAGAATGGTAAAATATTATTATTCTATGGCAATATTATTATAAGTATAACAGTGGACGGGCAAGCAGAACTATTTCATCTCCCGTATAAACAATCTTGTTCTTCCATCATTATAGCACCAAAATTATAGTGTAGTGATCTGTAGGTGCACTATTTTTAAGTAATATGTATTTTAATCTGCTAATATTTTTTCAATAAAAAAAAAAAAAAAAAATTATAAGTATAATTTACTACTATACCATTACTACATTGTATGTTACAGTTATAATATATTTTATAATATGGTTATTAATAATATTACCTGCTATATTATTTCTATTAATATTACAATTAATATTATTATAGCCGTATAGTATGAATTATTATACTATTGTTACTTTGTTTCGAGTTGACTTAAATTAATAAAAATGTTTATTTGAAAATAACTAGTGGTTAATGATTTTTGTACATAATCCTCACTACTTCGTTACACTGTGCGGCGGCAGGAATTTTCTCATCTCAGGGCTCGCTGAGAAAATTCCTGGCTGCACCCTGGACGTCGGCACTAATGGCCAAGATTTGTCGATGTGCCGTAAAAAAAAAAAAAAAAAAAAAAAAAAAAATGTAAACTAACTGTAAGAATTTTTGAAACAATTAAATACAGGGTATTTCTCAACCACCAACTGCAATTATTGTTAACTAAGAATCAGCAATTATTATAATTTATGATGACAAATGAATTAATTGTTGATACATTCATGTTAAGAAAATTACATAAAGGCCATGGTTGAGTTTATCTACAACAGCACATACACTATGAAATCTGGTCATATATGTCAACCGAGCCTTTTTTGATTCATGATTTTTCGACACTATTTCGGGAGTCTTATTTTTGTGTGTGTGTGTGTGTTTAACGGCGCATCAACATTAGGGCTATTAACGCCGGGCTGTCTACAGGTTGCCGCCCTTTTTTATAATACCAACAGCACGTGGTCGGTCACCCATTCAGGTACTGGCCACACCCGACATTGCTTAACTTCGGTGATCAACGGGAACCGGTGCACCCGTTGGCTGGGCTTCTTATTAAAAGCATTTTATTTATTTAAATTTTAACGACCATTATTATTAACTAAGAATTTTAGGACGGGTTATCTATAGCTTACCACCATTTTATAGCCAGGATAGGGCTGATGCCTTTTCTTTTTTCTAAGGAATCGAACCCATGACTCTAAAAGCATTTTAAAAACAGTAAAACGTGCGAGATAAACGTCTTCCGAAATCTCTCTCGAACATTCTATCACCGTTTTTTCATCATTATCACTGTATTTTTTCCAACAATTTTTTTGACCTGTTTTCAAATGGTCACTATGAATTGCAACGCTTTCCTAACTGTTTTTTTTTTTTTTTTTTTTTTTTTTTTTTTTTTTTTTTTTAGCTTTTCTTAGAGCTCTCAAATGAGTAGATATTTACAATTTATTAATAGTAAAAGGAGTTATAATGTTATTACCATAAGGTTCCAGCAAAACTAGCCACAAATTTGAAAAAAAATATTAACAGTTTCTGTACTAAAGTTTTCAAATCATACCAGGAAGGGAAACACAGTTCCAACTAGTCAGAAATTTGCTCCTTAAATTGTTCAAGCTGTCAATAACGCGGACATAGGTCCTGCTTAATGCTTATGAAAGAAGAAATCACTTGAATATGTAGAGTCTGATAAAAACGTGCAAGTAGTTTTAAAATAGTATTCTGTTATCTTTTTCTTCGTGTGGATGGATAAATATTACATAAGATAGCACTCTCTGCAATAAATAATAGTACCATATATATTTCATAAGATTTGCGATGCTGTTATATTATTTATTCAGCTTATATTCTCTCGTTTTATTTATTAAAACATTTTACTCAAATTTTGATGGTAAGTTTAAATGGTTTTATCATTTTTCACAAACAAAACCCTTGTGATTATTTTGATTTTTGTTGTCTCTCTCGATAATTTCGTATGGGCTTGCTTTTTGGAGAGCATAAAATTAAAAAAGTCCGACTCGCAGGAACTGCGTCATCTTAGCGCGGTTCCTGTTCATATCCCTATTGTCATTGGAAAAACTTAGAATAGAAACAGATAATATTTTCCTCGGCCTTTGTTCAAAGGGTTTTATGGCTTTACCTGTTTGTCGGGTCCGCCAGACCCTAGAGTCCTCTTCTACCGATACTTCATTTCATACGTTTCAATGAATTGGAAAATATCAAAATTTTTCACATATTCCTGTGTTATTTTACTATAGTAATAATTCTACAAATAAAATCAATTAAAAAATAAAATAAAAAAACCAACTGCATGAAGGCAATTGAAAATATTCAAAAGACGTCATCGAATCTCTTTCTCTTGGCAAGCTATATTTCTAACAATGAATTGTTTTTCTTTCTTTTTTAAGCAATTAAAAAATAACAAGGAATAAAAACAGACAAAAAGAACCGTTCGAATAAACGAAATCAATTACTTCAAAGTTTAAGCACTTATTTCCCGATTGACATCACCTAATCAAAAATTGTTTCAGAATCTTGTTTGTAGAGAATTTATAAAGCATTCAAATAATTTCTATCCACTTATCACGATTTCCCAACCGTGTTCGAGATATTAATGAAATTATACGAAGTTCCCAAAACTTTTCATGTCTGTTCATAAAATATTTTATTCTAACCCTTCCTTAACTCCAAACGTAACCAAAAGTTTAACATGTTAGTTTTGATGAAATTCAAACATGAAAAAAATGTTTCAACTGAATCCCATGATTCTAAGTAACCAAACCAAAAACTTGATTTAACAAATTTTTTTCCCGATTTTCTCAGAAACGGTTAAAGCTATCGCCGTAAAAATGGTTTCATTCGTTTTACTAGCCCAGGAAGCCTATAAAACGAGTACTTACAAGCATAAGAACTCAAAAACGTAAGCGTTACGATTTTTTTGTGCGAATTTCGCCCCAAACTCCATCTTCCAGTGGGCGGATATTGCTGGTTAACGAACTTGACCTTTCAAATTGGACGACGGATTTTTGTACCAAATTTCATCATAATCGGACCATTAGGGACGCCAGAAATCCGCGAATAGAAATATATATATATATATATATATATATATATATATATATACAAATTTGAACCACCGTTATTTTCGGTCTCTAGGGGTTCTGAAACGCAAATTTTTCTAGTCGGCACTTCCGGATTGTTTCATGAGATCAACCTTATAAGCGGGGTTCCTCCCAATGAAGGGAGGGAGGAACCGCGTTAAAAACAACACAAAATCTTTAGAAAGGACGAGTTAAATGACTTTACGAAAATATTAAGATATCCTTCTGCTTGGACTGATATATATATATATATATATATATATATATATATATATATATATATATATATATATATATATAGTGGATTATAATTCTGAATCAATGGATTTCTTTTACTATCTGAATCAGAGTAGTGCTCAATACGGTTTCTCCTGTCAATATGTCTAGTAGAAGATTTGAAAGCCAACCATTCATGAAAATATCGTTTCGTTAGATTGAGGGATTTAAACTTAAACGGAGTCGTTAAGAGGATATCTGATCTTTCCATGTCGTTCGACATAATGAACTCCTTTGATAGAACTTGGCTCGAAATAAATACTATAATATAAGCTTGTTTCATTCAAATCGAGCATTGAGTAAGAAGGTTTTCCTCTGCCACTTTTAAACCGAAGATTCACGGTAAATGGTTTATTTAACACTATATATATTTGCATTGCCCTCATCGAATATTGCTTCAGAACCTTTTTTGTAGAGAATTTAGCAAGCATTCGAATGGTCACCTTCTTCTTACCACGATTTACCAACCGTATCTAAGATATTTACGATGATCCGAAACCTATTTATGTCTATTAATAACATTTTTTTCTTCGCATACTTCCTTAACCCCAAATATAAACAAAATTTAAACATCTTAGTTGATATGAATTTCCAAGATGAAGAAAACATTTCAACTGAATCCCGCGGTACTAAGTACCCACAAAAAATAATGACTTACAAAAACATTTGTGCCACTGTTCTCAAAAACGGTTACAGATATCGCCTTAAAAATGGTTTCATTCGTTTTCCTATGTTAAGAAACCTATAAAAAAAGTACCTGCAAGCATATGAACTGAAAAACGTAAGCGTTACGATTTTTTTTGCGCAAATTTTGACCCAAACGCCATCTTCCAGATAGCGAACAGACAATCATATATATATATATATATATATATATATATGTATATGTATATATATATATATTTGTATGCAAATTTGAACCACCTATATTTTCGTGATCTATAGGGTCTGAAACGAGAAAGTGATTGGTGCTGGATAAGGATTGGAATTTGCGATGGAAGGATGAGAAGCGGCTAGGGATTGTATCTTTGTCAAAAGGGATATTTAGGTCATTATGGAGGTTGCGATTCGAAACATAATAAGGAGCATTGACTATGATACGTAGGACTTTGGATTGAAATGTTTGGATTCGGTGGATGTTGGAATGCTTGGCTGTCCCCCAGAGTTTACGAAGTAGAACTCTGGGGGACAGCCAAGCATTCCCCCAGTCCATATAGGTTTTATTAGTGAGTTGTAGACAGTTAGTTTGTTCTGTACGGTTAAGTGGGATGTTCGATTTAGTAGTCTGTTTGGTTGTCCGAATCGTCGATTGAGTTCCTGTCGTTTTTGCTTAATGTGTGCGTTCCAAGTTAATCGTGAGTCAAGATGAAACCCAAGGTATCGGATGGTGTTGGTTATAGGAATATTTATTAACTATTGTATTTATGAATAACTATGTTTATAAGTAACCATATTTTAATTCTAAGAATCTTCTAGTATTTGTGAAATCAGTGTAATTGGGTCGGGCTTTCCCTTACTTATCTAACGTGAGCGTTTTATGACCTTTGAAACGTTTAAAACAGATATAAAAACACTAAGTCAGATAAGTGACACGCAAGGGTGAGTGGGAACGCCCACTGACGACATGGCATTACCCACAGCTCCACACTTTATGTCCGATTACTATAAATACTAGTTTAATTTTATTTTTCTTAAATTACCTCAGATTTGATCGTCAATATAGTGAGTTTTGGTACCAACAGGTGTGATAGTCAACATTTCTTGTGTTAAATTTTTATAAATTTCTTTGTTATTTTTTTGATAATTATGAAACGTACATTATTATTAATTACATAGGCACACAATAGAAAAAAGTGGTCCAAAGACACCATAAATATATACTTATGTATTTCGACAAGCTGTAAACGAATCCGGAGTCCGTTTCGCCCCATCACGTCAGTTTTAAGAGCATTTAAAGGTCAAATTTCTTATGAAGTCGTTAAAGAAGCAATAACTAGAGCTTCCATGGTTTTGAGGGTCGCTGAATTCGAATCCGAGGTCTGTTTCACTCTATCGGCGAAAACCCAAGGTCATTTCAAGGACAAATATGTCTATTTTGCAAAAATGAATCTACAGTCAAAATTCTTCTTTTTTTTTTTGTTGCAAAATAGACATATTTCTCCTTGAAATGACCTTGCGCCGTGCGAAACAGACCTCGGATTCGAATTCAGCGACCCTCAAAACCATAGAAGATCTAGTTATTTCTTCTACAACGATTTCATAAGAAATTTGACATTGAAATGCCCTTAAACCTGACGTAATTCCGATTTAGCGTGTCGAAATACATAAGATTATAAATATGGTGTCTTCAACTGACAGACTCGCATTAACTGTTGAATATTAGCTTGCTTTCATGTAATGTGTATTTCATTTTATTTAAATTTTGTTGACATCCACTTATATATGACAACGATTTTTGGGAGGGATTTTTTATAGTTTACCACAATTTTCTAGTCTGGATTTGGCTGATGCTTTTGCGTTTTTTGAAAGAATAGGCATCACCCCTAGTGGGAATCGAACCTAATACCTTAAGCACGGAGAGCACAAGCCGTAACAACCACGGCCCCCGGGGCTCCTTGCCTGTTTTTTTCAAAGCTTAGAATGGAAACATTTCATATTTCGTCCTCTAGATTCCTAATGCCCAAGCTCCGTTTTACCCGACAGAATTCGATTTTTTTTTTTTTTTTTTTTTTTTTTTTTTTTTTTTTTTTGTAGGAAATGTATTAGATCTTAAATGCCTATAACAAATATGTCGAATCGTGTTAACGTAAAACCGTAAGCGAACTTCGCTGTAAAAACCCGGTATCCGTTTTTCGGTGAACGGATTCTGCTGTCTGACAAATCTACTACGTATATCATTATTTAAGTTTTTTCTTAAACTTACTATTAGTTTCAGTTTCAGGATGGTCAAATCGAATAGACAGAAATCAATTCTGCCCGCAGGTTAAGCACCCTGCTCTTCGACTGAGATTATACCATCAATCATTTTTATTTTAATACATATTTTTATTAACTATCATGACCGTATGCTGACCATTTCTACATTGTTTAATCTCCACGGTCACCATCTTTCTGAATGAAAATAATTAAATTAACTACGTACCTATGATACTCACTTTTTTTTTTTTTTTTTTTTTTTTTTTTTTTTTTTTTTTTTTTTTTTTTTTACTTACACTGTGAGGAAAAGTATAGGAATGGAAGGAACCCAGACTCTAGTCAGCAGAATTGAACATCAGCACCTAGAGACCTAAAGTGCTCTAATATTCCTCCCACAATTCCCCAATCCTACCTGCCTATTTAGGCTAGGCTAAATCCTAGCTCACTCTCTACTAGACTCCCCGCTCGACACTCTCCACTCTTCTCTATCACTCATCCCGTCCAGGCCAGTTGTCCTATCAATATACGCCAGAGATGGGCATAATTTTTTTTATAAATAAAAATACGAATTTATTCGTACTTCATATATTTGTGAATATGAATATAAATAAAATCGTACTTCATATATTTGTGAATACGAATATAAATAAATTCGTATTCATAAGTGTGAATACGAATTTATTTTTATTCACATATATCTATTATATAAAAATGAATCGCTAAATGTGTTGGTAAGCGCAAATCTCGAGAACAACTGGACCGATTTCGCTAATTCTTTTTTTATAATATTCCTTGAAGTACGAGGATGGTTCTTACGGAGAGAAAAATTTAAAAAATTGCCTGAAAAAGTCTAAAAACAACACTTTTCGGGTCTTTTTTACTTCGTTAACGCAAATTAATTTTTAAATAAAAACATATGTTCTCAATTATAATATTTTTAACAGTCAACGTATTAGGTTATTTGTATATAAACAAAAAAATGTAATAAATAAGAACATGTAATCACTAGGTGACAATAGAATCACATGTTAATGATACAATTTAAATTAATTTATATTTGCGTTAACGAAGTAAAAAATACCCCACTTTTCTATATTCCCATACAAAGATTCGTAATAATACTTAAAGGTCAATTTGAAATTTAATACCATACCATAAAATTTAAGTGTTAGTAGAGGAGTTCTGGAAATGCAAAACAATTGAGTGACATTAGTATTGTATAAATATTAATGTCAATATTTATACGATGGTAACATTACTCAAAAACAAATTGTCTTTGGTAAAATGTAAATGATCCGTGGTAAAATGTCACTTGAAATGTAAACATCTCTTTGCTGTGCATCTATAATATTACTAAATCTAAAAGCCACAAATTTCTATAAAATTACTAAAGTGTTGTGTGTTTGTGATTTATTAAATATGCCTCCTATAAGGCGGCGGACAAATTTAGGCAGAACAACTCGAAATTCAAAGAATCAAAAAAAAAAAAAAAAAAGAAAAGAAATTAATTATCAATCTAATTGTACTGCCGAGGAACGTGAAAATAGCAATGAACGTGAAGATCGCAATGAGCGTGAAAGAATTCGGTTAAGACAGACCCGTGAAGCGCGACATTCGACTAATAATGGTGCAAGTTTGAATCGAGCTGCTGTCAATTCATTACAGTGCCTACAGCTGTGTTGCTATTGGACCTATGAACTCAGTTTGACTATAAGCAAATCCCAGGGGCAGTCATTATGTGTTTGTGGTATTAATCTAGAAAACCCATGTTTCTCGTATGGTCAATTGTATGTTGCCTGTTTCCGTGTTGGAAAACCATCTGCTCTGTTTGTTTACGCGTCAAGTAATGAAACAAAAAATATCGTGTACCATTAAGTACTACGAAAAAAACAAAACATAACAATAAAAATGAAACTTAATTTCCAATAAGTAAAATATAATGTAATAAGTAGGTACGTATCATAATTAGAAATCTGATATTGTAATTTTCATTGTGATTTTTAGTGAATATTAAAATAATTTTAAGTGTTTTATAATTTTTATTTTTTTACATCATGTAATTGTTGACTTATTAAGTTTCTTTTTTCTCTTTTTTTTATCTTACTAGCTGACCCGGTGTCCCAAATAGCAGAATAAGTATTAAAAGAAAAAACAAATTAAAGAATCGACTGTTAGGCGGTACGAAGTTCGCCGGGTCAGCTTGTTAAATATAAAAATACAAATAAAATTGTATTCGCAAATTTTTCTGCGAATACAAATAAATTCACAGAAAAAATTGTAAATTATCACAAAAAATGTGAATATTTACAAAAAATCAAGTTATTACAAAAAAAATCACATTAAAATATACGAATAAAAATTTATTCACATTATAATTTGTGAATAAAAATGTATTCACAATCAAATTCGCAAATAAATCATGAACTTTTTTTTCTTTTTTTTTTTTTTTTTTTGTAAGACGTTTAACGTCTAGGTTATTAGCGCCTAGATTTTTTGTTTACCCCTAGTCCACCGCGGGACCACCAGCCATGCTGCAGGGACACAGTTTGTCATCTGTACCTCCATCAAAAAAAAAAAAAAAAAAAAAAAAAAAAAAAAATCACCTTCAATAACTTTCGTAATATCATCTTAATACGAATAAATTCATAATTTATTTGCGAATTTTATTGTGAATACATTTTTATTCGTATATTTTAATGTGATTTTTTTGTAATCACTTGATTTTTTGTAAATATTCACATTTTTTGTGATTATTTACAATTTTTTCTGTGAATTTATTTTTATTCGCAGAAAAATTTGCGAATAAAATTTTATTTGTATTTTTATATTTAATATATGTGAATAAAAATAAATTCGTATTCACACATATGAATACGAATTTATTTATATTCGTATTCACAAATATATGAAGTACGAATTTATTTATAATCGTATTCACAAATATATGAAGTACGAATAATTTCGTATTTTTTTTTATAAATAAAATTATGCCCATCTCTGATATACGCTACCACTTACACGCTGCCTTTCATTCTGAGCCCCCGAATCTCCATCACAACACATATGTATGTCTACAAATATATTCACACACCCATGTATACTCATACAACAAAAATAAGAAAATAAAAATATAAAAACGGAGCGTAATTCAGGTGTTTTTATGTTATATTTTGTTATATATGTTTATGTTTGGTACTATGTGAATCGTACCTCCATGGAGCGTAACTCTATGGCGGAACTAGAGCCCGACCGGATGTGATAAGGTTAGAAGTGTAAATACAATATAACAATATTGTAAGACTGCAGAGCGTGTTCCTTAAGACTTGTTGCGAGCAGGGTGAAACATTTTAATATTTTTGATGAACGTTTTGAGGCTGACTTTCCAAATTGTGAAGCAGTTGTTTCAAGGCGAAGAATGAAGATTCATTTCTTTCTTACACACAATTATTTATCGGCATCGTACAGTGAGTGACTGTAGGCGATATGGTGTCTCAAAATTTATGAGAAGAGCATTCAATTATTACGCTTTGCCATAGTACCAGCGATATGACCCAGCGCCTTGTACATAATTGAGAAAAAAACCCATAACTTAAAATCCATTGCTAAGGACCACTACAGTTTAATATTTTAAAATTGTTTAGTAATGTGCCCATGCATTTTAAATACATTATGTAGTGAATAATTCGAAGCATGATTTGTGACAGTACGTGCAAATTATTAGGGTTTCATTGCAATGTGTACAGGTTGGACTCTAGATGAGATAACGGACTGAAGGAGACGAATTACTAAAGATTTCGGTAAAAATGCAGTTTCCCGCCCTCCAAACCGATTTCTTTCAAACTTTGCACAATAACGTATTTTGATGCACTAAACACCAATACGATAAAAAAAAAAAAAAAAAACGTCGGATTTAACTAGGAAAGAAGTTATTAAGCTCTTAAGTTCACTGTTATGCAGGTTATGAGAGCTAATGTAAACAACTAAATTTGTGACGACTTTAAGGCATAAATGACGACTTTAAGGCATACATGCTATGCGTTTCCGCTCGCTACGCTCGCTCAAGAAGATAACAAAACCCCATTCAATCCAACTCCCTAAAATTAATAGAATATAATATTAAGCACTAAAGTTAGGAAGGTTATAAAACTAGGCGTCATCAGCGTATTTGTAAACACGCGCATGCGCAGATATATAACATTGGGAAACAGAGAACTCTCATTTGAAATGTTCAGAAACCATTTATTCGAAAATATTGTTAATTTTAAGGGCATCCTCACCTGTCGCTTAAGGGCATACGTGCTATGCGTTTCCGCTCGCTCAAGAATATAACAAAACCCCAGTCAATCCAACTCGCTATAATTAATAGCTCTCATAACCTGCACAACAGTGATCTTAAGTGCTTAATAACTTCTTTCCTAGTTAAATCCGGCGTTTTTTTTTTTATCGTATTCGTGTTTAGTGCATCAAAATACGTTATTCTTCAACGTTTGAAATAAATCGGTTTGGAGGGCGGGAAACTGAATTTTTACCAAGATTTCTGAAGATTTTGAGACGATTAAAAGGCTACTGACTGGGCGATTGGTTTTAGCCGAGAGTTTGCCGGAAGTTTGTAGGAGTCAAATGACTTGGAAGTCTTAACTGTAATTTCCTTGAGATCTGGGAAATTACAATGGAAAGCGATGTTTAATCCTTATTCTAGGGCAGCTATTAATTACTGCGACTTTAGGTTTTTTTACAGAATCAGATCTTTTAATTTCCTTATTATTTAGACCTTTGTCCTTTAAAGGCAAACCATATCCTCTCTCCTTAGTTAAAATGACACTTGCGACGTATGATTGACTAATAGAGGTTTCGAAATTTCGTCACTTAGGTATCTGATATTGTTCCAGTACTACAAGGTTAAGGACCCTAAACATGTACATTGGTTTCGTATGAAAGGTGGTCTTATATCCGTAATATATATGTTAAACGAGTAATAAATCCTTGCACCAAATGAATTGCAGACTAAATCAACAAATTTATTTTAAATTCGTACATTTTGTATTTCTTGAAATCAATTTTTTGTCATACAGTATCAGGAGGTTAGGGTTTCTTGACAATGACGTACCCTAATAACTTTTCTTCAGTTGTAGGGAGCTTGTACGTTGTTGTATATTGTATCCATGATCGCGCCAGCCGATTGTTTTGGCGAAAGCCACATATTTCTTACGAAATAGGACGGAATAGGAATTTTATATTCTCGACATATTTGGGCACCCGATTCCACCACAAATGCAACAGGAAAGAGCATTGAGGTACATCATTGGTACAAAAAGTGGCATTATCTCATTTTTATGTTATAGTGTTACAGTAGTAGGCAGAGCAATCCAGCTCTGAAAATCCCTGCAGACAGAGCAATCCACTTCTCATACCTTACGATATTCAAGAATTGCTAACTAAGGACAGCAAACATATAAAGAAAATACTACTACATTTTGAAAACATCATAAAATTTAGTAAGAATACTTTAAAAACAATACAATATGGGTATTGTTGTGTTTCTATACTACTGATATACTCTTATCTCGGAATCAGTTTTAATTCTCAAACTCTCAACAGCCTCAGGCAGGAGAGACGTGACTACTCTCTGATATTTTTACAGTATTAGGGCTTTAAGGGCACTCAGCTATCCAAAACAAATTCTAAGTATATCAGTTTCGTGTAACTACTGGGCTTGTCCGTAATATTTATGCTAAACGAATAATTAGTACTTGCACCAAACTATTTTCAGAACATATCAACACATTCATTTGAAATAGGTACAAAATAGTCGAAACTGCTTTTGTTTTATGTCATACAGGTTAGGGTTGCTTGACCTTAGCAGGGGATGTTTGTCCGTTGTATTTTGTATCCATCATAGCTCCAGCCGATTGTTTTGAGTGTTTTTAGAAATAGGACGGCATTGGAAGGTTTATGGGGACGTCCTGATTAGCCAAAATTAACAGTGTTTTTTCTATTTCTTATAAAGATTTAGGCACCCAAGCCTGTCCCAAATGTAATTGGAAAGAGCAGTCAGCTACATCATCGATACAAAAAGTGACGTTTCTGTTTTTAGTTCTATTGTAATAGTAGTAGGAGGTTAAGGACAAAACGCAATACTAAACAACTACGACGTTCATCAGTTCTATGTGACAAGTACTTGCACAAAACAATTTTCTCAGATGTGCATCAACACTTTCATTTGAAATTGGTATTTCCAATATCTTTTGCCTTACGCAGGTTCTGAAAGTACGTCACTTACGTAGTCGAGTACAGCCCCAACGTTATACGATAGGAAAAGTGGTACCAACGTACCACTTCGTTGGTACCATAGGTGACGTTGCCTCCGTTTTACGTCATACCGAGACAGCATGAGGAGGTTACGACCGTACGTCACTCGCGTACCTGAGCTACGGCATCGATTCCCCGACGTAGTATAGTAGGGGAGGGCCGGCGGGCGGACCCCTGGAAAGGGGGGTTGCGAGTGCATGCGCGAACCCCATCGACCGATCGGCGCAAGGTCAAGCCGAGAAGGAGGTCAGAGGCTAGTACAACTCACACCCTGGCAGAAGAGGCCGTCTACCTCACGGTGAGTCCTCTTCACTCTTATACCCTCATAGGAGCAATTTGTTTAAGGTGATACACGAGACAAGACGTAAACAGTCTTTGTGTACTTTTGACTGCTCTACATACTGATAACAAGTGGCGCTTATCAGTCGGCGTAAAGGTTGTATTTATAACAGTAAAATATTTCCACAGTGTATCTTCAACCGGCAGATTTATAAGAAGACCAATCGACTCATCGCTGAGGAAGACCACTTCAAACTATAAAGTACAATGTAAGGATCTTTTTTATCTGATGATCCATATTTCTAAATACTTAATATTGTTCTTCCTGTCTGTTTTATATTATAAACATAAACACCTCATTTCAAATTAATACTTCCTTCATTTAAGTTATTAAATTTCCACGTTTGTTTCTAATAGAAACCTGGTATTATTAGATTTCATTAATAAAAATAGCAAACACTCGTTTAACAAATGATTTCGTGGTGTCTGTACAAGCCTGTTATATTTCTAAAGATATTAGATCATGCTCCTAACAAAAATATAAAATCGCCGCTGTTTTCAAAAGTGCAAAATAAAACAGCCAAAAATCTCGAGACAATACAACATTCCAAAAACATATAAGCAAAATATTTTGGCATTCATTATATAAAAAAGTAAATATTTCTTTCTTAAAAGTATCAAGTGATTAGACAAAACTAACATCCTAATGCCACTCAGAATAAGTTTTAATGCCAGTATGGGTTGTTATCTTACATTTTAGTCCGGTGACCTCTAAATGACCTTGAGGGCGGCGATGGATTCTTGAGTTATTTTCTCTGAAAGGTACATTTTTGGGGCTTATTTTAATCGCCCATTAAAATTAAAAATTCAAAAATAGCACTTTTTAAACTGTTTTGGATTTAAAATAAATATTTTAAATGAAATTTCATTACGGTTCACCCTGGTGAAAAGTTCATAATGTAACGGAAACACATTTCACCTCATATTGATGAACAGTTCACTAGGTCAACAAAGGTTAAATGGGTGCAAGAAGTTCATTACTGACCTGATATTATTTTATTCATGATTTTATCTAAGTTCTAAGGGTTTGATTCGAGCTTGTGTGTTTATATATATTTGTATGTGTGTGTGTGTGTGTGTGTGACATGACAAATAGTTTTAAATAGTTTTAATAACTTACATTGCCATTTGAACTACTCACAGTAGTCCTAAAAACTGTGATGCTGGTTATAAGGAGTAAAAATAAATTCTTGCTATTTTAGTCAATTATTTTTTAGTTTATCATTTCATTAAGGCCACTATTCGATTTTTAAACCTCGACTAAGTTTTTGGCATAGACCTTCGTCATTAATAATGTTTCCCTGTGGAGCATACATTTATGTATACAGAAGAATACTAAAAGAAAAAGTAATTAGATCTTTCACAATCGAAGTTGATATTATTTTTAAAACAAATGGAAATGACAGCACAATAATTATAATTATCTTTTTTATAGTTTTGCACTTAATAACTCACAAAGATAAAACTAAATGAACTATTTGCACTGATTACTCAATAATAATAAACGTACCTAATAGAAGGTCTAATTTAAAGACTTCTTTTCTGAACAGTTGTTAAACTGCTTAAAACTTGCTATTTACCTCATTTTCACTCCCTAACTCCATTCCGTTTGTGAGTATGTAAATAAATGTATAATCAACTTGGAAACAGATTTGGAGCGGAAGATGGTGAATAATCATGAATACATCAAGTCGGAAGAGAGGAGAGTCCTCACAGATTTGCGAATTGGATTTAGAGACGTGTTACACAGTTCTTTCCAGATTTTGAGGGAGAATACTCAGAGCAATTCTTTAACATTATGTACTGCATACGAGAACTATATCCAATGAACAAATTTTGATAATGATAAAAACATGAGGAAAGAGGTCATTCGACCGGTTTCAAAGTTTTTGCTTTTTTGTTTTTTGTTTGCAGAAAAAGTCGTCAGCTTGCGAGTAATAAATTTCAAAAATACGATGAGATTTCAGTCAGCAGACCCCAATTTTTCTGGCATCAAATATTCTTGATGTAGCGACAATTCCGGCTACCCAAAACTCTGGCGGGGCTTGGCGCAGGCCCTGACCTTCGGATTTAGCAACATGTTGGACACCATTGGATTTAGATCTGACGAATTGGGCGGCCATTCCGTTGATTCCAAGAAACCCGGAAAGTGTGCATATTGAATCATCAGGTTTCTTTCAGAGTTTCCGCTGCCCACTGCCAAACTGATACTTCGCATACAGAAGTACCAACGACTTGAGAATCCCTCCACGGTACACTTCTTGCTTGATCTTCACCCACTGATGCATGTTTTTATTATTTTATTTCGTACTAATTTTTCACAGACACATAAACATATCGCCTATTCACTAGCATTAGTATATATATAGTGTATGATTTGCTTCATTAACTCAAGGAGGTTATCACTTTGTCAAGCTTTATTTAAATTAAGGACTGTATTGCTCACAAAGATATCCGTCCCATGTGATGTCCCTTTATCGCAGACCACCACGACGATCGTTGGATCGCAAGCATTCTTGTATAAATGCATATGTACGTGAGATGGTGTAGAAATAAGTGAGTGGTATATGGCCAATTCTTAGACGGCATAAAATGAGTTCATGTCGTCTATATGGTACATGTAAACAAGCATTGTTTTCTTCTGGCGCAAATACTTCCCCGGATCCTAACGGATTTCGGATTTCGACAGTATTCCTCCACTATCTTTTCGTTATGGCGTTTCTGAGCTTCTTCGAATGCGAGTAGCTTCTCGCCTTTATAGAAAGGTACTCCCAATGCAGCCCCTGCGAAAAGCAACCTTTTGGAGTGGATAAGGCTTGTCAGAGCCCGTTTGTCCGTTTTCGCAAATTCGACAGTCTGATGTCTTGCTCTTGCTCGTCTCGCGGGCTAATTTACTGACACAGACCCTTGTATTTTAGTCTACTCCCTTTTTTGATGAATCAGCAGATGTTGAACGCGTTCGCCTTCATAGTCAAGCGCCTTGAATCGGTTGGTTGCCTGAGAAACTGATACATATTGAGCGAACTACATTGTTGATCATACCAATCCATTTGGTTTTATGTTTTACATACAACGAAAAGATAGCATACCAAAATCCAAATTCACACCTTGTAAATGGAAGGTCGTTTCATACGAAAGTCTAAAAAAATGTTCAACATAAACGTTGCAGGCATAAATTTCAACCTCAGCCGGAGAAAATGGTCTTCGGGCTGCGTTTTGAAAGTGTGTGTTTCGTTACTTGGAAGCCGAATTATCAATAGTTACACTTATAAAGGCTTTCCTAATCACACCAGATATAAGAATTACCTGGAAACTCGCTAAGACGAGGGTGTAAATAGAAGACAGATTTTTTTTTTAATTTAAGAACACAAGATCATCTTGTGTAAATAAGGTCCTTATGTCTTTAAGACATAAGGAGGTGCGGCAGACTATTAGGAGAGCGTGCGAAGACAGCCTTAAAATCTTATCACTACTATACACTGAAGCTCTCAAAAGGATGTATAATAATCGTAGGGGGCGCTAATGGCCTAGATATCGAAGCGCCGCAAAAAAAAAAAAAAAAATAAATAAATAAAAATCCTCGGGCCTGCCTGTAGTAGGGTGAATAGCGTTAATGATTCCTACATATGAAGATGCGGGATCAAGTCCCGCTTGTAGCAGGTTGAATTTTTTTATTTATGGCCTCGCTGAAAAAGTTCCCTGCTCCAACATGGATGTTAAGGAAGGCTGTTAACCTATAGATAGACCGGCGGTGGCCTGGATGCAGACACTCCTTAGGAAAAAAACAAAAACAAAAAAGTTTCCTATTTCACTCCTATTAAAACACAACCGCTTTAAGCAACATGTCTAAACATCTACAATCTAGAAAATCTAGATAGAGCAAACACTACCGCTTTAAGCAACATGTCTAAACATCTACAATCTAGAAAATCTAGATAGAG
Source organism: Gonocerus acuteangulatus (assembly GCA_946811695.1). Taxonomy (NCBI): domain Eukaryota; kingdom Metazoa; phylum Arthropoda; class Insecta; order Hemiptera; family Coreidae; genus Gonocerus; species Gonocerus acuteangulatus. The sequence goes on along the minus strand of OX328124.1, from coordinate 107,248,970 downwards.
CAAACACTACCGCTTTAAGCAACATGTCTAAACATCTACAATCTAGAAAATCTAGATAGAGCAAACACAACCGCTTTAAGCAACATGTCTAAACATCTACAATCTAGAAAATCTAGATAGAGCAAACACTACCGCTTTAAGCAACATGTCTAAACATCTACAATCTAGAAAATCTAGATAGAGCAAACACTACCGCTTTAAGCAACATGTCTAAACATCTACAATCTAGAAAATCTAGATAGAGCAAACACTACCGCTTTAAGCAACATGTCTAAACATCTACAATCTAGAAAATCTAGATAGAGCAAACACAACCGCTTTAAGCAACATGTCTAAACATCTACAATCTAGAAAATCTAGATAGAGCAAACACTACCGCTTTAAGCAACATGTCTAAACATCTACAATCTAGAAAATCTAGATAGAGCAAACACTACCGCTTTAAGCAACATGTCTAAACATCTACAATCTAGAAAATCTAGATAGAGCAAACACTACCGCTTTAAGCAACATGTCTAAACATCTACAATCTAGAAAATCTAGATAGAGCAAACACAACCGAAATCCTCATTTGTTTATTTATAAATTTTATATATTATTTTATTATTATTGCTTTTTTACTATTTTTTTATTATGTTTTATTTTTTTATTTTTATGATTTATTTTTATATTCATTTCTATTAACTTTTTATACGAGCAATTGAGCATTTCTCTGTTGTCGTTTGAACAAAATAAAACAATTATTAATAGCAATTTAATTATGTATACATATTAATACTTTTTACAGAAGTATAATTAAAATTACCACACAAAGGAATGGCGTTAATGACCTTAAGGATTGAGGCGCCATTATAAAAAAAATAAATAAATAAATTTAAAATAATATAGAAAAAAAAATAAACAATATGTGCGCTAATCCACATTCAAAAAATCATTTAATATTTGCAGCAATTTTCCCTGACGTATTATTTACCGCTTCAGTAGTTGAAAGTCGTTATCTTTTAATTCTTCTTGAATAATTTTGTTCGGAATCGTGAGAAAAATAAGGTAGAGAATAAAAGTGGCTCTCAGAATAGGAAACGGATGTCAGTAATTTGACTAAAGTGGTATCTCCAGATCCACTTCTGAATATACACTCGAGTTAACATACTAGTGTAAGATGTGTATATTTAAGACACAGTTATTGGTATAAAATGTTTTATATAAGAAACATTCAGGCGTAATCAGTTAATTCGTTTTTCATTTTAATCTTTTTCAATAACACGAATTCGTGGGCGGGTTACCTACAGTTAGAGTAGAAATTATACAATTCGCGTATCGAACCCACGACCATTGTTACGTAGGGTTGTCGCTTTAAAACAAGCACTCGAATAAATAGCATCTCTTGATAAGTTTCTGTATTTTTATTTGTTTAGTCCACGCGCAAAAGCAGCTTGGCATGGCCACAGCCATTTTGACATCAGATCGCGAGGAGTGACATCAGAGCCTCAGTAGTGTAAATATTGCAATATGCTCGTCTGTGTGCTATGGGGTTGTTTTCTACGACAATTATTTTCTGAGCAATTCAGGGAAATCTAATGTTACCGTAGTAATGCTCTGGTACGCGAGATAATGTTCAGTTAATGCAGCTAATGTTCAAGTCACTTAGGACATGTTCAGATATTTGAACTAATGCTCATGTGGCGGAGATAATGTTCAATCTATCGAGATAATGTTCAAAACATCGAGTTAATGTGAAGGTAAATTAATGTCTATGTAACCGAGATAATGGCGATGTAATCAAGATAATGGTCAAGTCATAGAGATAATGTGCAAGTCATCGAGATAATATGGAGGTAATTCAACTAATGTGGATGCAACCGAGATAATGTTCAGGTAATGCAGCTAATGTCCAAGCCACTTAGGAAATGTTCAGATATTTGAACTAATGCTAATGTGGCCGAGATAATGTTCATGTCGTAGAGATAATGTGTATCACATCGAGATAATATGGAGGTAATTCAACTAATGTGGATGCAACCGAGATAATGTTCAATATATCGAGATAATCTTCAAGATGTCGTGATAGTGTTCAAAATATCGAGATAATGTGAAGGTAAATTATGTCAATGTAACCGAGATAATGGCGATGTTATCAAGATAATGGTCAAGTCCACGAGATATATATTCTTTCTTATCATATATTTTAATTAGGAGGCCCGGAGGCCGTGAATGTTAAGGCGTGAGCACTTACCACTCCGTGCCAAAGGTCGTGGGTTCGATTCCCACTATGGGGTGGTAGCTTTTCTTTAGAAAAAAGAAAAGGCATCGGCCTTATCCTGGCTGGAAAAGGGTGGTAACCTATAGAGAACCCGTCCCAAAATTCTTAGTTAATAATAATGGACTTTAAAATTTAAATAATATATTTTAATAAGACTTAATGCACTCCGTTAGTTTGATTTTCTGTAATTGATAATTATTTTTCGTTGATTCTCGGGAGTTGCCACAACGTAAATCAGTCCAACAGCAATCAGTATAGATTGAAAATCAAAAATGTGTTTTTTCACATTCGATACTTTGCATCGACGATATAATTAAAGCTAATAATATATATATATTTATATAGTATATCTTATTAGCTTTAATATACACCAATATTAATTTACCTTCACATTATCTTGATATTTTGAACATTATCTCGAAGTCTTGAAGATTATCTCGATTGATTGAACATTATCTCGGTTGCATTGACATTAATTGAATTACCTCCATATTATCTCGATGACATGAACATTATCTCGACCACAAAAGCCTTAGTTCGAATAAATGATATATATAATCAAATGGTGTATTGCTCCGTTACTAGATTAATTATTTGCACGTGATTGCCGTAAAGTTTGATTCCCTGATGCGATTCATAGTATATGTCAGTATTGCGGAGGGGAGGGGAGGATTCGTGTGTCCCACTGGTAGGGCACTGGTAGAGTTCAAAACTCAGGCGTGAAAGATTATTTGTATCTTGTATTGTCGTCCATTGACGATATTAATCAGTGTCCCAACCGCCCTAGGCCCGCCCAACCTTTAATGGGCACCTGTAAGGCGCCAAGCCATAATGCTGATCGCACTATTTCCCCCTGGTCAATGATGAGGTACAAATTTATTATTTCCCCTCTGGACCCTCGTGTCCTGTTAAGGGGTTTTTTTTCATGTTTCTAGCGGGGTGTCATGATGGTGAGGTTCTCAGAGTTCGAGACTGCCGTCCACCTCAATCTGGTTCGAATCCAGCCTGTGAAGGATTAACTTTTTTCAACGAAGGTCAAATCTGGTCAAAGAGTTTCTAGTTCAAATCATTACTACGGAGAGAAGACGATTAAAAAGTCCGACTCGCAGGAACTGCGTCATCTTAGCGCGGTACCGTTTATATTCCTAGTGTCATTAGCAAAGGAATAGAAGAACTTATTGGTAGGGTTTGATCTCCCACTAAAAATATTAAATAAAATCTCAAACAGAAGGAAGTTTTATTACAGTGCCCCATGGAAAAGTACTTCGGAACCTTTTGTGTAGAGAATTTAGTAAGCTATCGAATGGTCACCTTCCATTTACCACGATTTCTAACCCATTTTCGAGATATTCACGAAAATAGACCCGAAAACTTTTCATGTCCACTAATAAAATATTTGTTTTCGAATATTTCCTAAACTCCAAATGTAACCAAAATTTTAACATCTTAGTTTAGATGAATTTTAAACATGTTGAAAATATTTCTGTTGAATCCCACGATTCTAAGTACCAGCCAAAAAATATTTGCTCAAATTTTCTCAGAAACAGTTACAGATGGTTTAATTCGTTTTCCAATGTTAGGGAACCTATTAAACGAGCATCTGCAAGCTTATGAGCTCGACAACGAAAGTGTTCCGATTTTCGCTTCAAAAACCATATTCCGGTGGACAGATTTTGCTGGTAACGAACTTGACCTTTCAAATTAGACGAAAGATTTTTGATACCTAATTTAATCAAAATCAGACCATTTTTGAGCCGGCGGAAGAGCGAACAGACAAATATATAGATATATTTATATATATACACCGTTATATTCTTGATCGATGGGATCTGAAACACAAAATTTTCGTTGACGGCTCTTCTGTATTTATTGCTTCATGATGTGAACCCCATTAGCGGGTTTCCTCCCTTTGGAAAGTGGGAGGAACCGCGCTAAAAGTCGTACGAATGGCAGTTAAACATCAATTTTCAGGATCATTGATACAATAATGCAAGAGAATAAAGGTGTCAGAAATGACAGCCGGCAAACTAATTTATTACAAGAAAAGAAAAGTTGGGGCCCTTTGTAAAAAGCAATTGACAAGTTGCTTCGACAGATAATGTCTTAGTTTACAAAAGATGAACGCAGAATGACAACTTAGCATACAGGTGAATGTATTGTATGTTGGTAATTAATGGATCATTTCCTTTTGACATTCATTTATCAAAAGGAGACCCGGTAGCCGTGAGTGTTAAGGCGTGAGCACTTAACACTCCGTGCTAAAGGTCGTGGGTTCGATTCCCACTAGGGGTGGTGGCTTTTCTTTAGAAAAAAGAAAAGGCATCACCCTTATCCCGGCTAGAAAAGGGTGGTAACCTATAGATAACCCGTCCTAAAATTCTTAGTTAATAATAAATGGACGTTAAAATTAAAATTAAATCATTTATCAAAACGGGTGCTTTCATTAAATACGTGTGTTTTGACATTTCACTTATGTTAATTTTTTTAAATAGTTATCTGCTGCAAAATACATCATTCTATAGGTAGTAAACATATAGCAGGTGGCAGTGAGTGTTAAGGCGTGAGCACTTAACACTCTGTGCCAAGGGTCGTGATTCCCACTAGGAGGCTATTCTTTAGAAAAAAGAAGAGGCATCAAAGTGCTATGTATTATGTTCTTCTGTCTTCTTTCACTCATGATTCCGAAGTGTTCCCCTACCCTTAAAAAGTGTGTCTACCAGGTGTGGGAAGGATGGGACATCACCATAATCGTGTGAAATGAAGAGTGTTATCAGATTGGCTCCTTCACGCTAAAGCAAATTTATAAAATATGGATATACCATTTTACACCTTATTAAATAAGACAACTTTTGAGGCGGAGGCAACCCTCTAAGTCTACAAATAGGTGATGAAGGAAAGATTGGATAATCTACTATATATTTGTCAAATACCACTCACTCACTCACTCACTCACTCATCTATCATCCCCCAGCCCAAACCGCTCGACAGAAAATTTTGAAATTTTGCATGGACACTCCCTATATAACGTAGGCGCTCGCTAAGAAAGGATTTTTTGATATTCGAATTTTTAAGTATTTTTAGAGGGGATTAAAGTTTGAGTTGGTTAGAGCATGCAAGCCTAGGCAGCACGCGTTGCTAGGACGATAACAGAACAGCTGTTACCGTACATTATCTATTTCATAGTATTATTTCTAATTGAGGTTAATTTCCACTATGTTGGCAGTCCTCTCAGCCAAATAGCAGTGTCTGGCAGCGCTGTGCAGGTAGTTCCAGCGTTTTACAGTTAGATTACTTCTCATTTCTTTGACACTGTGAGCAGTAGTAAAAATGTTAATTGTAGAAAAGTAACCGATTTAAAAAAGATTCTTATAAACATGAATTAATTACTTTTTACATCTTACAGCCTTTTCCGGGACATTGATAAAACCGGGCGGGACACCGAAACAATTGCAAAATACCGGGACAGTCCCGGTCAAACCGTGATGTATGGTAAGCCTATCCTTAGAGTTTTCTAGTTGAGGCAATAATATCCGGAACCCTTGCACAGCCTCCTCGCCTATAACCTTGGTAATGCTCGCAAATATAATGGGTGTTTCCAAATAACATTTTGGAAACATAAACATTTAAATTTTAACGCCCATTGAATAACATATAGCATGACGGGAACCGTGCTATAATAAACTGCACAAAATTGTATAGTAACGTAATTTTAATGAAACATTATTTAACTCAATAAAATAACTACTTATCTGCCGTGACGAAGCACGGGTATTCAGCTAGTTTAAGATAACATTAATATCAATAGTTCACATGTATATGGCTTTTAGTATAGCTCTTAATTTGTATAACAGTATTTTAATAACGAGTGTATCTTATTGGAAATTTTATGTCGATTTTTTTTACATATAGTAAAAGTCTCAATTTTCGTAGATTTGTTAAGAAAGAAAAACGTATCGACAGCGTAACATACTATTTTAATAATCTACTATATATTTGTCAAATACCACTCACTCACACACTGACCTATCATCCCCCAGCCCAAACCACTCGACAGAAAAATTTGAAATTTTGCATGGACACTCCCTATAGACCGTAGACGCTCGTTAAGAAAGAATTTTTTGATATTCGAATTTTTAAGTATTTTTAGAGGGGTTTAAAGTTTTAGTTGGTTAGAGCATACATCCTAGGCAGCATGAGTTGCTAGGACGATAACAGAACAGCTGTTACCGTACAGTATCTATTTCATAGTATTATTTATTTATTTATTTAAATTTTAACGTCCATTTATTATTAACTACGAATTTTAGGACGGGTTATCTATAGGTTACCACCCTTCTCTAGCCAGGATAGGTGTGATGCCTTTTCTTTTTTCGAAAGAAAAGCCACCACCCCTAGAGGGAATCGAACCTACGACCTTTGGCACGGAGTGTTAAGTGCTCACGCCTTAACCCTTACGGCCACCGGGTCTCCTCATAGTATTATTTTTAATTGAGGTTCATTTCAACTATGATGGGAGACCTCATGAGAATTACTAGAAATAAACTGTCCCTCATAGAGTTTACGCTATGAGGGACAAAATCACCATTTTAATTGCGGTTCAATTCGCTAGAGAGTTTTCGCTACACCTGGTGATAGTCCATCCGAGGTAATAATATCCCGAACCCTTGTACAGCCTCTTTACCCATCAGCATCTCCAGTCAAAACACCTCTTGGTAATGCTCGCAAATATAATGGGTGTTTTGAAATGACATATGAGAAACATACATTTTTAAATTTTAACGTACATTTATTATTGACAACAAAATTTAACCTGTATCCGTTACGATACTGTTACTGGTAACCATGGGAGTGTATACAAAATAATTTTTTTGGGGGGGTGTCTTGGAAAATTCCGGGGGGGGGGAGGCTGGGACCATTTCCGTTGTATGTAATACTAACAATTTAGAACTTGGCATAGTTTTAGGCAAATAAAACGCTATTACAACTAAAATAAAATGATCTTATTTGATTTATTTTTAAGGGTTTTAAGACACATTTTACCATCAAATCAAAATTTCGGGTGGGGGCTGCGGACCCCTCGGCCCCCCGCCTTATATACGCTCATGCTGGAAACCTATAGATAACGGGTTATCTCTTGATTACCTATCTGTTTCTTCATATAGTATGTCGGGGACCATGCTATAATAAACTGCAAAAAATTATGTAGTAGCGTTAATTTTGCTAATACATTATTTAACGCAATAAAATAAGTACTTATCTGCCGTGACGAAGCACGGGTATTCGGCTAGTATACGTATAAGGGAGCATCTACATTGGTCCCGAACCGGTCCAATCCGATAGCCAGCGACTGTTGGAAGAAAAACGAACGCATTCATCTCAATGGAGGTGCCTCTATTGGACCCGACCCGATCCGATCCGATAGCCACTGCTTCTCGGCCGTTCAAACCTGTTTGTTTCTAGACCGATTTCGGACCGACGAAGCAAAATTGCGCCAAACGACATATTGTGTTTCAAAAAGGTCTACAGCCTTTACATTTTAACTGATATAAATGCATTTTTTCAAACATTAAAGCTAATAAAATTTAGAACGACTTTGTCACTTCACATATTTTGTTTTTTGTTTCCCTTGTTACGTAAAAAGATGTTTATAACCATCCAATTTTTATTGCTTTCCAATGCTTTTAGCATTACAACGTCCTGTTTGTCGATCTTGTGTCTGGTTGTTGCCGTCTTTGCAAGGGAGTCAACTACAGTGCTTTTTTCTACACTGGGAACCAGTCTATGTATCGCGGCTTGTCTGTTTATTTGTTTTAGGATTTGTATAACTATTGGGTTTGGTCTTTAATTGAATGTTACGCACTAATTAAGTCCGTACCTTTCTTATAAATAATTTTAAAATATGAATACTAATATTTCTCTTATCGTAGTGTAACAGTTAAAAATTAACTGTAACACTAAGGTAATTTATTTTCGGGACTGATATACTTACGGAAGATTGATTGGCCTCTCAGCTCCTCTTTCTTACTTACACTAAGGTAATAGAAGGTTTATTTGCTTATTAGGTGGTATTTCTTAAGTTAATTACTCATTTTCACTTTACTACGAGGTCATTACTGAAGCGCTGTGACTAAATGGGATCGGATCGTGTCAGGACCAAGGCACTCACGTCGGCCGTTGTCGGTCTAACGAAATCGGATCGGGAGAAATATCCAATGTAGGTGCAGCCTAGGAAAAAACTACTGGACGTAAGACTCTACGACGTGAACTGACTACCAAAATCTTCAAGTATTACTACTATGGTCTGAACCAAGTCATTTTACTTAAATTGAAACACATTTTACGCATTAGCGCTACGGGACATATTACACAAATTGTGAATTTTCCTCATAAACTTCGAAATGTTTTATCGCCTAAGATACGTAAACATTAACAAATAAATAATTTAGATTTCATAAATGTTGTCTTTATTTACGATACATTAACCGGAAATCCGCAAAACACAGTTTTACATAAAAAAAATGCAAATATTCTTATCTTCGTGGACGGCGGAAGGTCTACAAATAAAATCTTCAACACTCAGTATCACCAACTTTATTTCATCCCTACATGTTTCACACCTTTATTGGTGCTTCTTCAGGGGGAAAAAAATACAAAAATAAAACTTACAGCCTACACCTGAGGAGGATAACCTTCCACCAGTACGGCCACGTCTAGACGAATCTAGAGATTCTAGACGTGGCCGTACTGGTGGAAGGTTATCCTCCTCAGGTGTAGGCTGTAAGTTTTATTTTTGTATTTTTTTCCCCTGAAGAGGCACCAATAAAGGTGTGAAACATGTAGGGATGAAATAAAGTTGGCGATACTGAGTGTTGAAGATTTTATTTGTTGACCTTCCGCCGTCCACGAAGATAAGAATATTGAGAAAAGGGTCAGTTGAAGAATAAAAATGCAAATAGTTTTTAAAATAAACAAAAGTTTAAATAGCTATGCTTCGTGTTCAGATAAAACGCTCATTTTTGCGTCACTTAACCACAAACACAACCACGTGCTGAATAAATCCGTGGTTATGACATCTGAATCCGGGACACTCTCTATAGAACTAAATAAGCACATAATAACTTAGTGGATATAAACTCTGAAGAGTTTACTGTAATAGAGTGAAATTGCTTTTTTTATGATTGTTTCAAGGTTGGAAATTACATTTAACCACTTTCAATGCGATATCTTGGTCGTTTTCAGGACCCTTTGAATATTAAAAAAAAGTAGTTTTGGGGTTTTGAAATTGAAGACTTTTTCCGCATATTTCACATTTAGCGATAATAAAATTTGCAAATTTGGAAACCAGGAATTAATAAAAAACTTATTTTATGTAACATACATGCTTTTCTCTAGCGTAAGTAGAAAAAAAGAGATACAGTTTTGTACGCCAACGGCCATAGCCACGTTGAATACACCGGTTCCCTTTGATCACCGATGTTAAGCAACGTCGGGCGTGGCCAGTACAGGAATGGATGCCCGACCACGCGCTGTTGGCATTAAAAAAGGGTAGCAACCTGTAGATAGCCCGGCGTTAATAGCCAAATTGTTGATACGCCGTTAAACAAAACAAAAAAACTACATTAGGCAAAAAATACGACTTTATTTTTTTTATTTTATTTTATTCTTATTTTTTTTCCGGCGCATCGACGTCTGGGCCATTAGCGCCAACATCCAAGGGGCAGCGAGTAATCTTCTCAACGAGCCGTGAGATGAGAAAAATCCTGCCGCCGGTGGGAGTCGAACCCACCATCTCCCGCTTGAGAAAATAAGGCGCTAGGCAGTAGACCACCGGGAGACCCCTACCGCTTTATTTATTTAAATTTTAACCTACTTTATAATTAACTCAGAATTTGGGGACAGGTTATCTATAGGCCTTATCTTTTTTCCAAAGATAAACCAGCACTCCTAGTGGGGATCGAACCCTCGACCCATGGCACAGTGTGTTAAGTACTCACCCTTTAACACTTACGGCCACCGAGCTTCCTGTACCACTTTATTCGCTAATGTTTAAATAATTCTGACAAAATAGAAACAAAGCATTTCTATAAACGGATATCTAATGCATTTTTCTTTGTGTTATTTAGACTTCTGAAATTATTTAGGTTACAAAACTAGAAATATTTAGGGGGTTAGAACTGGGAGACTAGCTGAAGGAAGGTTTGTAAGGAGGGGGCGGGGGGAGGGAGCTACAAAGGTCAGCGGAGGCCCCCTCACTCAACACTTAGCAAATCTTAAATAGCTTTCGAGAAACCTCACCTCAGTTCAAACATACAATCTAAGCAGAGAATCTTCTCTCTTTACACATCCAGGCTTCTTGTAGACTCTCTAACAGTGCATACAGAGAAGAGCGTAAAAGAGCATAGAGAAAGAACAATGAGCACAGTGAAAAACGTTGCTATGCAACTGACAAGGGGAGTATACAGTGGTGGGGTCACCGGTTTGGCCCATTTTTTTTCTGGTGACTCTGCATCGAAAAAAAAGTCGACACGTGTCCGAGCATTCCGTCGAATGCGCCTTAAGAATTGAGAAATAAAATAAAATGGGTTGATAATACTTTATTTTGCGAAAGGAGTATAGAAAATGATATCGAAATGTTTCTTCAACAATTTGTTTGTTTTATAGAGTACATTATAGCAAATATATAATCGTTAAACAATAATTTATATTTCGTCAAATAAATTCAAAAATGTGCTCACGTTTTCAAGTAAACTAGTATTATACATTTTTTACACCAAAAAAAAAAAAAATAGCAGATTTAAAATCAGCACTCCAAGAAATCCTAATGTGGTGAATGTCATCAAAAACAAAAAAATAGTAATTTTTCCCAGTACGGCAGAGACTAAAAATTTGTAAGCGAAAAAGTAACATTACGTCTTCAAATTCAATATTTCCCCTTAAAATAATCTGATGTTTTCGCCCATGAGCTCTTTCAAAAGAATAAAGACTCCTTTCACGAATGACTATTGTATTATCTCACAAGGTACTCTTAAAAAGAGGTTCTCAAGCCAAAAAGTAAATGTAAAGATTTTTGCATAAAAGGTCTATTCCAGAACATATAGACACACCCCGATTGGAAGAAATGTGTCACATCAGAGCCTTTATCGACACTCCAAATTTGGTTTGAATCGGGCAAATGTTCTTTAAAATATGGCCGATTTCTTGAATCAAGATTTTGAGGGTCCGGCCTTAGCAAAATTTATACATTTTTTTTTTCATTTTTGGTGTACTACTATCGGAAAAAAAATTCTAGAGAAAAATGTTTATTGTCTCAATTGACCTCCTCTCCTGCAACCAGAGAACCCGTTAATCGTATGATACTAAATTATTATTGTTTAAGTTTTCTCTTAAAAGAAAAGGCATCAGCTCTATCCTAGCTAGAAAAGGGTGGTAACCTATTGATAACCCGTCGTAAAATTCCTTGGCAATAATAAATGGCCGTTAAAATTGAAATAACTTTTCTCTTCCACTGTTTTGAAGAATATTTCTTTCCATTTAATTGGCATAGTTTTCCTTGTTTTAAAATTACTTTAAAATAACCCCACATGGAATACTGTCTTCATTTTTTTATAGATATGGAACCACTTTTACGAATGTCCAATCGAATTGTCATTCATACATTGAACAGATTTCTTCAGATTTTACCCCATCAATTCGATTTTCTCACGGAGGGAAGAAATCTGGTAGAAAGAGGAACTTTTGATGAAAGAGCAAGCGGACCAAGCGTTCTGATTTCCTGTCGAATCTTCTTCTTGACCAAATCTCCGTGAACATTAGATTAATATCAGTTCAATGGTTCAGTCCGTCGTCTCCCACCTACAAGTACAAAGGATATAAAGGAAATTCTAAATAAACTTAAATTCTTTTTTTAACTCTAGTTTCAACAGAAAATGTAATCTCTTGTTCAAAATAGATTATATTATATGTATGATTTTAATTAACCTTGCGAAGAAAAATGTTTATATAGTTGAATTTTTATTATATATATATATATATATATATATATATATATATATATATATATATATAAATCAATCCCGTAACAGGCCAGGAGGGCCCTGAGGGGCAGATACTGTAGAGGTATCTCATTCATGACCATACGGCACACTAGGGAGATTTAGATTTTAGAGACAAGGTGCCCGGCTAACCGGGGAGCCGCACCGAGGCCTATAAGACCTATTGTGCCACCTGACGTGTCGTTCTGTTACAATGCCAGACCCGTATCAGAGATGAACTTCCTTAACGTTGTGATGTTCAGCTCCGGTATCCTCCTTGGATCATCAATTATCGCCGTCCTAAAGTGCAAATACCTCTTGGCTGCCAGCGTCGTGCATCTGCATGCAATATGGTATGGGGTCTCGTCGTCCTCAGAGCACAATCTGCACCATGTTGTATTGGAGAGTCCCATGGAGTAGAGGTGTCTCCGTAGTTTGCAGTGCCCTGTAAGTAGGGCTGTCAGTAGTTTCACCTTGCTTCTACATAGATTAAGCAGTGAATCCGTTCTTTTCTTATCCGCAAAGACCAAAAATTTCTTCGCCTGTCTCTGGGTAGCACTTCTGCTCCATTTCCTCTTGTGTTCAGCTTCAGCCCACCTACGGATGCTCAATCTGGCAACAGCCGGTGCAATTCCACATATTGGTTCTGGTGAAAAAGGTGTCATGGATGCACCTATATTAGCCAATTCATCAGCCTTCTCATTCCCAGGTATGCCAGAGTGCCCTGGTACCCACTCTAGTTTGACCCCGTTTTTCCTGCCTAGATTATTCAGGCTATCCTTACACTCCTGTACGACCTTAGATTTTATTCTGTTTGCAGCTAATGCCCTTATAGCGGCTTGGCTGTCCGAGAATATTGTAAAGCGTTTGTCTCTAGGGCTTCCGCTGTTCATGATGTCCGCACACATATTAATGGCCAATACCTCAGCTTGAAACACTGTAGCATAATTGCCAAGTGGTATGTTGAGACTGTGTGTGGTATCCTGAATCCACACCCCTGCTCCTGTACCTAGTTCAGTTTTCGAGCCGTCGGTAAATCCATAGCTGTCTACCCGGCTTTGTATCATTTTATGTCCCATCGCCTCCTCTCTTGTTTTGATTATTGTAACAAAATTTGAGTTGAAGGTTATCTGGTCTTGGTAGTCCGAAGGCATGCAGAGAATTGGTTCCTGCAGATTCCTCCGGATAATATCACAGTGTGCACTAAACGTTGGACATGGTTTCTGTCCCAATATACTAAACCTATATGCCGTATGTCTAGCCGTTTCTTCAATAAAAATCTCTATTGGCCTTAGGTTAAGCAGGATCTCCATAGCCCCCTCGGGGGTGGAGCCCATTGCGCCTGTAATCATCAGGCAAGCCATCCTTTGAGGGGAGCCTAGTAATCTCTTATTGATTGTAGTGTCGCAGCGATGCCACCACACTATTGCACCATACGTAATTATCGGTCTCACAATCGTAGTGTAAATCCAATGCATAGCCTTGGGGGTTATGCCCCAGTTGTTCCCAACAACTCTCCTGCATGCCCACAGGGTCCGTGTGGCCTTGTTGGCTGTGTTGTGGATGTGCTCCTTCCAGTTAAGTTTCGAGTCCAAGGTGACTCCTAAGTATTTTACTGTACTGGAATAACTTAAATTGCTGCCTGCAAGCCTCGGTGTGCCTAGTCCCTCCACTTTCCTTCTTGTTGTGAAGGGTACCAGTGTAATCTTCTGCGGGTTAATCTTAAGATGTTTATCCCTGCACCATTCGTCCACAATGCGTAGTGCTGCATCGAGCAGTTCAGCTAGAGTTGGTAATACCTTCCCCGCCACTGTAATCACCAGGTCATCAGCATACGCCTGTACGTTAAATCCCTGATCCTTGAGTCTTGTCAGCAGTGTATCTACCACCATACACCACAACAGAGGTGATAAGACTCCCCCCTGGGGGCAGCCTGTCCTTGGTTTGATATGTTTGCAGTAAGTTCCCTCTAACAGTCTTATGGTACGGTCTCTCAAAAGGGTTACCGTCCAGTCTGTTATGAATTCCTCTACTTTCCTGCTGACCATGGCGTCTCTTACTGCCGCGATGGGAGTTTTATCAAAAGCTCCCTCCACGTCTAGAAATGCACATAGTGCTGTCTCCTTGTACTGTACAGTCCTCTCCAGCTTGCACACCAGATCATGTAGTGCTAATTCGCACGATTTGCCTGTCTGATATGCGTACTGTTGCTTGTCAAGAGGATTATGTCTTAGCGCAGAATCCCTGATGTGCCTGTCTATGATCTTCTCTAGTGTTTTGAGTAAGAAAGATGATAGACATATCGGCCTGTAGTCCTTTGCATACAGGTGTGACGCTCTTCCTGGTTTGGGGATAAAGCATAGTCTGGCTACTCTCCAGTTCCGTGGTATGTAGCCTAGTACAAGGCTACTTCTGAAGAGCGTAATAAGTGCTGATAAAAGTATCTCCATCCCTTGTTGCAAAAAGACAGGATAGATCCCATCTATTCCCGGTGATTTGTATGGACTGAAGGTCCTGATGGCCCATCTGACGTGAGCCGCTCTCACTACCTCCTTTCCACGTTTCCATACCTCCGGTTTACCTCTCCTGACTGGACAATCATTGTCATCCGGATTAACCAGGAAAGTGTCGCTGTCAGGAAAGTGTGTTGCAAGTATGTAGTCCAGGGATTCCTCGGCTGACTCCGTGAAACCCTCTTCTTTCTTCACAGTCCCCATATTTTTCGTGGGACTTTTCGCGAGTATCTTGTGGAGTCTTGAGTATTCCGCTATACATCCCACCTCAGAGCAGAATTTCCTCCAGGCCTCTCTCTTCGCTTTCCTCACGGCAGCTGTGTACTGTGCCATTTTCTTCCTGTACTCCTCCCAGGACCCATTCCTTTTAGCCTTATTAAAGAGTCTTCTCGTCTCCCTCCGGAGCTGTGATAGGTCTTTGTTCCACCATGTGAAATTGCTATTATTGTTCTGAACCTTCCCAACGCAGCTATCCTCATACGCCTTGATAACAGCTTCCGTGAGAAAATTGTTCATAACCTCTAGTTCAAGACAAGTGTTAACCCTCTGTGGACAGCTATCCATCCTACAGGCTAGAATTTCCCTATACCGATCCCAGTCAGTGTATCTTGGATTTCTTAGGGTAAGAGCTACAGGCCCTTCCCCATCTAACCTATATGTGATATACCTGTGATCCGAACCCGAAACTTCCTCCTCTACCCTCCAGTTCCTGATCACCGTTGTTAACCACCTAGTAGCAAGGGTAATATCAATGACTTCCCTCCTATTCTTAATTATGAAGGTTGGCTCATTACCTTTATTGACAACGTGAAAGTCATTATTCATAATATATTCTAATAGTAACTCACCTCTAGGATTACAATTAGTACTTCCCCAGATTGTGTGGTGTGCATTTGCGTCGCATCCTACCAGACACTGCAGTCCTCTCCTCCTACAGTGTTCCACGGCGTTTCGCATTCTCTCTCCAGGTGGATTGCACTGCTCGTATGGGAGGTAGGCCGAGGCCACCACCACTTCCCTCAGCACACCTCCCAGACGAGCAGTAAAGCTTGCTACACACAGGTCTCTGTAACAGAATTGCCATAAAGGAAAAACATTAAGTCCATTTTTGAACACAATACAGGCCCTGGGATTCGGCTCGTGCCCTGAAATATTACTGTAGCCTTTCCATCCCAAACCCCGTACCTGTCCTTTAAAAACATATGGTTCTTGTATAAGGATAAGATCTAAACCCTTACCTCGTGCATACTGCTCAAGCAAACCAGTAGCCGCTTTGCAGTGGTGCAGATTGACCTGCAGTAGCTTTATCGTCATCAGCGTAAGGTCTCCGACACAGTGGGCTTCCCACTGGAGGTTCGGAGAGGCTCGCTTCCAGGCTCTGCGGGGGAGGGGCCACAAGGACCCACAACCTCCAGCCTAGAAACCTCCCGTTGCCCACAGCTTTCCGCCCTACCGTCCGGACACACTTCCACTGAAGACTTCGGCTCCACCACCAGCGGCTTAGTCTCCTCTGCTTCCTTCTCCCCGTCCTGAGCGGCTGGGGTGTCTTCCTCCATGGCCGTGTCTATCTCCTTCTTTTTCTTCAGCAGGGGCTGCAGCACGATCTTGAATACACCGTATCCAAGACGTCCGTTCCTCCTCTCCTGAATTGCGCCCAGGTCGTGCTCTGGCAGCTTCACCGTGACGAAGTGTCCGGTATCTCTCTTCTGCTGATCCAGAACAATCCAGCTCTTGGTATTGCACTTGTTCTGGCAGCCGATCCTCCTCAATAGGTCTTGGCTGTCAACCTTTCCTCCAGGCACAAACATACCAGCTCGTACCATCGGTGTCAGTTCGCACAATTCTGCCGTTCTGATCTTGTGCTCACCTAGGTCCACCCCAGGCATGTATTTTTTGAGCCATTCCTTTGATTCACCATCAAGACTGTTCACTACAATGGCTCCCCCGTCCATGTAGATTCCATCGATCTCGATCTCGATGCTAGTCTCATTATCTCTGTAGTAATCATCCATCCGTTTGATTACTACATCGTTCAGTGCCCTGTAGTGATCCATGGTGAAACCACTCTCGGGGTACTCCGTCGGGATAAGTGCCAGCTTGAAGTCTGATGCAATTCCGGCATAGCTCACCGGTCTTATCATCATCTTCTGCCTCTTCTTTACCACAGGTGAGGGAGTGTTAGAGCCTTCTTCGTTCCTGCGCTTTCCTCCAGAGGTCCCAGGTTCCGCCTTATCATCAGCAAGAGCCAGAGCCTTCTTCAGTCTTCTTCTCTGTGCACCTGAGAGTTTCTTCCCTGGTGCAGAGTCTTTTTCTTCTTCAACAGATGTTGACGGCCCGGGAGAACCCATGACCAAGTCCCCTACCTCTCTAACTAAATCCGAAAGGGATTCTGTATCTGTGGCAGGTGTTAGTGGATTGTCGAGTACGTTAGTCACCTCGGTAGTTTCATTAGTGTCATTTGTTTCATCAATTTGCTCTGTCGGTGCCGAAGCCCCCCCACAGGATCAGGTAAATTAGATTTATTTTTATGTTTTTTTGGCATTTTAATTCCCACGAGAAGCAAGGGATAAAAACCGTCGCCTGCAACAGAGCCCCGCATGCCACAGGAAGGCTACTTACAATGGGGGGTCGCCCGGTGCCCCAAGGGGTTACCTACTCGATGCACGTCATGTTTATTCACCCTGTGCCATCCATCCTCTCAGCGTAGGCTGCCGCAACCTTAGGATTGGGTGTTTTCTGAAAAAAAAAAAAAAAAAAAAAAAAAAAAAACCACCACCACCCATGGTACCACTTTCGTCTGGCTTCTCCCCTAGGTCCTGTTCAGCATGGTTGAACCTGAGCTGACATAGCACCAAGGTTCCTAGAAGCACGCAAGCCCCAACACCTGCTCGCCTAGATAGGGTCATCACCAAGGTATGGTACCGTGGTTGGGGCACTAGGGAGATAGTGTGGTCAGTACTATGCTCCGGCCGCCTGATTTGCCCCTTGCTGCTTCGACTGCTAGATTCATTGCCACCAAGGAGGCCGAATTCAACCCACGAACCAAGAAACTAGAAGAAAAAATCTTTAGTGATTGCTCGGGATTTTAACTCAGGTCCTCCAGCATATGAGTCCAGTGCTCGACCACTGAGGTAACCTCAGTATATATATATATATATATATATAAACTACCACGTAAAATACGCAAACTTTGATGATTTAAAAAATCCATATTTGCCATCGGTATTGAAGAAAATAGCGAATTTGGTCGTATTAATTCAAATTTACGGCTGTATGTCAAAGTAGTATCATTATTTTCAAATTATATATATATATATATATATATATATATATATATATATATATACATACATATATATGTATATATATATATATATATATATATATATATATATATTTATATTTTTAGATGGAACGGCATTTTTCTCCAGCGGTGGTACTCCCCCTCACTTCTTCCCGGAATATTTCGATGGATTCATCTCCATCTTCTTCAGCCAGGTACTTGTTTCTTCCTCGGTGGTTGCCAAGGGAATTCCCTGAAGATGGAGATGAATCCATCGAAATATTCCGGGAAGAAGTGAGGGGGAGTACCACCGCTGGAGAAAAATGCCGTTCCATCTAAAAATACTATCCCAGCGACGAAAAATAACATCAAACATATATTTATATATGTATATATATGTATATATATATATATATATATATATATATATATATATATATATATATTTATATATATATGTATACAGAGTGTTCCGAATTCAATGTCCACCAAGGGGGCTTTTTTCCACAGTTTTTGGAATTTCGAAACGAAACTCTCAGGGTCTTAACTGCTTCAAATAAAGTTTCTTTTCGGGTTATAGTCGGCTCTCTAACCTTCTCCAGTACTTCTCCAGCTACCATAACTTTGGAATTTCCAATAGAATGCCATCATTTTTATGACGGATTATTGTAGAAAATCAAATTCAAAAACGAGTTTATATCTGTAAATTTTTCGATTTGACGCATCCCTTAGCAGTAAAAAGTCAAAAACCCGTCTCGATGTTCCACACTAATATCCCTCCAACCGTTTGAGATAAATTAGTGAAACATTTTTCTGTAGTTTGGGCTTTAAAAGTCCTACAAAAAGATAAATATCTCGTATTTTTATGACAAAATATAATTGAGCAAGTTGCCTTTGTTGCGAAGCTCTTGAAATAAATAAATAAAAAGAAAGGACAAAAACATCTTACCTTGAATAAAATCACTTATTATTTTATCGTATTATTCTTTGAGAAATGTTTGATTTGTAGTACAAAAAGAAAACAAAGATTATTGTGGTTAGAATAATTTGGCTGGTTTTAAGAATATATTCCCTATGAATACTATAGTGAAAGATTCCTCACGTGAATATAAAATGTCTTTCACTGTGGCCTGTCAATATTAGAAAGATATTTCTCGGTACTACTAAAATTACTAATAAAGTGACACATATGTCGTTTAAATTATTCAACTACAATAATTAAATATTTCTGAATATTGAATTACTGAAAGCAAATGGAAATGAAATATTCTTGATTTGGAAATACATTTCAAGTTTCTTGTTTTATCAGAAATCCAATTTTAGCTGAAAATGTGGTTGGGGATCTGCTTCGACCCCCGGGATTTATTGAGAACATCCCACGCCTTCACCTCGCTTGCCAAGCCTTCTAAATTAAAAAAAAAAAAAAAAAATTCGCCTCTATAAACTCTCTGATTTTCTGTCAGAGGAAATTTCAACCTTCGCAAGAGAGTGTTGCGGATAATACATATAACATTTCGTATTATTGAAGAATAGTACGTCAAAATAATATGTAAGTCTAGGTCAAAGAAAAATGATTTTGCCTTAAGACATTTATCTAATATACGTATATTTGTAAAATATCAATCACTGACCTATCATGGCTCAGCCCAAACCACCGGACCGAAAAATTTGATATTTTGCAAGGACACTCCCTTTAGGATGTTAACACAGGCTAAGAAAAGTTTTTTTGGCATTCAAATTTTAAGTATTTTTAGAAGGGTTAGAATTTTTAGTTGGTTTTAAAGAGAGCATTTGCGCCTAGGCAGCATTCGTTTCTAGGACGATAACAGGTCAGCTGGTACCGTACTGTATCTATTTCATTATATTATTTTGATTTGCGGAAATTTCAACTATGTTGGCAGGCCTTGAATTACTAGAAATGAACCGTGATTTTGTCCTTCATAGAGCTTACGCTATACCTGGTGATGGTCCATCCGAGGTAATAATATCCCGAACCCTTGCACAGCTTCCTCACCCATCAGCATCCCCAGTCAGATGAATTCTTGGTAATTCTCGCAAATATAATGGGTTTTTCGAAATGAAATCTTGGAAACATAAATTTTTAAATTTTAACGTACATTTTTTGTGCTAATGGCCCAGGCAGTCGAAGCACACACACACAAAAAAAAAAAAAAAAAAAAAAAAAATTTAACGTACATTTATTATTGACAACGAATTTAAACCTGTACTGGTTAAACGACTGTTACTGGTAAACTATATATAACGGGTTGTCTCTAGGTTATCTGTTTGTTGACACTGGTCCGTGGCGCCCGAGTGTCAAAGGCGAGCCCGAGTCGAAGAGAGATCGGTGAGCCACAGACTTAGTCGCACTTGAGGGAAGAGGAAGCAATCGCAAACAATTCATTTGGTCACTGCAGTAGATCTCTGGGTCACTGTCTTCTGAGCCGCCTCCACCAAAGAAAATTTGGGAGGCCTTGAGGACAGAACCCTCATATTGTATCATAGATCATATTACCAAATGTATTCATATACAGGATGTAATAACCAATAAAGAAATCAATAATAAAAACACACCTTGTGATTCCATGAAAACAGTTTAAAAATCTATGAATAGGAGGGATGTTGTATATAAATCACTCAAATTGGACTGTTGCAAAAATAATGAAGGGTTTTTATATGAAAAATTCATTCTAGATGGCGAACAAATGTTGACTGGTCAACAAAATCTGCCCCAATGCGTCTGAGAACCCACACACACGACTGAAAAGACTAGAGCTGAACAGGAGATATGGACTCCTACGACGACTACTTGGACCTACTTCAAGGCTTACGACACAAAACAAACTTACTATTTACAAAACTATAATCAGACCTATCTGGACTTACGGACTCGAATTATGGGGAACAGCAAAACACTCAAACATACAACGAATACAAGCATTCCAATCCAAATAGTCAATGCTCCCTTTTATGTCTCCAACAAAACCCTACACAACGACCTTAATATTCCTTTCGTAAACGACCTCGCCAAATCCCGCTTCCTGACGTTTCATTCCAAATTGTCATCCCACCCAAATCCTAGAGGTCAATCCCTTTCCACTCAGATCCACCCTAAAGACCTTCCCAGGAGGCTTAAGAGACTTTGGCCCCGTGACCAGCTACGATGACAGCAGTCAAAAACAGCACAGATTGTTTTAATATATTAGGAAGTGCCGATAAAAAAATGCGTCTGAGAGGTTTTGCGAGGGTTTATTCTTCTACCGAAGCCCTCAGTTGTTCTTGATCAACAACAGAAGGCTTAAATGATCCTTGGTCAATAACTAAATGATGAAACATATTTGTAGTTTCTAATAGTGAGTGATTTCAGCTACAGTATTTAGCGAAAATCTGTGCATTGTCTTGCCGAATATCTCACTTGAGTAGGTGTTTTTCAAAGAATAATAAACAAAACATTATCTTTATCCTTTAATCTTTTCAAATGACTCTAAGGATTAGAATGTTATTTAGAGGCACTAAGATGACGCCGTTCCTGTTAGTCGGAATTTTTTTAATTTAAATATATTCTAAACAATTTCAAGTTGAGAAATTTATTCCCAAGTATTCATCAGAAGCTATTACTATTTCATAAGTAGGCCTTTGCCATTGGATCAATTTATAGAAGAATATTTTATTAAATTTCGATCAGAGATGGAATGACGTCAGTTTGTTCGATGACGTAAGTTCATCCATGTGCATGATCTCGATTAATCAAAAATTGACCAAGTCCGGAAACGAATTGTTGCAATTCATAATTAATGTAACGCGTCACATATCCCATGACATTCACGAACTTCGAACAGGAGATAGTCCACATATTTCATCCATTTTAGGTTTTCACAGTTTTGTGATAATATTCCTTTTAGAAGGGTTCCTCCCTCCTTCCTTAAGGAGGATACCCCCTTATGAGGTTGACCTCATGACGCCATCCGTAGTAAGTGCCTAATAAAATAATTTCACGGTTTTACGACCAATATATATATATATGCTTGATGTTTATTTTTCGTCGCTGGGATGATATTTTTAGATGGAACGCCATTTTTCTCCAGCGGTGGTACTCATTCCCTTGGCAACCACCGAGGAAGAAACAACAAGTACCTGGCTGACGAAGATGGAGATGAACCCATCGAAATATCCCAGGAAGAAGTGAGGAGGAGTACCACCGCGGGTATCTAAAAAAAAATATATATATAGGTATCTCCGCTTTCTCACAATCTCAAAGATGGTCCGATTTGATTGAAATTTGGTAACAAAATGATTTGAAAGGTCAAGTTCGGCATAATCCTTCTACTGGAATATGGTTTTTGGAGCGATATTCGCTTAGGAAAAACAATAAAACCGTTTCTTAAGCGATATGTGGAACCGTTAACGAGAAAGGTTGATACAGCTACTTTTCCCAACTACTTTTCGGTTTGTGCATTCAGAAAAGATTGATTTATTTGAAACTTGTTCCAGTCGTTTGAATTTCAGATATTTAAATTCTCGTCGCGTTTGGAGTAAAGGAAGTATTAGAAAAAAATGTATTAACAGAAACGAAACGTTTTCGGATCTTGGTATATTCTCTAAAATATCTTGAAACGGTGTGGAAATCGTGGTAACTAGAAGGTAACCATTCGAAATACTAAAAAGAGGTTCTGAAGTAATTTTCGATGGGGCGATTTCAATCGGATAAATGAGTGAATAAAACTATAAAATTGTTAGTTTTTTAGCCAATTTTTTTTTAAATCTCTATGCATCTACCCATAACACAGGTCTACAACCAAAAATTTGATTTCATGATTTTGGCTAATCTCTGTGTTTCTCGGTGTGCTGAGGCCGAGAATGAAGTCCGTTTTTCTCTATCACGTACAGATTTTTTTCAAATCCATAGAACATAATATACCTGCTATACACATAAATTTGGTAAGAAGTAGGTTTTTTTTTCCAAACGATTTCTCTTTTTATAAACAGACATATTTCACTAGGTGGTGTAGGCAATGACTCCCTCAGTAGATGTTGTAGGCCTGAGGGTGTCTAGGCACGACCTGTTCAGACAGGAACGTACTTGTTTGGTCTCAGATGTCACCGTCTGAAGCTAAACGAGATTGAACCTGTTGTATCAGGAACTTGGAGCTAAATTTCTGTTCATTCTCTCAGTTCAGTAGTATCAACTGAAGTGAACACATTCACTGAGGTCTCTTAGTTGTGTCAAAGTGATTAAGAACGTATTTTAAGGGTTGAAAGTGCATTTAGACAAAATGTCTCATCGTCGTTGTATTACCAGTCCAGACTACTTCTGTTTTATCTGTGGTGAGTACACAGTTAAGAAATACCAAGGAAATATAACAGGTTTTGTCAAAAATGTATGTTATGCATATTTTGGCTTGAGAATAGGAGATCAAGATAAAGTGTGGGCTCCTCACAAAGTATGCCATAGCTGCGTAGAAAAACTTCGCTTATGGTACAAAAGAGAGTTAAAATCTTTCGGATTTGCTATCCCAATGATGTGGAGGGAGCAAAAAAACCACGTTAATGACTGTTACTTTTGTAATTGTCATGTTCAAGGCTATAATTCCAAAAATCATAAGCTCATTAACTACCCTAATGTGGAATCTGCTAGTCGTCCGGTACCACAAGGTCCTAGATTGACAGTTCCTCAGCCCCCTCGTGACTTGGGCAGTATAGATAGGGAAGCTAATAGAGAAGACTGTATGTCGGAGAGCGATGAAGTACACAGTGAGTTCAAAGCAGGCAGTTCAGATGATGAGCTTATTTCTCAACAGGAGTTGAACGACTTAGTGAGAGATCTTGGACTTCCAAAAGATGCAGCTCAGTTACTTGGCTCCCGTCTTAAAAACAAAAATTTATTACAGCCAGGCACTTCTTTTTCATGGTATCGACACCGTGAAGCAGTTTTTGTTCCTTACTTTGCTCTGGATGAGAATCTTATTTATTGCAAAGACATTCTTGGTCTGATGGGTCAATTTGGTATACAATATGACCCGATTCATTGGCGTCTATTCATAGACTCATCAAAGCGATGTCTATAGGCTGTTTTGTTGCACAATGGCAATACTTATGCTTCAGTTCCAGTTGGCCATTCGGTACATTTAAAAGAAACATACGAAAATTTGTCATTAGTTCTCGAACGAATTCATTATAATGAGCATAACTGGTTGATATGTGGAGTCTTGAAAGTACTTACTATGCTCTTAGGTCAGCAATCAGGGTACACCAAGTTCCCTTGTTTTTTATGTTTATGGGATAGCCGAGACAGAAATTCCCATTGGAACAACAAAGACTGGCCATCACGAGGAGCTCTGTCGCCAGGCCAAAAAAATGTAATTAGGAGAAGTTTGGTTCCTTCTGACAAAATCCTGCTACCTCCTCTACACATAAAGCTAGGGCTGATAAAACAATTCGTAGTCTCTCAATAAAGAAGGTGAATGTTTTAAGTACTTATGCTCCAAGTTCCCACGATTAAGTGATGGAAAGCTAAAAGAGGGGATCTTTGTAGGCCCAGATATTCGGAAACTTTTCGCAGATCCACATTTCACTCAGACCATGAATGAGAAGGAGAAGGAAGCTTGGAATTCTTTTAAAGATGTTGTTGAGAAGTTCCTTGGTAACGTGAAGGATCCCAACTACAGAAGTATCGTGGAACGCATGTTGAAGGCATTTCAATTACAAGGTTACAACATGAGATTGAAGGTTCACTTCTTACATTCGCATGTGGACTATTTTCCGGAAAACTTAGGGGAAGTAAGTGAAGAACAAGGGGAAAGGTTCAATCAGTACATCCAGGAAATGGAACGTAGGTATCAGGGCAAATGGAACGTAAACATGATGGCTGACTATTGTTGGATGCTGCAGCGTGAATCATCTGAAGAGTCCTACAGCCGGAAACGAACACGGAGAAATGTTCAAGAGAAAAAAATACGTTTTCATAAAAATAATAACTAAATATGCCACTGTTAATTCTGAAGCTGTTATTTCTACACATTTATGTATTTTGTACAGTAAACAACATTGAAATAACTAAAAGATCATGGAAATAAATGAAAACTCTTATTCGCCAATTCTGTTTTCTTTTAATGGTAGTACCTCTGCTCTTACTTGAGATTGAACAATTTCCTTACGTGATAGAGAGGGACTGACCTCATGTTCAGAAGGAGCATAGAGATTGACCAAAATCATCAAATCAAATTTCAGAAAGATTATTTTTGTAGACCTGTGTAATTGCAGCACACATTTATCCACAGTAATTACTCATTACTGATATATAATTGTTATTAAATTTTTTACTCGTATATATATATATATATATATATATATATATATATATATATGTATACTTGTTATTTTTATTTATCTCGTTTATATCTTATAACAGATCTGATGAAGGCTTGAATGTCAGATCAAAACGTCAGCAGAAAAATAACACATTTTATTGTAAAATAAAATGTTGCCTCATTTACCATAAAAAATATGCTCTTTTTGACTGGATAAGTTATACTAAATCGACTTCACTAACTGTTTTTCTTGTCTTTTTTTAAATGTACTTTTATATGTATTTGCTTAGTGGGGCCCACAATAGGGGCGATTAGCTCTTCCAGGGTCGTTTTTAAAATGTGAGTGCACGGTTTTAATAAGTTCATAAATTTACTGAATGTAATTCTCTATGTAATACACCAACTTACTCGACTTAAAATAGGAGTATGTTTGTCACCTGTGGCCAATCCTGAGATGGCAAAATACGACTACTTCCTGTCTATATGATCTTCTACTGGATGGTGATCCGTGTACAATGTGCTTATTGTCAATCGTATACTTCTAAGGTTCTTGTCATTTATCATAAAGAAATGACGGGCAAAAATTTATAGAAAAGTAATGTAACATGCGTCTTACGTGAAAAACTGCATAAAATGTTATAAAATACTCCAAATAAACGCCTCCATACGTCTAGCTTAAGATGACCACACCCCTAATAAATTCCTCCATACGTCAAACTTCCGAAGACCACACCCCTAATACATTTTTCCATACGTCTAGCTTACGAAGACCATAAACCAAATAAACTCCTGTATAAGTTTAGCCTCCGATGACCACACCCCTAATAAATTCCTCCATACGTCTAGCTTACGAAGACCATAAACCAAACCAACTCCTACATAAGTTTAGCCTCCGAAGACCACACCGCTAATATATTTTTCCATACGTCTAGCTTACGAAGACCATAAACCAAATAAACTCCTACATAAGTTTAGCCTCCGAAGACCACACCCCTAATAAATTCCTCCATACGTCTAGCTTACGAAGACCATAAACCAAACCAACTCCTATATAAGTTTAGCCTCCGAAGACCCAATAAATTCCTTCATACGTCTAGCTTAAGAAGACCACACCCCCAATAAATTCCTACATATGTCTAGCTTACGAAGACCATACCACCAATAAACCCCTCCATACGTCTAGC
This sequence comes from Gonocerus acuteangulatus, assembly GCA_946811695.1. Classification (NCBI taxonomy): domain Eukaryota; kingdom Metazoa; phylum Arthropoda; class Insecta; order Hemiptera; family Coreidae; genus Gonocerus; species Gonocerus acuteangulatus. Next base: position 107,222,392 of record OX328124.1, on the reverse strand, counting down.
CTACGAAGACCATACCACCAAAATACTCCTACATGCGTCTAGCCTTCGAAGAACATGCCATTAATAAACTTCTACATACGTCTAGCTTGCGAAGACAATACCACCAATTAACTCCTAGATAAGTCAATCTTTAGAAGACCATACCACCACAATAAACTCCTACATACCTCTAGCTTTAGAAGGCCATACCACCAATTAACTGCTACATACATCTAGCTTACGGAGACCATAAACCAAATAAACTCCTACATAAGTTTAGCCTCCGAAGACCACACCCCTAATAAATTCCTCCATACGTCTAGCTTACGAAGACCATAAACCAAACCAACTCCTATATAAGTTTAGCCTCCGAAGACCCAATAAATTCCTTCATACGTCTAGCTTACGAAGACCATACCACCAATAAACCCCTCCATACGTCTAGCCTACGAAGACCATACCACCAAAATACTCCTACATGCGTCTAGCCTTCGAAGAACATGCCATTAATAAACTTCTACATACGTCTAGCTTACGAAGACAATACCACCAATTAACTCCTAGATAAGTCAATCTTTAGAAGACCATACCACCACAATAAACTCCTACATACCTCTAGCTTTAGAAGGCCATACCACCAATTAACTGCTACATACATCTAGCTTACGGAGAATATTTACCTTTCAATTCGACAATACTATCTCATTAAAATACGAAAATACATAAATAATTGCTATTACATTTTTCCTCCATGTTTATAGGTAATTTAATATATTTAGGCTATTTATGTATGTTTAAGATTTGTGTTTTAATTTGTTTTAGAAATAAGTAGATTTTTTTAAAATGGAAAACTACAAGAGATTTCTAATTTAATTGCTATTTAACTATTATGTAACAATGATAGAATTGTATCAAAACTATTTCAAATGTTTCACTTTGACTGAGATAGAGACTCACAAATAACTATTTATAAAGAAATGACGGATAAGAATGTATAGAAAAGTAATATAACATGCGTCTTGCATTAAAAACTTCATAAATTTTTATAAAATAATACTTCCCTTTTGTTTTTTGTAGGGAAAATATTCCTAAGCCCTAATCAATATTCAGGGTATCGAATGCAAGCCGATCACGTCCTCCCCCCCCCTGTCCAAGGATAAACAATTATCAAAGAATAATGCAGATCCTGTCATTAATAAAATATCGGGCTTCAAGCTTCAATTTTACAGGAAAAAGGAAATGTTATCTCATCATTCAGGGTTTTTACATTAGCTTATGCGTCTTATCTGTTATTATTGCTAACAGTCTCTATCACTCTCCCTCTCTTGTTCTACATATATATATATATATATACACACACATATATGGGGATGAGGTTAGCTCAGTGGTAGAGCACTTGACTAATACGCTGGAGGACCTGAGCTCAAATCCCGAACAAGCACTCAAGATTTTTATCTTCTAGTGTCTTCGTTCATAGGCCTATCCTGCCTTTAATTAATTTATTAATGGGTTCATTGGTGCTACTGGTGCTAATAGTCAAAGCATTAAAGGGGAAAATCAGGTGATCGGAGAATTGTACTTTTAAATTCGATTCCCTTTACGATTGGTGAATCTTTTTTCGAAAAAAAAGAATGGTATCACCTCTTTCCTTACCGGAATAGCATGGTGTAGCTCAAAGTATTTTTATACAAGAAATTTGCTATATTTTTTAATATAACCCATTTTTTTTTTGTCTGCAGAGGTAATGTAAAGAGATGGAGGTATGGAAAGCCGTGTTGATGGCGCTGGCAGCAGGAGCGATGGGCCGACCTCAAAGCGGAACTAGACACGACCCTGAAGATGGTCTTGTGGTCCAGACTAGATCCGGTCTCATCAGAGGATTCGCCAAGACTGTCCTAGGGAGAGAGGTCCATGTATTTACTGGGATACCATTCGCCAAGCCACCACTTGGACCGCTCAGGTAAACATAAAAAGCATGTTGGCATTTCTTTTAACAAACATTATGGTATTCGGGTATTGAACGTGGGCCACCTCCTCCACCGACCTTTCGCCGCATGTGAATCTCAGACTTAACCCTGGGGAGCCTAGCAACATGGCTATAATGTTTGTAAGGACTTGGACCGTGGAAGGTTAAGTTAAGTTTTATTTTATTTTATTTTATTATAGCATGTAAACCCTTCAGGCAATCAACACAGTTCCTTTGTCAAGCAAATTTAGTTGTTATAATCATCATAAATTATTCTTTTAAATATTGATGATCAGTGTCTCTATTACTCTACGCGCATATATGCAGACTGGGTTCTTACCACCATCGGCTTGACTCATAATTTTTCTTATTCTTTCCTTCCAAAACCGTTGAATGGTCGAAGGAGCATAGGAAATGGAAAAAATTATGTTTAAGCAAGAGTAAAGCAAGGGAAATGGTAGAGATGGGCCACCAAAACTGAGAGTGCGCGGTATTATCTGAAAGTTACAGAGTCAGTAGACCCTTCACGCCTGTGGAGATGATCGTACCACACGTCAGTTAGTTGTTATAAGGTTAACAGAAAAAATAATATATTTCACGAGATACCAAGAAACCAACATCTTTATAAGGTGCAAAGGATCAAGTCTGTCAGTTATATAATCACTCATATCCATGAGTCTTAGGAGATAACCATAGTGCACACAACTCATTTCGCCCATTTTTCCACATGCCAACTTATTACCTGTGACTATCGATATACACGCACACATACCAACTTATTACCTGTGACTATCGATATACACGCACACATACCAACTTATTACCTGTGACTATCGATATACACGCACACATACCAACTTATTACCTGTGACTATCGATATACACGCACACATACCAACTTATTACCTGTGACAATCAATATACACACATTCCAATTAATCTACTATATATTTGTCAAATACCACTCACTCACTCACTCACTGACCTATCAACGCCCAGCCCAAACCGCTCGACAGAAAAATTTGAAATTTTGCATGGACACTCCCTATAGAACGTAGACGCTCGCTAAGAAAGGATTTTTTGATATTCGAATTTTTAAGTTTTTTTTTAGAGGGGTTTTAAGTTTGAGTTGGTTAGAGCAGGCAAGCCTAGGCAGCATGCGTTGCTAGGACGATAAAGAACAGCTGTTACCGTACATTATCTATTTCATAGTATTATTTTTAATTGAGGTTAATTTCAACTATGATGGCAGTCCTTGAATTACTGGGGTATGGAATACTATCAACTTGGAATAGTTTTAGGCAAATAAAACGCTATTAAAACTAAAATGAAATGATCTTTGGAATGAAGAAGGAATGGATCAAACCATTTTCAGGTTTTTAAGACACATTTCTACCCTCACATCAAAATTGCGGGGGGGGGGGCTGCACATCCCTCAGTTCTCCTTATATACGCCCACGCTGGTAACCTATAGATAACGGGTTATCTCTACGTTATCTGTTTTTTGATACTGGTGCGGAGCATCCTAAAGTCAAGAAACATTATACTTTGATTACCTATAAACTGATGACTAACTTATTGTATGACGGGAACCGTGCTATAATAAACTGCACAAAATTATGTAGGAGTGTTAATTTTGATGATCATTTAACGCAATAAAATAACTACTTATCTGCAGTGACGAAGCACGGGTATTCAGCTAGTAGTACAATATAACAGAATTCATAGACTGATTAATTTCATAGATAAGTCATGTTATTTGTTTACCATCATTGCCTAAAACAATAGAGTCTAGCAGCAGATGTTGCCCTTTTAAATGTTCATATATCCTGCATTCTGCCGAAATATGTTTTTTAAGTTTAAAATTTCTTAATTAAATGTGCCCGAAATAATAACGGTAAAAATGCAGTTTCCAGCCCTCCAAACCGATTTCTTTCAAATTTTGCACAATAACGTATTTTGATGCACTAAACACGAATACGATAAAAAAAAAACGTCGGATTTAACTAGGAAAGAAGTTTTTAAGCACTTAAGTTCACTGTTATGCAGGTTATGAGAGCTAATGTAAACAACTAAATTTGTGACGACTTTAAGGCATACATGCTATGCGTTTCCGCTCGCTACGCTCGCTCAAGAAGATGGCAAAACCCCAGTCAATCCAACTCGCTAAAATTAATAGAATATAATATTAAGTACTAAAGTTAGGAAGGTTATAAAACTAGGCGTCATCAGCGTATTTTTAAACACGCGCATGCGCAGATATGTAACATTGGGAAACAGAGAACTCTCATTTGAAATGTTCAGAAACCATTTATTCGAAAATATTGTCAATTTTAAGGGCATCGTCGCCTGTCGCTTAAGGGCATACGTGCTATGCGTTTCCGCTCGCTACGCTCGCTCAAGAAGATAACAAAACCCCAGTCAATCCAACTCGCTATGATTAATAGCTCTCATAACCTACATAACAGTGAACTTAAGTGCTTAATAACTTCTTTCCTAATTAAATCCGACGTTTTTTTCCATCGTATTCGTGTTTAGTGCATCAAAATACGTTATTGTGCAAAATTTGAAAGAAATCGGTTTGGAGGGCTGGAAACTGCATTTTTACCATAACTTTTTACTCGAGTCATAAAATTAAGATAGTTCCCTGAAGCGACCGTTTGTGAAATAAATCAACCTTCTGCAGGTGGGACTCGAACCCGCTTCTGATTAGACAGGAATCGGATGCGCTATCACTCTGCCACGGGGAATTCTGATCCTCTTCATAATAGTGTAATGAACATTAATAATAAAAATGAAAGTCAATGAGAGAAATACAAATTACCACAGTGATGAAAATCATATCCACAGATGTTTTACTCTACGTAGAAATTTTTTGGGGACCTAGCCCCTGGTATGACATCATGGCAGAATTTTTCAGGGCATCAAATATGAGGCTAAGCGTTCTGCGTAAAATTTATTACTAGCTGACCTGGCGAACTTCGTACCGCCTAACAGTCGATTCATTAATTTTTTATTCTTTATAATACTTATTCTGCTATTCGGGACACCGGCTCAGCAACTAAGATAAAAAAAGAAAAGAAGAAAGTTAATAAGTCAACAATTACATTATGTCAAAAAATTAAAATTATAAAACACTTCAAATTCTTTTAATAGTCACTAAAAAATCACAATGAAAATTACAATTTCAGATTTCTTATTAAGATACCTACTTATTATATTTCATTTTATTTTTACTTACCTATTCTAAATTAAGTTTCATTTTTATTGTAGTACTTCATGATACACGATATTTTTTGTTTGATTACCTGGCACGTAAACAAACAGAGCAGATGGTTTTCCAACACGGGAATAGGCAACATACAGTTGACCATGCGAGAAACTTGGGTTTTCTAGATTAATACCACAAACACTTAATGAGTGCCCCTGGGATTTGTTTATAGTCAAACTGAGTTCATAGGTCCAATAGCAACACAGCTGTAGGCACTGTAATCAATTGACAGCAGCTCGATTCAAACTTGCACCATTATTAGTCGTATGTCGCGCTTCACGGGTATGTCTTAACCGAATTCTTTCACGTTCATTGCGATCTTCACGTTCCTGGCCAGTACAATTAGATTGATAATTAATCTGATTCTTTGCAATTGTCTGGGTTCTTCTGCCTAAATTTGTCCGCCGCCTTATAGGAGGCATATTTAGTAAGTCACAAACACACAACACTTTAGTAATTTTATGGAAATTTGTGGCTTTTAGATTTAGTAATATTATAGATGCACAGCAAAGAGACGATTACATTTCAAGTGACATTTTACTAAAGACAATTTACATTTTACCATAGACAATTTGTTGTAGAGTAATGTTAAAATCGTATAAATATTGACAAATACTGACATTAACATTTATACGATACTAATGTCACTCAATTGTTTTGCCTTCCCAGAACCCCTCCACTAACACTTAAACTTTATGGTATGGTATTAAAGTTCAAATTGACCTTTAAGTATTATTACGAATCTTTTGTATGGGAATATAGAAAAGTGGGATCTATTTTACTTCGTTAACGGAAATATAAATTAATTTAAATTGCATTATTAACATGGGATTCTATTGTCACCTAGTGATTACATGTTCTTATTTATTTAAATTTTGACGTCTATTATTATTAACTGAGAATTTTAAGACGGGTTATCTATAGGTTACCACCCGGTTCTAGCTGGAATAGGGCTGATGCCTTTTTTTTTCTAAAGAAAAGCTACCACCCCTAGTGGGAATTGAACCCACGACCCTTAGCACGGAGTGCTAAGTTCTCAAGCCTTACCTTTTTTTTTTTTTTTTTTTTTTTTTTTTTTTTACGGCGCATCTACATAATTCTTGGCCATTAGCATGTTCTTATTATTACTGTTATAGTTAAATAAAAACGTATTTATTTTTTCGGGCAATTTTTTTTAATTTTTCTCTCCGTAAGAACCATCCTCGCAGCTCAAGGAATATAATAAAAAAAGAATTAGCGAAATCGGTTCAGTTGTTCCCGAGATTTGCGCTTATCAACACATTTAGCGATTCATTTTTATATAATAGATATACAAATACGTTAACTGTTAAAAATATTATAATTGAGAACATATGTTTTTATTTAAAAATGAATTTGCGTTAAGGAAGTGAAAAAGACCCGGAAAGTTTTGTTTTTAGACTTTTTCAGGCAAATTTTTAATTTTTTTCTCTCCGTAAGAACCATCCTCTTAGCTCAAGGAATATTATAAAAAAAGAATTAGCGAAATCGGTTCAGTTGTTCTCGAGATTTGCGCTTACCAACACATTTAGCGATTCATTTTTATATAATAGATGACCTGTGGTGTACCATGTATTTTCTGGCCATAATTGAAAAACGCCGATTTTTGGGTTGTCCCACTTAAGAAATACTAGTGTTATATGTCATCGGCAACTCCGGAATGTGTCATTAAAACGATGTCATAAGTAGGTTTCCTCCCTATGGCAACAGGTAGGAAATGCGCCTAAATGGATTGTTTAAGTATAAGATGCTGAATAAGGTAGAAATAATGAATGGAGTGTAAATGGACTGGTGAAGTATTGTAATGTGTAAGGAGTATCGCGTGGGCGGTGTAAGACAACCACCACTCAACTCTCACTCTTCTAGAAAGATGAATGGATCCTTTCTCAGTCAAACTACATTTAACATTCTCTTTACTTTTCCAATATCTCTCGCCTTTTCTATTTATACTTCTTCAAGTCTCCTACTTCTTTTGAATCAAACTTCCCGCCGTATCCATCCCCTTATCCCAGGTCAGGGATGAATAATGGAAATTCTATCGAACTTTTGGCTAGATCCTCTTTTCGAAAGGAAAATTTTCGTTCTTAAAAATCTGAGATCACTCGAAAAAGTTATCAATATTAAATTTTCTGGTGAAATATTCTGTGTTTTTTTTTGCACTGCGTTTTTTATCTAGATCACCCAAGTCCTTAATACGGAAATCACATTCGACTGGCGATTAACAGTTATGTGATTGACAGACAAACTGACATAAATTAAACATTAAGGGTCGCTTTATTCTGCCTAGAAATCAATAAATATTTGGGAATATTATTAAAACACCCAAAATGCACATATCGTAGAAGAGGAAATCACCGTCCGTCAGATTCCGCTCGATTATCCTTCTTCGGAGGGAAGCGATGAACTTACGGATATGGACTTGGACCTGAAATTGACAAAGTTATTAAAGAAAAGTGCTGCTAGATTAGAGTTCATAGTATCACTGGAAGCAACAAAATCCCCTTCGATAGATAGTGATATTCACTTAGATCCTCCTCCCGTAGAAGATAACAGCCCTGGATGTGCAGCTACTAACAAGGAAGAGAAGAAGGCAGGGACTCCGAAAGGAAGAAGGAAAGGAAAAAACACTTCGAAAACTGGAAGAACACATGCAAGAATCAGAAATAAAGTGGAAGAACAAAAAAAAATTAAAAAATAGTGTTTCTATTCTCCTTATCAAGCTCCAATACACCGCGCACAGCTGACCGAATTGTTATGAATTATTTATACTTTATGGATTAATGTTCTGAAATTAATTTATCTTTTCATATGTTATTTACTTTAATGTTATTTTCATGTAATTTCCAACACATTGTTTTTTCATACTGTAATGATGAAATTTAAGGAGAAAATAGCCTAGTCGCGAAGCTCCGAAAATGAATAAATAAATAGAACACCCAAGAGATTGCCTTCGACTATAACTATTCTGATCAGAAGTACCGTTTGATAGATAAAAAATCTCCTCCAGCTTGTAATAAGTACGCTGTGCTTCCCTTAGAAATGCAGCTAGTATTATTAAAACACCCAAGAGATTGACTTCGACTATAACTATTCAGATCAGAAGTACCGTTTGATAGATAAAAAATCTCCTCCAGCTTGTAATAAGTACGCTGTGCTTCCTTAGAAATGCAGCTAGTATTATTAAAACACCCAAGAGATTGACTTCGACTATAACTATTCAGACCAGAAGTACCGTTTGATAGATAAAAAATCTCGTGCAGCTTGTAATAAGTACGCTGTGCTTCCCTTAGAAATGCAGCTAGTATTATTAAAACACCCAAGAGATTGACTTCGACTATAACTATTCAGATCAGAAGTACCGTCTGATAGATAAAAAATCTCGTCCAGCTTGTAATAAGTACGCTGTGCTTCCCTCAGAAATGCAGCTAGTATTATTAAAACACCCAAGAGATTGACTTCGACTATAACTATTCAGATCAGAAGTACCGTCTGATAGATAAAAAATCTCGTCCAGCTTGTAATAAGTACGCTGTGCTTCCCTCAGAAATGCAGCTAGTATTATTAAAACACCCAAGAGATTGACTTCGACTATAACTATTCAGATCAGAAGTACCGTCTGATAGATAAAAAATCTCGTCCAGCTTGTAATAAGTACGCTGTGCTTCCCTTAGAAATGCAGCTAGTATTATTAAAACACCCAAGAGATTGACTTCGACTATAACTATTCAGATCAGAAGTACCGTCTGATAGATAAAAAATCTCGTGCAGCTTGTAATAAGTACGCTGTGCTTCCCTTAGAAATGCAGCTAGTATTATTAAAACACCCAAGAGATTGACTTCGACTATAACTATTCAGATCAGAAGTACCGTCTGATAGATAAAAAATCTCGTCCAGCTTGTAATAAGTACGCTGTGCTTCCCTCAGAAATGCAGCTAGTATTATTAAAACACCCAAGAGGTTGACTTCGACTATAACTATTCAGATCAGAAGTACCGTCTGATAGATAAAAAATCTCGTGCAGCTTGTAATAAGTACGCTGTGCTTCCCTCAGAAATGCAGCTAGTATTATTAAAAGACCCAAGAGATTGACTTCGACTATAACTATTCAGATCAGAAGTACCGTCTGATAGATAAAAAATCTCGTCCAGCTTGTAATAAGTACGCTGTGCTTCCCTCAGAAATGCAGGTAGTATTATTAAAACACCCAAGAGATTGACTTCGACTATAACTATTCAGATCAGAAGTACCGTCTGATAGATAAAAAATCTCGTCCAGCTTGTAATAAGTACGCTGTGCTTCCCTCAGAAATGCAGCTAGTATTATTAAAACACCCAAGAGATTGACTTCGACTATAACTATTCAGACCAGAAGTACCGTCTGATAGATAAAAAATCTCGTGCAGCTTGTAATAAGTACGCTGTGCTTCCCTCAGAAATGCAGCTAGTTTTATTAAAAGACCCAAGAGATTGACTTCGACTATTACTATTCAGATCAGAAGTACCGTCTGATAGATAAAAAATCTCGTCCAGCTTGTAATAAGTACGCTGTGCTTCCCTCAGAAATGCAGCTAGTATTATTAAAACACCCAAGAGATTGACTTCGACTATAACTATTCAGATCAGAAGTACCGTCTGATAGATAAAAAATCTCGTCCAGCTTGTAATAAGTACGCTGTGCTTCCCTCAGAAATGCAGCTAGTATTATTAAAACACCCAAGAGATTGACTTCGACTATAACTATTCAGACCAGAAGTACCGTTTGATAGATAAAAAATCTCGTGCAGCTTGTAATAAGTACGCTGTGCTTCCCTTAGAAATGCAGCTAGTATTATTAAAACACCCAAGAGATTGACTTCGACTATAACTATTCAGATCAGAAGTACCGTCTGATAGATAAAAAATCTCGTCCAGCTTGTAATAAGTACGCTGTGCTTCCCTCAGAAATGCAGCTAGTATTATTAAAACACCCAAGAGATTGACTTCGACTATAACTATTCAGATCAGAAGTACCGTCTGATAGATAAAAAATCTCGTCCAGCTTGTAATAAGTACGCTGTGCTTCCCTCAGAAATGCAGCTAGTATTATTAAAACACCCAAGAGATTGACTTCGACTATAACTATTCAGATCAGAAGTACCGTCTGATAGATAAAAAATCTCGTCCAGCTTGTAATAAGTACGCTGTGCTTCCCTCAGAAATGCAGCTAGTATTATTAAAACACCCAAGAGATTGACTTCGACTATAACTATTCAGACCAGAAGTACCGTCTGATAGATAAAAAATCTCGTGCAGCTTGTAATAAGTACGCTGTGCTTCCCTCAGAAATGCAGCTAGTTTTATTAAAAGACCCAAGAGATTGACTTCGACTATTACTATTCAGATCAGAAGTACCGTCTGATAGATAAAAAATCTCGTCCAGCTTGTAATAAGTACGCTGTGCTTCCCTCAGAAATGCAGCTAGTATTATTAAAACACCCAAGAGATTGACTTCGACTATAACTATTCAGATCAGAAGTACCGTCTGATAGATAAAAAATCTCGTCCAGCTTGTAATAAGTACGCTGTGCTTCCCTCAGAAATGCAGCTAGTATTATTAAAACACCCAAGAGATTGACTTCGACTATAACTATTCAGACCAGAAGTACCGTTTGATAGATAAAAAATCTCGTGCAGCTTGTAATAAGTACGCTGTGCTTCCCTTAGAAATGCAGCTAGTATTATTAAAACACCCAAGAGATTGACTTCGACTATAACTATTCAGATCAGAAGTACCGTCTGATAGATAAAAAATCTCGTCCAGCTTGTAATAAGTACGCTGTGCTTCCCTCAGAAATGCAGCTAGTATTATTAAAACACCCAAGAGATTGACTTCGACTATAACTATTCAGATCAGAAGTACCGTCTGATAGACAAAAAATCTCGTCCAGCTTGTAATAAGTACGCTGTGCTTCCCTTAGAAATGCAGCTAGCATTATTAAAACACCCAAGAGATTGACTTCGACTATAACTATTCAGATCAGAAGTACCGTTTGATAGATAAAAAATTTCGTCGAGCTTGTAATAAGTACGCTGTGCTTCCCTTAGAAATGCAGCTAGTATTATTAAAACACCCAAGAGATTGACTTCGACTATAACTATTCAGATCAGAAGTACCGTTTGATAGATAAAAAATCTCGTCCAGCTTGTAATAAGTACGCTGTGCTTCCCTTAGAAATGCAGCTAGTATTATTAAAACACCCAAGAGATTGACTTCGACTATAACTATTCAGATCAGAAGTACCGTTTGATGGATAAAAAATTTCGTCGAGCTTGTAATAAGTACGCTGTGCTTCCCTTAGAAATGCAGCTAGTATTATTAAAACACCCAAGAGATTGACTTCGACTATAACTATTCAGATCAGAAGTACCGTTTGATAGATAAAAAATCTCCTCCAGCTTGTAATAAGTACGCTGTGCTTCCCTTAGAAATGCAGCTAGTATTATTAAAACACCCAAGAGATTGACTTCGACTATAACTATTCAGATCAGAAGTACCGTTTGATAGATAAAAAATCTCGTCGAGCTTGTAATAAGTACGCTGTGCTTCCCTTAGAAATGCAGCTAGTATTATTAAAACACCCAAGAGATTGACTTCCACTATAAATATTCAGATCAGAAGTACCGTTTGATAGATAAAAAATCTCGTCCAGCTTGTAATAAGTACGCTGTGCTTCCCGTAGAAATGCAGCTAGTATTATTAAAACACCCAAGAGATTGACTTCGACTATAACTATTCAGATCAGAAGTACCGTTTGATAGATAAAAAATCTCTTCCAGCTTGTAATAAGTACGCTGTGCTTCCCTTAGAAATGCAGCTAGTATTATTAAAACACCCAAGAGATTGACTTCGACTATAACTATTCAGATCAGAAGTACCGTTTGATAGACAAAAAATTTCGTCGAGCTTGTAATAAGTACGCTGTGCTTCCCTTAGAAATGCAGCTAGCATTATTAAAACACCCAAGAGATTGACTTCGACTATAACTATTCAGATCAGAAGTACCGTTTGATAGATAAAAAATTTCGTCGAGCTTGTAATAAGTACGCTGTGCTTCCCTTAGAAATGCAGCTAGTATTATTAAAACACCCAAGAGATTGACTTCGACTATAACTATTCAGATCAGAAGTACCGTTTGATAGATAAAAAATTTCGTCGAGCTTGTAATAAGTACGCTGTGCTTCCCTTAGAAATGCAGCTAGCATTATTAAAACACCCAAGAGATTGACTTCGACTATAACTATTCAGATCAGAAGTACCGTTTGATAGATAAAAAATTTCGTCGAGCTTGTAATAAGTACGCTGTGCTTCCCTTAGAAATGCAGCTAGTATTATTAAAACACCCAAGAGATTGACTTCGACTATAACTATTCAGATCAGAAGTACCGTTTGATAGATAAAAAATTTCGTCGAGCTTGTAATAAGTACGCTGTGCTTCCCTTAGAAATGCAGCTAAAAGTCCGATTTGCAGGAACTTTATCATCATAGCGCGGTTTCGTTCTTATCCCTAATGTCATGTGGAAAGGTTGAAATAGAAAGTTATAGTTTTGCTTAGACCTTTCATGAAATAATTTATGACCAGAAATAGGTCACGGTTGTAAGGATACACACCTCACTACCTGGAAGAAAATTGACTCCCTGGCCTTGTTAAGGTTCGCTCTAAAAACACACTGCTTACTGTTTCTTATTTTATTTTACCATAATACTAATTTTACAGATAAATCCAATTTAAAACAAAAAAAAAATCAATTAAAAAGTGATTTAAACAAAGACAAAAACCCGTTCAAAAGAACAAAACAAACACATTTGAAGTTTTAAACACTTATTTCTCCGGTTGACATCACCTAATCGAAAATTTCTTCAGAACCTTTTTTGTAGAGCATTTAGTAAGCTTTCGAATTGTGACCTTTTGCTTACCAAGATTTACAACCGTTTTCGAGATATTAAGGAAAATATACGAAGTTGCCAAAACCTTTCATGTGTATAAATAAAATATTTTATTCTAATCCTTCCTTAACTCCAAACATAACCAAAATTTAAAACGGAAGCCCGGTGGCTGTGAGCACTTAAAACGCCGTGCCAAAGGGTCGTGAGTTCAAGCCCCACTATGGGCTGGTGGCTTTTCTTCAGAAAAAAGAAAAGGCATCAGCCCTATCCTGGCTAGAAAAGGGTGGTAACCTGTAGATAAGCCGTCCTAAAATTTGTAGTTAATAATAAATGGACGTTAAAATTTAAATAAATAAATAAAATATTGATCTTCACATTAACACTCTTATATAAAATTTTTGATTAGTTAAGGAAGAATTTCAGTCCATAAAACAAAATGTTAAAAGGTAGTTTTACCTCTTACATTATTATCGGCCTAATATGTGGGATTTTTTCATGTAAGACAAAAGAGAAGGAGACATTACATAGAAGTAAGTTAAAAAATAATTGGAGGGAGGGAGGAACCGCGCTAATAACAACAACAAAAAATCATTAAGATAAATATGTCACTTCCTCTAGTTTCATTCCGATTATGATGATTAGTGCTGATGCCTAAGGGTTCGAAACGCCGACATGTCTCATCAGCAACACCGGATGACGTCACAAGCTGGCTACCTACCTTTGGAGAACATGGAAACGCGCTAAAATTACGACCGATAAGATCAAAATAATTTTTGTCAGTAGTAATCCCCACTTCTCAGAGGCCGTTTTAGGCGAAAAGTCAATTATTCGTACCATTCAGATTTACTTTTTTTATTTGTACAAACAAACCTTATAGCAAAAAGTCTGTCACGCAGGAGCTCCATAACTAAGCACTTTCCTCAGAATTTGGGTAGTGTAGACTGCTTTCCAGAACAATTTGCTTAAAATATCCTACATAAATAAAATAAAAACGTGAATAGTTCTCTTTTAATTTTGTAATGAGTAACTGATAAATTTTTAATTTGCATCCAGAGTTATGTTTACACATGGTACCTACTACACTACCTACATAATATAAAATCCTCATATTATCGTATTTTGATCTAACGCAGGAACAGGATACAGTCACTCTAGTGGTAGAAAGCGCTCCTTGCGGCGGCTTTGTGAACCTATGTCTGCCGGCTTTTCTATTCAAATATATTACAAATTAAACCCCCGCTTTCCGATTGACCGATTCAGCTCATTTTTACAACACTTCTTTCTCATGAGTTACCCACGACGTATACCGCGTTTCGTTACAATACAGCAGAAATTACGACCGGTATGAGTATATTAGGAATTTGGGTCCGGAGTAAACCCCCCCTTCTAATGAACCGATTTAGTTTATTTTTACAACACATATTTACCTGTAGATTACCACTACGAATACCGAGTTTCGTCGAAATATACCAAAAATCACGGCTGGTAGTGGCGAATTGGTATTGTGGGTCCGGAGTAAACCCCCCCTCCTAATGAACCGATTTCGTTTATTTTTACAACACATATTTACCTGTGGATTAGCACTACGAATACCGAGTTTCGTCGAAATATACCAAAAATCACGGCTGGTAGTGGCGAATTGGTATTGTGGGTCCGGAGTAAACCCCCCCCCCTTCTAATGAACCGATTTAGTTCATTATTATATCTCACTTTTCTCTCTGTATTACCACTACGAATACCAAGTTTCGTTGAAATATAACAAATATTACGGCTGACATAGTCAAATAAGTGTTTTGGGTTCGGGGTAAACCCCCCCTTCCGGTGGACCGATTTTGGTGGTTAACGAACTCGTTAAATCGTTTTCTAATTGAATGCTATATACCAAGTTTCGTGACGAAAAACCAAAAACTCTGGCCGCTATCGTGTTAACAGACACATAATATATATATATATATATATATATATATATATATATATATATATATATATATATATATATAGATAGATATATATAAATTTTAACGGGGGTCATTTTCGGTGTCTACTAGGTAGGATCGATAAAGATTTGAAGAAATTTTTCAAAAATTCCGTCATCAGTCCAACCTCAATAGCTACTTTCCTTCGGAGGAAAGTGCTAAAACATGGTTACAAACTGAGGGGATGGGAGTAAGTAAGATTTTCAGAATGATTTGTAAAGATCCCTCAGCTAGATGCCTTTCCAAGGGCCAGAAACCCCTTTTACTCCTCCTGGGGATTTTAATAGACCTTACAAACGCTTCTGTTAAGAACCTTTGAAGTATGTTTTTCCAAGGAGAAACGATGTTGCGAATAAAAAGAGTGCCATGCTCCAACTGAAGAGTGCGTTAACAAGACGATTCAAAAGAAGACAAAGATATTTTCTCAATTACTTTCCTCCTCTATTGAAATCCATCAGACGTGTAATTTACGAATCACCTTTCTTTTTTGTTTTACATTTTACTTTAAATATAGAAAAAATGTCCGACTTGCCGGAGCTGCGCCATCTTAGCTTGTTCTTATACCTAGCGCCATCTTAGCTTGTTCTTATACCTAGCGCCATTTGCAAAGCTTAAAACAGTAAATGGGACTGTTCTATTCGTTGAAATAGAAACAGTTAATGTTTTGTTTTGAACTTTCGAGAAAAATGTAAATACGTGTAAAAATGTGAAATGAAATTTCATACTACACACTAGGAAACTGATAGGATCCTAATTATCGGGGGGAAATTAATCCCACTTGGCTCTAGGTAAACACTTTTACAATTTTTTTTTCATTCGCATAATAAAAAGTCCGTCACGCAGGAGCTGCATAACTAAGCACTTTCCTCAGAATTTGGGTAGTGTAGACTGATTTCCAGAACAATTTGCTTAAAATATCCTACATAAATAAAATAAAAACATGAATAGTTCTCTTTTAATTTTAGCACTTTCCTCCGAAGGAAAGTAGCTATTGAGGTTGGACTCATGACGGAATTTTTGAAAAATTTCTTCAAATCTTTATCGATCCTACCTAGTAGACACCGAAAATGACCCCCGTTAAAATTTATATATATCTATATATATATATATATATATATATATATGCATATATATATATGTGTCTGTTAACACGATAGCGGCCAGAGTTTTTGTTTTTTCGTCACGAAAATTGGTATATAGCATTCAATTAGCAAACGATTGAACGAGTTCGTTAACCACCAATATCGGTCCACCGGAAGGGGGGGTTTACCCCGAACCGAAAACACTAATTTGACCATTTCAGCCGTAATATTTGTTATATTTCAACGAAACTTGGTATTCGTAGTGGTAATATAGAGAGAAAAGTGAGATATAAAAATGAACTAAATCGGTTCATAAGGAGGGGGGGTTTACTCCGGACCGACAATACCAATTCGCCACTACCAGCCGTGATTTTAGGTATATTTCGACGAAACTCGGTATTCATAGTGGTAATCTACAGGTAAATATGTGTTGTAAAAATAAACTAAATCGGTTCATTAGGAGGGGGGGGGGGTTTACTCCGGACCCAAATTACTAATATACTCATACTGGTCGTAATTTCTGCTGGGTGAACGTGGGTAACTCATGAGAAAGAAGTGTTATAAAAATGAGCTGAATCGGTCAATCGGAAAGGGGGGTTTACTTTGTAATATATTTCAATAGAAAAGCCAGCCAGACATAGGTCCACAAAGGCGCCGCAAGGAGCGCTAGAGGGACTGTACCCGGTTCCTGCGTTAGATCAAAATACGATAATATGAGTTTTTTTGTATTTATTACGTAGTGTAGTAGGTAGCATGTGTAAACATAACTCTGGAAGCAAATTAATAATTTATCAGTTACTCATTACATAATTAAAAGAGAACTATTCATGATTTTATTTTATTTATGTAGGATATTTTAAGCAAATTGTTCTGGAAAGCAGTCTACACTACCCAAATTCTGAGGAAAGTGCTTAGTTATGCAGCTCCTGCGTGACGGACTTTTTATTGTAATGAGTAAATGATAAATTATTAATTTGCTTCCAGAGTTATGTTTACACATGGTACATATTACACTACTTAATAAATACAATAAACCTCATATTATCGTATTTTGATCTAACGCAGAAACCGGATACAGTCCCTCTAGCGTTCCTTGCGGCGCCTTTGTGGACCTATGTCTGGCTGGCTTTTCTATTGAAATATATTACAAAGTAAACCCCCCTTTCCGATTGACCGATTCAGCTCATTTTTATAACAGTTCTTTCTCATGAGTTACCCACGACGTATACCGCAGTACGTTTCGTACGTTTCGTTACAATACAGCAGAAATTACGACCAGTATGAGTATATTAAAAATTTGGGTCCGGAGTAAACCCCCCCGCCTCCTAATGAATCGATTTAGTTTATTTTTACATCACATATTTACCTGTAGATTACCACTACGAATACCGAGTTTCGTCGAAATATACCAAAAATCACGGTTGGTAGTGGCGAATTGGTATTGTGGGTCTGGAGTAAACCCCCCCCCCTCCTAATGAACCGATTTAGTTTATTTTTACAACACATATTTACCTGTAGATTACCACTATGAATACCGAGTATCGTCGAAATATACCTAAAATCACGGCTGGTAGTGGCGAATTGGTATTGTTGGTCCGGAGTAAACCCCCCCCTCCGTATGAACCGATTTAGTTCATTTTTATATCTCACTTTTCTCTCTATATTACCACTACGAATACCAAGTTTCGTTGAAATATAACAAATATTACGGCTGAAATGGTCAAATTAGTGTTTTGGGTTCGGGGTACCCCCCCCCCCCCCCCCCTTCCGGTGGACCGATTTCGGTGGTTAACGAACTCGTTCAATCGTTTGCTAATTGAATGCTATATACCAAGTTTCGTGACGAAAAAACAAAAACTCTGGCCGCTATCGTGTTAACAGACACATATATATATATATATATGTATAGATATATATAAATTTTAACGGGGGTCATTTTCGGTGTCTACTAGGTAGGATCGATAAAGATTTGATGAAATTTTTCAAAAATTCCGTCATGAGTCCAACCTCAATAGCTACTTTCCTTCGGAGGAAAGTGCTAAAAAACAAAGATTAAATGCTGCACAGCATTTTAAAACAGTATGCGCCTTGACCTCTTACCACTACAAGTAGCTTGTGTATTACAACGCGCTACAAGAAGAAAACTTTATTCATTATTTCTTTTAAGAAACAATACTTTTACCTTTAGGGTTTATAATAGTAAAAACCTGCCTCCAGCTGCAGGTTGGACAAATCCCTTCCCTTCTTGGTAGTTTGGGGCTAAAATCTGCCGAAGCAGAGTATTAGCCATAGCCAAGTTGAATACACAGTAGCCAGAATTGGGAGGGGTGACCACCAGGAAAACTACGTGCGTAATATTTAAAAAATCCGACTTTCAGGAACCGCATTTTCTTGGCGTATTTCCGTGGCGTTCTTTCCCTAGTGTCATTTGGAATCCTTGTCAAACCTTACATAAGCAGAAACTATTTAATCGGACTTTAACTTCCGCTCTAAAGCTCTATTGAAAAACAAATTGCTTCTCATTTTACGTATAAAACATAGGTAAAATGTCTTTTAGTCACAAACTCAATGTATTGTTAAAAAAAAATAACGAAACTATATCTTTAGAAGTTTTATGGACTTCTTCTCGACTGAGGTCAACCTATTGAAAATTACTTTGGGAGCGTTTCTGTAGAGTTTCTAGAACACTTTCAAATATTGGTAACTGTCCCCTTAGATCCCAACCGTTTTCGAGATATTTAAGAAAATATAAGAAAAACCCAAAAGTGATCATGCTTGCTAAAATAATTTTTTTGTTAGCACTTTCAAACGTAAGCAAAATTTTAAAATTTAGTATTCTTGTCCCATTGAATTCACTTCAATTCTACTAAATTCAGCAACCAAAGGGTTAATACCGAAAACACCATTTAACAATTTTAACGTGTTTCCAAATAAATAGCACCTAGCGTGTCTCACCGACCATCAACAAGTATTTAGTATGAATAATCTGTACACTTTGTCTCGGATGTTGGAATTAAACCGTTTTTCATTCATTTTAAGCCTAAGTGAATAAAGGGCCTTACTTTTCTTTTGTGGACAATAAAAAGAAAAATGGAAAATAAGCATACTGCCATAAATCTTTCTCGAGGAAAGTATACTCGACTATTTTACATAACTTTTCAAAGAAATCTATTTACAAGCATAATGTTTTACTCCTTTTAGTATTCAAATGACCACCCTTAAAGCGAGAGTCTGAAATTAGCTCTGAAAGTTTCAGACTCTTTATTATTTAAAGATTTTGAGCTCATTATGCTCCACAATTTCACTTGGTCGGTGAATCCATTCACCTAATAATAGTAATGTTCTAGAAGCAGGGAACCAAGTCATATTTCATGACGACGTTTGTATTTACACCATAATGCATGCATCTAAGTCTCTCTGTGCTCTAGCGTCTACAAAAATGCTCCGAATTTGATTAAATTGGTCTCAAAAATACATTGTCTATAGCAGAAAGTAAATCTCGTTAACCAGCAGGTTCAGCCCTATGGGCCTCTGACATTCGGCGGAAATCGCTCGAAAACGAGCAAAGCACTTAAGTATTGCACACGTTTAATAAGTATCTAAACGTGTGACATCGAATATTACCACTTACAAGGCAATAAAATTAACAGTTTTTGAGAAAAGAGGTGACCATATTTTTTTCTTCTACTTCTTCTTTTCATACCTCCATCGTACCATCGTACCTTCTTAGGGAGCGCGTTTGACTCAGTGGTAGAACACTAGACTCATGGGAGGAGCCGAGACCGAAACTCAAACGAGCACTGAATATTTTATCTTTAAGTGTCGTAGTTAGGGGGTTGGGGTCGGGATCCCAAACCGTCCCTGGGCCCACACAATCTTTCTAGTGGGCCCTATGGCCAAGTATTCAGATACCTGTATAGTATCTGCCCTTTGATCCACGTCGCCTCTCACAGATATGTTTTAGCATAAATATGCTTTAGCGGTGACTAAACTGGAAAAAGCCGTTACAAAAAAGTGTCCGCTGGCGTTCCCGCATGCGCAGTGGCGTTCACGCATTCGTAGTGGCATTCGCGCATGCGCAGTGGCATTCGCGCATGCGCAGTGGCCATGTACGAAAAAGAAGACTGTATGTGTCCTAAAAAAAGTGTTCACTGGCGTTCGCGCATGCGCAGTGGTGTTCGCGCATGCACTGTGGCGTTCGCGCATGCGTAGTGGCCACATCTGCCTGGGCTTGCTTCTGGCTCGTCTAAGTCTGTGTATGTGCTCCTGGTACTGACATCTGCCTGGGCTTGCCTCTGGCTAATCTAAGTCTGTGTATGTGCTCCTGGTACTGACATCTGCCTAGGCTTGCTTCTGGCTCGTCTAAGTCTGTGTATGTGCTTCTGGTACTTACATCTGCCTGGGCTTGCTTCTGGCTCGTCTAAGTCTGTGTATGTGCTCCTGGTACTGACATCTGCCTGGGCTTACTTCTGGCTCGTCTAAGTCTATGTATGTGCTTCTGGTACTTACATCTGCATGGGCTTGCCTCTGGCTCACCTTCCCAATGGTTTTGATTCTAAAACAATTGGTTGGCAATACTACAAAACAGTGGATTGAGCTAAAACACGTTTGATTTTTATCAAAATTTAGATCTATAAACGTCTGTAACATTCGGAGTAGTGGAATTATTATAAAAAATACTTTTAATTTCTTAAATAACTCGAAAAAGATCGCGAAATCGCATTAAGTGGTTGAAGATCATTTGACATACAAAGAAATCTCCTAAGAATTAGGTTCTGGCGTAAATGTTCATAGGACCATCTCAGTCGGAGAAAACAGTGAAGAAATATTAAAAGTTTGAGTCCTAAATTATCCAAACCATACCATAAATATGCATTTTATGGAAGCACGCTAAGATGACGCAGTTCCTGTTGCGATAAAATGTTTACTGATTGTCATATTATTTGCCAAAAATTAATAAATAACTAATAAAATTATTATTCTTTAAAATGAATGTGTCTAATTAATAGATTTGAGTATAAAAAAATGTTTTTCATTTTAAAAAAACACTTATAGCGGGTTTCCTCCATAGGGATGAGGTTGACATTATGAGACAACCCGAAAGTGCCAACCTCCGGATTTATTTATAAATATATATTTGTCTGTTCGCTTCTTTACAGGCGTAAAAATGGTCCGATTTTGATAAAATATTATGCAAAAATACGTTTTCTTTGTTAAAAGATAAAATTCGTTAACCAGTAGCAAGAAAAAATCGCCGCGCTTGCGGCTGTTCGTTTGCAGGCCTCCAGATACACTTTTTATAGGTTCTTAACTGTAGGAAAACGAATGAAACCATTTTCAAGGCGATATATGTAACCTTTTTTGAGAAAATTCGATAAAATGATTTTTTTCTACTTGATTTTTGGTTTGGGTACTTATAATAGTTTGATTCAATCGAAATATTTTCTACATGTTTGAAATCCATCCAAACTGATATTTACAATTTGGTTAGATGTAGAATATAATCAAAATATGTTTTGAAGAACCGTGAATCTCCTATTTGGAGTGTTGTATGCTTTAGCAAATGGACAGCAAAACATTAACAAATTGTATTTTCTGTCTTTAAGGTTCCGAAGGCCAGTGCCCGTGGAGAGATGGGAGTCCGTTCTAGATGCAACACAACTACCAAACTCCTGCTATCAAGAGAAGTACGAATACTTCCCCGGCTTTTCTGGAGAGGAGATGTGGAACCCCAACACGAACCTCTCCGAAGACTGCCTCTATCTCAACATCTGGGTACCTCAGAAAGTCAGGTTCAGGCACAGGAATCAAGAAGCCAACAGGCAAAAGGTAATCGTTACGGTTATTAAGGTATTAGTTTGGACTTGATTAGAATAAAACTTGACTCATAACCCCACATTTGCGAGTCTTCTGCAGCTGGCCAGGCTTACCTTAAACTCATGATGAATCTCAGATACTGCTAGACTTTTGTCGACCTCCAGATTTCAACCTGACATTCAAATATAACATGTATTAGTTGTCTCATCCTTGTCCTTGCATCTGCAGCGTGGTGATGACTACATCTTCATAACAGTGTATGTTTGTTCAGGGTACAGTGGCCTGAGACTGTTGCTACTATCTTCCTCAATTCCTTTCTGGTCATATCCCGGAAGGTGTCCTTCTTACCCAATTTTTTAACGTCAATGAAGGACTTCCTAGAGTTCGCCATACTTCTTTTTGGTTGTTGCTGCTGGTACCTTCTTGGCGAAGGCCATTCATAGTCCAACAAATTGCAATGGGCTCACAAGTGCCAATTGCGCGCCTAATCCTGCCAACCGGTCTTCCCTCTCGTTGCCTAGGATGCGTCCATGTCCCGGTACCCAATAAACGACAACCCAATTGTTTTTTGAGGCATTAAGGTGACCATAATTAAGCAATTCGTCCCAAGTGATAAAGTACTCGAGAAGACTCGATGAATCCAGATATTTCACTATTACAGGATACTCATCTCAGTAACCAGAGACCGTAACAACTTTTGCGGGTCATGCTTCTGCAAGCCAGCACTATTGTCTCATGGGAGACTGTAAAAACTTTGTGGCTTGGAATCCTTCCTAGCAATGCTAACTGCAGCCGTTCAAGTTCATCTTGAGAAGTTCCCAGCGACAGCAGACAAGATTGCCGAGCTAGCCCCTCCAGTTTTCACTTTTACAACAGCAAATTTTCAACCCACGATGCCAACAATCGGATTGTATGATTACCAACACACTTGGTACATGAATCCTTTAGTTGACGTTTTAAAAAGAGGTGTTATTATTACAATTTTCCCTTATCCCCATAAGAGTCAAATATATAATGCATGGAGAGAATTATATTTTTGTATGTAACAAATTTATTTTTTTTAATTAAACTTGAAGAACCAGAGAATGTGGTAATTTTTGTATAAAAAATAAGTTTTAGCCTGATCGTTAAGTAAAAAATAAATGAATTGAAGGGGTCGGGGCAAAATAGTGCCAAGCAAAGTTTTTAACAAAACTTAACTGTAGCTGATATATGTTGGATATTATGTGGGACTATCAGCATGCAAATGCTACTAAAATATGACTAAAAGCTCTGTACGCTACTTAATCTTGTTGCTCCTGACCATTTCAACTGATAGGCCCACATGATATCCAACATATAGCAGCTATAGCTAAGTTATGTTAAAAATTTTGCTAGGCACTATATTGCCCCGACCCCATCAATTGGTCGAGAAGTTCAATTAGTTTTTATAAAATTAATTACATATGTATTTGAACTATTTTATTAATAACTGAATTATTTTTTTTTCAGGTTCCCGTTTTGATCTGGATCTACGGCGGCGGATTCATGAGCGGTACCGCTACACTAGACGTCTATGACGCAGGAATGCTGGCTGCTACTAGTGACGTCATTGTTGCCTCCATCCAGTATAGAGTGGGTCAGTGTCAAGCATCCTAGAGAACTAAGTACCCACCCTTAGACAGACAGCCCTATACAATACTCTCTCTATCTTAAAGAAAACTCATCAGGCTTAGAAAATTCAAACATTCGGTATTAAAAACTAGAAAAAATGTATTGACGTTTTTCTAAATATTTTGTCACGTAGTAACAAAATATTTCACACACATGTGGATCTAAAACCGGTAAATGTCAGCCACACGTATTTAATTGAAAATATGTTTTAGCATAATCCGATGATTGAATTCTTTACAGTATTATAAGAATTAGACCCTTTATGAGGACATACAAATGTTTCATGGAACGAAACGAACGAATTCTACGTATTAAGCACTTATTTTCAAACTGGGATCGTTCCAATGAAAATTACTCGAGAAACATCTTTGTTAGAAGATAGATTAGAAAAATCTAGATAGAACATAAAGAACCAAAATGCTCGTTTGTTTATAATTTTGATGTATTATTTTATTAACATTATTTTTTTTTTCATTTGATTTTTATTACATTTATTATTTTCCATTTTTTTTATATATATTAATTTTTTTTTGTTTACAAGCAATTGAGCATTTTTTAGTGGCTGGCGCGCTAGATTCATAAGCGGGAGATGGTGGGTTCGATCCCCACCGGCGGCAGGAATTTTCTCATCTCAGGGCTTGCTGAGAAAATTCCTGGCTGCACCCTGGATGTCGGCCTTAATGGCCAAGATTTGTCGATGCGCCGTAATATATTGAGTATTTCTCTTTTGTCGTTTGAATTAACATCTGCAAATAAAAGTCCGTCACGCAGGAGCTGCATAACTAAGCACTTTCCTCAGAATTTGGGTAGTGTAGACTGCTTTCCAAAACAATTTGCTTAAAATATCCTACATAAATAAAATAAAAACATGAATAGTTCTCTTTTAAATTTATAATGAGTAACTGATAAATTATTAATTTGCTTCCAGAGTTATGTTTACACATGGTACCTACTACACTACGTAATAAATACAAAATCCTCATATTATCGTATTTTGATCTAACGCAGGAACCGGATACAGTCCCTCTAGCGCTCCTTGCGGCGCCTTTGTGAACCTATGTCTGGCTGGCTTTTCTATTGAAGTATATTACAAAGTAAACCCCCCTTTCCGATTGACAGATTCAGCTCATTTTTACAACACTTCTTTCTCATGAGTTACCCACGACGTATACCGCGTTTCGTTACAATACAGCAGAAATTACGACCAGTATGAGTATATTAGTAATTTGGGTCCGGAGTAAACCCCCCCCTCCTAATGAACCGATTTAGTTTATTTTTACAACACATATTTACCTGTAGATTACCACTATGAATACCGAGTTTCGTCGAAATACACCTAAAATCACGGCTGGTAATGGCGAATTGGTGTTGTCGGTCCGGAGTAAACCCCCCCTCCGTATGAACCGATTTAGTTTATTTTTATATCTCACTTTTCTATCTATATTACCAGTACGAATACCAAGTTTCGTTGAAATATAACAAATATTACGGCTGAAATGGTCAAATTAGTGTTTTGGGTTCGGGGTAAACCCCCCCTTCCGGTGGACCGATTTTGGTGGTTAACGAACTCGTTCAATCGTTTGCTAATTGAACGCTATATACCAAGTTTCGTGACGAAAAAACAAAAACTCTGGCCGCTATCGTGTTAACAGACACATATATATATATATATGCATATATATATATATATATATATATATATATATATATATATATATATATATATATATATAAATTTTAACGGGGGTCATTTTCGGTGTCTACTAGGTAGGATCGATAAAGATTTGAAGACATTTTTCAAAAATTCCGTCATTAGTCCAACCTCAATAGCTACTTTCCTTCGGAGGAAAGTGCTAAAACTATTATTGGTAGCAATTTAATAAGAACGTATACTTGTTGATACTTATTACAGAATTATAATGAAAACTATCACACTCAGGAATGGCGTTTGTGACCTTAAGGGTTGACACCCTATTATAATAATTTAAAAAAAAAGAAGAAAAAAAAAAAAAAAAGGAAAATAAAAACATCTTTGTAGGGAATTTATTAGGCTTTCAAATGGTTGCTTTCCACATACCATGATTTCCAAGCCGTTTTCGAAACATATGAGACAGTATAAGAAAATCACAAAACTGACCTTGTATTTTAATAACATATTTCTTTCTAATCTATATTTATATATATATATTATTTTTTCTCAAAGGCTTATTTTTGTCAATACGCCATAATCTCCTTAATAATTTTTATAAATGAGGCATCATTTTAAAGCATTCCTTAAGGGCTACACCGGAAAAATATACAAATTACTCACATATAGTTGGGTTCCGAAAAATTACAATTGAAAAATTTACATGCCCAAACCGCTCCATGACGACTAACTTAATTCGTCTCTGCCCTCTTGCAATAAGATAAGTAAACCCGGGGATCAAATCAGATTATTCACTTTAAGGAAATTATACAGATGAAACTATACTATTTCATGGCTCGTCGCAACTCCCTGCAGCTATGATTTGAGCTACTGTTCACATTCTCACGGAATCTGGTAACATTCTAATACAACTTTAACAAATCATTTAGTGTATCTGACCTGGCCACGATTATTGCTTTATATTTGTTTTTGGATCTCAGCTTTACATGATGTCTTGTGTAAGGAGACGTCACAGAGAAAGACAACCACGGAGAGGAAGAACACAGACCATCAACCGTGTCTCGTCAAACACAAGGAGGTACACAAGGACCCTCAACCGTGTCTTGTCAAACACAAGGAGGTACACAAGGACCCTCAACCGTGTTCGTCAAACACAAGGAGGTACACAAGGACCCTCAACCGCGTCTCATCAAACACAAGGACACACACGGGTCGACTCATAGTTCTTTAACTCCAAACTTAACCAAAATCTAAACATCCTAGTTTAGTTTTTGAGTGACCCAGTCAAATATTAGATGGGAAAAAAGTTCCCCACCTATGGAAGAAGGGTGGAAAAATGACTCTCATCGAACTGCTGTCATAACTAGGGACCGGATTTTTGGGATAAAATAAGAATGCAATTAGGTTTTTGCAACAACCATAATAGAGCTTTTTATGTCTTTATTAAAAAAATCCATTATAGGGTTTTTAGGTGATAAAAATCCTTGAATATGTTCAAAAATAGGTTCAACCTATTATAATGAATCATTAATAATTTTGATTAATTGATCATTCGTAAATTAGATGTATACATTTATCATAGTAACATCAAAATAAAAGAACAAATAACATTATTTTATATAATGGTATATTGAGAAGGAAAACAAATTGAGGAAATAAATATAAAACGGAAATATACGTTGTTTTTTTTTAAATTTGAATAAGTAGTACAAATATTTATTTAAAAAACAAAGTGAATGAAATCTATGTAAATAAAAACAAAATTAAAAAAAAAAGAAAAGAATAAAAATTAAGTTATTTAATAAACTATACACTACTAATAAATAAGAACATAGACCAAAACAATTGAAATAAACATGTCAAGGGTATTTTTAAGTTTCTCTGCAAAAGAGTTGCAAATTATAAGGAACATCAGATAGAATTTCATTGCCTATAGAAAGATACTTAAGCACAAACTATTAAACAGAACAGAACCTCCCTGAATAGAATAGAACTGACAATAACCTAACTGCAACTCTGGAAGCTTCATATACATCTAAAGAGGTTTAAACAGGGGAGAAAACACTCATATCAGTGCAAAGAATAAACAAATAGAAAAATTCTCAAACTGAATTTTCTTTGTATTTTGTATTTTAAAGATTAGGTATGTCTAGGTAATTCCATCGTTATTTAGGTGATTTTAGGTGACATCGCCATTAATTGTTTTTTTTTTTAGGTTCTTCCAAATTTGCATGAATAATACTACGAGACGCGATTTATATAAATAATAGATCATTATCATGTTTAAGAAATAGATGAAAACTTAGGAATCCGGTCCCTAGTCATAACCGAGTTTTCTTCCTTCCCTACGAGTCTTGGTCGTACTCATGGTCGTCCCTAGTCATAACCGAGTTTTCTTCCTTCCCTACGAGTCTTGGTCGTACTCATGGTCTGAACCACTGAAATGAAACGTTTGCACTCAAAACATTCAAGGCTAAAATAAATTTTCCCTAGAAGAAGAAACGTATTATTGAACGTATCTGCTTTTTTTACCTCTAGAAAACCAAGAATGGATTTTTAAAAAATAAAATAATCCTTATTCCCTTATTCAAACAAGCCTTTTGTTGTCCCGATAATCAGTCTTTACTTGAAAAATAAATTGTAAGTTAAACCTATAATTTACATTTTTTTTTTTATTTATTATTTGAAATCTGAACATAAATCATTTAGTACAATCGTCAAGTTTGTTGACTCAGATATTACATACAAGTTGATTATAACGGTAAAATTAAAACAAAATAAAAATAATGAAGTATTTGGAAGAAGCCAACCATTGTTGGTACTTCCTAACGTGGGTAAACAAATGAATTAATGATCACAATGTGATCAGCTATGTTAGTTTATCTCGGGGCCACTGTCTTTTAAGCCGCCTGGGAGGATTGTCTGGATGGGATTGGGAAGATAAGGATAGACCTTCAGGATTAGGATGGTTGGACAATTTGGAGTGGAACATTTGGAAACGGGTTTTAGCAAGGTCAAAGACAAATGGGATGTTAAGGTCATTGTAAGGGTACGTTCATGGTGAGGATTCATTCTGCGATGCTACGATAGCTACTCCCATGAGCGCTTCCCCGATGTATTCTACATCGATGGAGGGTGTTAATGCTGACTCACCATTGCATTGGTTCTTGCTGGGAGTAAAGTAACCTTCAACAGTGAATTAGCTTTTGTTTATGAAAAAGCTCTGCTTATGTTAGTGAGAAAAAATGAGCCTTTACAATTAGTTCGCGATGTTTCTGACAAAGAAAAAGGGATTGGTTTCTTACTCGGAAAAATTAATGGAATCCTATTAATTTTAGCGAGTTGGATAGACTAGAGTCGCTTAAATTAATATAATTCTATTAATTACGAGTTGGATTGGCTAGAGTTTTCTTATATCTTCTTGAGCGACTGGAGCGTAGCGTAGCGATCGGAAACGCATATCATGTATTACTTAATAAATGTAAAAGATCCAAAAAAGAGAGAGAGAAAAGGAATAAAATATGTTTGTTTACAAATATCGTTGTTTGTTATCCTTCATAACCTGCAAAACAGTCAACTTTAATGCTTAATAACTTTTTTCATAGTTGAGAGAATTGATTTTGATCATATTAACCTTTTTATTAATAAATATTACTTGCCATTATCTAATATGAATTATAACCGTAGATAACGAGTCAAGTAGTAAAAGATAACCAGCAAAGAACCAGTAAGCTAATCAGTAAGCTTATCAGCGAGAACGAGTAACTGTAATAAATCACTTAACTAAATAAATACTTCAAAAGTAACTGGATGTAGTCTTCGCAAAAAGACCCAATTTTCTTTCATCTCGACAACGAAATAACCAAAAAAGAATAATCACACAAGATGAAGTAATGAGAGAGGGTAGGTGACCTGCGCACTAGAGTCCTTTTGAAGGGACCAATCACAGTCAGGCCCACATCGCGGCTTCCCTCCTCACTGCGAGGAGAAAACAAAATATTTGTTCTTCCCCGCGTTCACTGTGCGAGTGCGAGAATAGCATCGGAAGTAAGGATCCTCACTATGAACACTCCCACCTTAATACATGTGTTTGTTTTACATCGGGGCAGCGCTCATCGGAGTAGCTATCGTAGCATCGCAGAATGAATCCTCACCATGAACGTACCCTAAAGGGTTTTGTTGGATACATAGAAAGGGGCATTTACAATTTTGCTTACTTTTGACGGGAATGCCAGTATTCTGTTGATGTTGGTTGTTTTTGCAGTACCCCAGAGTTCAAGTTTGTATGTCCTGATAGGTCGAATGATTGTTTTGTATATTGTAAGTTCGTTCTGTGTCGTTAACTTAGACGAGGGTCCAAGAAGTCGTCTAAGTAATCCGTATCTTTTGTTCAGTACTTGTTTTTAGTCTCGTGTGAGGGTTCCATGTCAGTCGGCTGTCAAGGTATAATCCTAGATATCGAACCTCGTTAGTTTTTGAGGTACACGGAAGGGAGCCGGTTTGATCTCCGGTTGAGAGTGAATGCAACCTGTTTACATTTTTCTGGATTGACTTTTATCCTCCACTTTTCGCTCCAATGTTCTATTGCGGTGAGATGTTCCTGGTGTTGGGATGCTACTGAAGGTTCAGGAGAGATTGATAGGATGGCATATGGTTTGGGGGTGCGTCGGAATGTCCGCAGTGTAAAAAAGGAAAAGGAGAGGACCAATAATAGTCCCTTGGGGGACTCCAGCATTAATGAAGCAGGTTGGGGAAAAAGTTGTGCCTTGTTTGACTTGAAAGGATCTGTTTGATAGGTAAGATTTGAGGACTAGGAAATAGGTGTTGGGAAGTATTGGCTTTTATTTGTACACTAATCCCGGGTGCCAAACCCGATCGAATGCTTGAGCAACGTCGAGAAAGGCACTCGTGCAAAAACTCTTACGTTCAAGCGAGGAGGAAATAGTGTCTACAACTCGTAAGCACTGTTGTATAGTGGACTGATGGGTGCGGTGCGGAAGCCGAACTGATGGTTGGGAATTTTCTTCGAGGATTATATGATAGGGAGGATTCTTTTATAAAGGAGTTTTTCAAATATTTTAGACATTAATGGGAGAAGGCTGATAGGTCGATAGGAAGATGGGCAATCGGGAGGTTTATAGGGTTTGGGAAAAACAATGAGTGTTTCCAGCGATTGGGAAAATGGGTTGTTCTTAGGATTGAGTTACACAGGTATGTGAGGAATATAATGTCCTTCTGGGGTAGGCTTTTTAGTATCTTGGAGGTGATTAGGTCATAACCAGGAGATTCATTAGGAAGGTGTTTAATGATGTGTTTCACTTCGGACGGATGGAAAGCTTTGGGAGGGAAGGACAGAGGTAGAGGAGAATTCAGGTAGTCTTGGATATCTTCATCATGGGAAGGGCTTAATTTACATTAGAAATAAGTTCTTTAAAATACTAAAAAAAAAAAAAAATAATCTTAATCAGAGGATTTTAATATATTTTTAAATATTCAAAGTAATGTCTGAGTGTAGACTCAGGACAAAATTGAAATTACCCTACTTTTTGACCGACTTACTAATCGATGGTAGCCAGTACATTGATGAGCTTATGAAATACCTAAAACATGCAAATTTTTACAACAATATTTAAAAAAGAAAAGATAACCAAAGCAATTTAGTGAAATTGATTTTTCGTTAATTGATCCAACAAAAACCGGCAGTAGGGTGTCTACTACTCTATTTTTGTTGGGTCAATGGAACAGAACACAGTACATTCACGAACACAACATACTTGTTGACAGTTTTACATATAAAAATAAGAAGATTTTTTACCGGATAGTGAGAAGATTTTACGGAAAAAGATTTCGTTTTGATGAAAAAACTAAAATAAATAAATATAAATTAATATTCAAAGGAACAGGAAAATAAATATAATGTATTTTCCTCTTTATTATGCAATGACTCGTAATCTTATATTTATAATGACGTCAGTTCCAAGAGAAGGACTTTCCAATTTAAAAAGTTTAATCCTCCTGCGACATTGTGATTAGAAAACTGAATGGGGTTTAACTTTATTCAAAGAAATGGTTTACACAAGAAAGTAATCATTCAAGTCCGGAGTGTATTTACAAGTTTTTAATAAAGTACGGAAATGTTTTCAAAAATAAAAAAATGTCAGCGAAGATTTAAAGAGGTTAGTTTGTGAAAGTTGTTTTGAAACAAACAATATGTCCGTTCCCATGCTCGGCTTGTCTATTTCCAGTTATACCGGAAAACCTGCACCCTTTTTAAACCAAATACATATTTAGTTTGTTTCCTTTCTATTATAAAAACTGGCAGGTGATGAATGAAATAGTTATGAATGAACTTAGAGCCGTAAAATCTCATGGAGGCCTTGTTATTTATATCTAGCCACAATTCATGCCTGTTCGTTGATTGGCTTTTGGATATTTAGCCATTTCCTTTGCAAAAAAAGGTGTATTTGCAAAAAGTGCATTTACATCCACAGTAGTGAAGATTAATCACTCGGCATCTTTGGCTTCTGCTCTAAAAGCTCTATCTTTTTTTTATACATATGTATATATTTCTTTATTGATTATTACATCCTGTATATAAATACATCTGGTAATATGATGAATGATAAAATATGAGGTTTCTGTGCTCAAGGCCTCCCAACTTCTCGATTAACGCCAGAACGCCGCTCAGATGACGTCGAGAGGGGCCTATACAAGCTCCCTTCTGCTCCGACCAGTGGCTGGAGTCGAAGAGAGATCGGTGAGCCACAGAAATTGTAGCCCTTGAACAAAGAGAAAGCCATAGCTAACACTTCACTTGTTCACTGCAGCAGGTCTCTGGGCCACTGTCTTCTGAATCGTCTTGGTGGAGAGAGTGGATGGAATCTGGATAATACAACATCTTGATGTTCCAGATGGAAATTGAGGTCTTTATGGAGGTTGAGGTTGGAAACGTAGAAGGGAGCATCGACTTCTGTTCTTAGGACTTAGGTTTGGAATGTTTGAATGCGTCTGATGTTCGATGTTTTTGCAGTTCCCCAGAGTTTTGAACCGTACTTGAATTTTCGTGTTCTGAAACATGTTCTTGTTGGCACTTCTGTATCGCGTTATGAGGCCAACCTCATCAGCCGGATTGCAGCCTATGGAAAGAGGGAGGGGATGTGATCAAATTTAATTATTTTTAACTTACTTCTATGTTTCCTTCTCTTTTGTCTTATAAGACAAAATCTCACATATTAGGCCGATACTACCTTTTAACATTTTGTTTTATGGGCTGAAATTCTCCCTTAACTAATCAAAAATTACATATTAGAGTGTTTATGTGAAGAACAATTTTTTTTTATTTATTTAAATTTTAACGTCAATTAGATACTCGGTACACGGAATGACTAAAAAAAACTTTATTGGTAAAATACAGCACAAGTGTATAGTTACATAAATCAAAAATTTAGATAAACATGTGACAGACTGACAGGTGATGACTGAATGAGCTGTGACAGGCTGGGGAGGTGGCTTTATATAGCTAATCCTTTCCTGCCTGTCTCAGCATTGTGATGGGTGTCAAGATGCTGCTATAACTCCTCCCTGCCGAAGATCTGAAGTCCCCTGAAGATTATTTTGGGAGCTGCCAAGGGCTGAAGTAGCTGGAAGAGATGGGTGCAGGCTGAAGCTGGATGTCAAGATGAGGCTTTGCTGTGAACTGTCTATGAGAGTAGAGATACCTTGTACAATACTTAGCTGCTAGGGTTAGTAGGTGTACTAAAAATAAGTATGATATAAGAACATATAAGATAATGTGTACAACATCTGTAGGAATATTATTTACAAAACTCAGGTCCTCTAACTCTATATGATCTTGTAAAGGTTCTTCTAAATTTTCGAAAGACAAGTTGTAATACTTAATATTTAATTGTTCCGTATTAATATTTAAAACAATGCTGTCTATAACCTGTGTGACAGGAGGTTGATGTTCATACATAAACTCATTATTATATAGCTTAAGTAAAGCTGTACTTGGAAGAAAGATAGGGTGTTTTTCTGATGATAAATGAACAGTGGTTACATTAAAACTAAGATATATGTCAGCTTCTTCAATATACTGAATAAAACTAGATGATTTCACAGTAGAAGTGAGACAAGAATTTACATTACCTAAAAATACATTTTCTATACAATTATTACTTATATTCTTAATTTGTGAACAATAAAAATTATCTAAAATATATGTACAATTACCAACATAACTGGAATTATTTTGCCTTAATATTAAGGAGTAAGGAGATAGTGTTGATATTATGTGAGACTCGTGTTTAACAGGTGTTGAAAGTAAATAATATGTAGTATATGTTTGGTCAAGAAGAGGTATTGAGAGAATAAAATGTATTACATTGTGTTGGATAGCACAATGGAGTTTGCTTGTTAACCATAATATCTCCGTTTCGGAGGTTAGTATTCCTGGAATTGAAGATAAATAACCATGTATTTGGTTAGCAAAAGAGGAATGCAATGTTCCTTCTTTACAGAATTCCAGTGTGTTTTCTAAATCATTAATTCGTACATATAAATAATTCAATGTTGCATATAATTCTAGTATGGCTGTATCTTGTCGGGTTTTATCAATAGTATTTAAAGTGTTTGACAGTTGTTTATTATTTATGTTAATTGTTTGTACGTCATGTCGGAATGTATTAATTAAGTGTTTTGTAGAGGACATGTCTGTCTCGAGATTATGTTCTATATGCAAGTTATTTTCGCGAATCTGAGATATTAAACGGTCATATTTTTCCTTGTCATTGGCGTCAAGGTTTCCTGTTAACCATTTTATTGCTGATCCTAAACCATTAATAATACCACGTTTTTCCCGTGTTTTAGAATGGTGTGACGTGAGTGCGTGTAATTTGTTTCGTGTAAATGTCATAAGTTTTGAGGTGACATTAAAGAGCGGCCTGTCCATGAACCTAGGCAAGAGTGCAGAGGTTGCATCTAACTCGAGAAGTAGGTTAGTGTAATTCAAGTGATGTGCTATCGTAAAGTATCTTGTCAGCGAGTAAGCGTCAGGCAATCTGAGAAGTGATAAACCTGGAGAGGTTGTCAGGTCAGTTATCTTGTATCCTGTTATCAGAGTCATGTGCAGTAGTAGGCAAGGTGTCAATGTCAGCATCATCATCTGTAACAGAATTGTTTACACTTGGTTTTTTTCTTGGCTTGCTATAATCTTTTCTTTGTCTTTGCACATTGTCTGCGTGGACTTTATACGTTCTATTTTTATCTTTGCATAGTATAGAGACTTTATATGGATTTTGATTTTTTGTTCGCGTGTTTGCTTTTGTATAGAGGGGAGTTTCGTGTTCTTCGGGCGGGTCTTCCCTATTTTTGTTGAGTTTGGCAGTCCGTTGTTCTTTTTCGTTTGTAATTTGGTCATGTAAATGTTTGTGTATCAGTTTTAATCGATTATGGTATTGTTCTACAAGTCTTTCAGTAATTTGGGTAGTAGCTTCGAGAGTGTCTGTAGTACCAAAAGTTATCTCATTCGGAGAAAGTTTTAGATTTTTGTTTATAGTATTATTAAAAGTTATAGTTGCTAGTCTGACTAGTCTGTCCAGACTTAGTGTACTGTCGTCTTCTTTAATTGCTCTAAGAATCTCGATTAGAATCTCGAGTGTGTACGATTAGCCAAGGCAAGGGAATTAGGGTGCATTGGTGTTGTAAAATGACTTTCTATATTCAAAGATTCTAGGAAATTGATAATTAGATTGTTATCGTATTCTTTGCCATTATCCATTCGGATAAGCTTGGGCTTAGGGAACTGTTCCAGATAGTGTTCTAGAGTGTGTAGTACATTTACAGCATTACATTGAGGTACGAGTCGGGTAAATAATCTTTTAGAAAAGGTGTCGTGTATTGTTATTATATACTTCGATTGGTAGTGAAGTGTGTCCATCATAAGTTCCTCGAAAGGTGAGTCAGGTGTGTAAGTAACGCAATATTTGGTCTTTATTGGTTTTCTTTCATACTTGGTCTTACGACAGGTGGCACATTTATTGACATAGTCCATAATTTTATCTTTCATACGAGGGAAATAATAGTTACGTTTAAGTCTGTTATACGTTTCCATTCCTCCTCTATGGTGGGATTTACTAATGTGATAGTCAGAGATAAGCTCGCGTTGTTCTTCGTCAGAAAGTATGTCAATGCATTTAGTCTTATATCGCTTAATTTTTATGGAAGGGTACTTTTCTTGAACTAAAGCCGAGATTTTATTAAAAATACCATCAAATTCAGCTCTAACTGTTTCCACCCTGGGTTCGCAATATATTCCGTAAGTGGTATTAGGTTTTAAAATTTCCAATAAAATTTCGTCTAAGTCCGATTTAAAAGGATAAGCCGTCTCAATATAGTATCGATTTTTATTAAAAGGCTTCGTCAATTCAATTTTCTTTCCACCACGTTCGATTAGAATTTGGTGTTTTTCTACATTTACAGGTTTATGGGGGTCATCAATAATCCAGACCTGTTGGTTTGAAGATTCCTGGGAATGTATGGTCTCTAAGTCACTTTCGTTTTGTCGATTTTCACGAACGTCCTCTAATTGATCAAGTAATGCCTCGTAATCCGGGTCAATAATTACCTGTGACGTGGAAGGTTCGTTAAGTATGTCCTCTATGTCTGTGTCGATTGCCATGCATGTGTGTCCATGCTTCCGTGATAATGCGTCAGCTACTACGTTACTTTTTCCTTGGATGTGTTTAATATCAAATTCAAATTCGGACAATTGAAATATCCATTTCATAAGGCGATTATTTGCATTTTTCATTGTAAAAATCCACGTAAGGGGCTTATGATCCGTTTGAAGAGTAAAACGTTTTCCATATAGATAGGGTTTAAAATGAGAGCAAGCCCAAACAACTGCTAATAGCTCTTTTTCAATTGTTGAATATTTTTGTTCGGTTGGAGACAACGTGCGTGAAGCAAACGCAATGGGATGTTCCCTCCCTTCCGATATTTGGGATAAAACGGAGCCAAGAGCGAAGTTGCTTGCATCAGTAGTCAATATAAATGGTAAGTTAAAGTTGGGATATCCTAAGATTGGCGCGTTGGTTATAAGGTCTTTTATTTTTTGAACACTGGTTTGAAGTAAATGAGGATGAACAGGTTCGGAAGCTTTTAAAGCCTGAGTGAGTGGTTTAGAAATATCAGCGTAACCTTTGATAAATTTCCTATAATAACCCGAAAGTCCCAAGAATTGTCTTATCTCTTTTTCAGTTTTTGGAACGGGAAAGTCTACAATTGCCTGGATTTTATCGGGATTAGGTCTAAGTCCGTCCTGAGATACGATGTGTCCTAAAAAGGCCAATTCAGTTTGAAAAAATTCAGTTTTGTCGAGCTGTATCGTTAAGTTATATTGAGAGAGTCGTTGCAACACGTTTTCTATGTGTGTAAAATGTTCGTCTTCTGTTTTTGAAAATATTATAATATCATCAATGTAAACCGCACAATTTGGCAAATTAGCTATAGCTGCATTAGCTACTTTTTGGAAAGTAGGGGGACCATTACAGATGCCGAAGGGCATACGAACAAATTCCAGGTGTAGTTTGTCAGTGCTGAAGGCAGTTTTTGGTATCGAGTCTTCGTCTAGAGGTATTTGGTGGAATCCGCTAGCCAGATCGATAGTTGAAAAAAATTTAGATCCTAAGTTTGTTTAAAACATCGTCAATATATGGAAGGGGATATTTATCCGGAATTGTTTCAGCATTTAATTTCCGATAATCTATAACAAGCCGAATTTTCCTCTTCCCACTGGCATCCAATTTCTTCGGGACAACCCAAAGAGGAGCATTGTACGGTGAATTACTCTCCCTTATAATGCCGGTTTTTAAAAGTTTTTCTATCTCTCTGTCCACATCATCTTTAAAATGTGCCGGGAATCTATAATTTCGCGCATAAATTGGTTTTTCCGTTTTGGTAATAATTTTATGTTTCAACAAGGTAGTCGGTGGTAACGGTTCGGTTTCCTTCTTTAAAACTTTAGGGTATTTTGAAATCAAGGAAATCAATCTTTGCTTCGTTTTTTCGGCTAAGTGATTTGTCCGTAGCGCTTCTTTTACTTCGTTTTTATCCATATGGTTAATATCATGAATGTTACATATTTTATTATTTTTAATTATTACATGACCGTCAAATAGCTTAATAATGCCATTATTTAAATCTAAAACGCTTTTTGTGTCATTGAGGGTATTATAACCCAACAAAAAATCATACTTACAACTAAAGGGAAATATTAAAAATTTCACACAGAGATTATTGTCGAGACCCAGAAATGGCGCAAGGTTAATCATAGCACTTTGGCTTCCCTTTTCGCTGCCTACTGGTGTTTTGACAATAAAATCTTCTGATTGTATTTGAGTGCCATCAGGTAAAGCACTTGGGTGTATATAATTTTGAGTGGAGCCTGTATCAATAAGCCAAGTCTTGTCCTTGTGGTCTGTGAAGGAGGGTAAACTCTCAGTTAGGGCTAGTGTATGTTCGGGGGTGGTTTGGCGTTGGGCCGACCTAAGTCTAAAAAAAAAGTCCGACTCGCAGGAACTGCCTCATCTTAGCGCGATTCCGTTCTTATCCCTAGTCTAATTTCGAAAGATTAAAATAGAAGCACTTATTATTTTGTTGAGAGGAGATCGTTGACCGTTGATGATGCAAGGTAGGGATTGTCCGGGTTAGGTCACTGCTACTTAATAATACATACCCCATATGTGTATGTATGTGGGCATATATATGTACATATGTGTGCGTGTATATGTGTATGTGTATATGCATATATATAAATATATATATATATTATATATGTATATATATATATATATATATGTATATATATATATATATATATATATATATATATATATATATATATATATATGTTAGGTATATTTACATAGATATGTGCATATATTAGTGTTAAATATGTCCTACTTGTATTTACAGCCCTGATGAAGGCTTGAAGTTCAAGCCGAAACGTCAATAAAACCATTTTTACGATAAAATGTAGTTATATTAAGTAGCAGTGACCGAACCCTGACAGTTATATTTTGGTTCCACCAGTCTTGAAAGGTAGGATTTACAATCTTACCTGGATGGGTCGGCAACAATAGAAACCGTCCCGCTAGTTACAAGGTCTTGGAATCTTGGAACTCTATATTTCTAACAATAAATTGTTTTTCTTATTTTACTTAACCTGTTTTATTTTCGAATACATTATCCAACTATAAGCAATTAAAAAATAACAAGGAATAAAACACAGACAAAAAGAAAACTTCGAATAAGCGAAATCAATTACTTTAAAGCTTTAAGCTCTTATTTCTCCGATTGACATCGCCTAATCAAAACTTTCATTAGAAACTTTTATGTAGAGCATTTAATAAGCTTTCTAATGGTATTCTTCCGTTTACCAAAATTCTCAACAGTTTTCGAGATATTAATGAAAGTTCCCAAAATTTATATTATTTCTAGCAACAGAAAATTGGCCTCATTTTTCATATCCTGTTTTACACACAAAATTTTCGCAACCTAAGAAATTACAAAAATAAAAAGCAATAAAAAACGAAGGGAAAGAGACAAAAATTACAACAAGAACGACAAAAACCCGTTCATAAGAACAAAACAGACGTATTTGAAGTTTTAAGCACTTATTTCTCCGATTGACATAACCTAATCAAAAATAGTTTCAGATTCTTTTTTGTAGAGAATTTAGTAAGCTTTCAAATAGTTTCTATCCACGTACCACGATTTCCCAACCGTGTTCGAGATATTAATGAAAGTATACGAACTTCCCAAAACTTTTCATGTCTGTTCATAAAATATTTTATTCTAACCCTTCCTTAACTCCAAACGTAACAAAACTTTCAACATATTAGTTTTAATGAAAGTAAAACATGCAGATAAAGTTTCAACTGAATCCCGTAATTCTAAGTACCCAAACCAAAAACGGTATTCAAAAACTATTTTTCCAATTTTCTCGAAAACGGTTAAAGCTATCGCCTTGAAAATGGTTTCATTCGTTTTCCTAGCCCAAGAAGCCTATAAAAAGCGTACTTACAAGCTTATGAACTCAAAAACGTAAGCGTTACGATTTTTTCTGCGCGAATTTCGCCCCAAACGCCATCTTCCAGTGGGCGGATTTTGCTGGTTAACGAACTTGACCTTTCAAATTGAACGACTGATTTTTGTACCAAATTTCATCAAAATCGGACCATCAGGGAAGCCAGAAATGAGCGAACAGACAAATATATATATATATATATATATATATATATATATATATATATATAAATAAATATATACATATATATATATATATACAAATTTGAACCACCGTTATTTTCGGTCTCTAGGGGTTCTGAAACGCGAAATTTTCTTGTCGGCACGTCCGGATTGTTTCATTGTATCAACCTTATAAGCGGGGTTCCTCCCTATGGGGGAGGGAGGAACCGCGCTAAAAATGATCAAGTTTTTCAGCCATATTCTGGACAGTCGCTTCTAGAGAAGTGTATTTAGTTTGTAGGTTACGTATGTCTGCATGTTCTACATGGTTAACTTGTCCTGTTCGTACCGTTCGCATGGATACTGTGTTTTGGGAATCGTGTTTCGGGTGTGGTGACCGTCCTTGAAAATATTGTTCTTGTCTATGTAAGTCCCATGGTTTGTTGTGTATGGGAGTATTATGTGCGTAATGGGATGGTTTAGGAGGTATGTCCGTTCTGGGAGGTCGAAAATCGTGGTGATTATCGACATGTTCGTAACTATAGGGTTCTCTGGGAGGAGGTGGATAATAGTCTCGATGACGATAGGAATTGGATTGATAAAAGGGTCTGTCAGGGGGTGAGAAATGTCGTTTATTGGGTTTATAAGGAGGCCTGTGGTGGTATTCAGGTCTGTCAGTCCTGTATAACCGCTCGAGGATGTGTGAAGCCTCGTTATGTATGGCGTTACGCAGGTCGTCTAAAGTGTCGAGTCGTAAGTGGCTCAAAAAGTCGCAGAGTGCTGGTGGGAGCTGGTTTTTGATGAAATAATTAATTTCGGAATCCTTTACGCGAATGTAACTATTTTTGTCCTTTATGGAGTCTTCCATATGGACCCTAGCTAAAATTAAGGAACGAATTTTGGAAATTCGATTAATGTATTTAAGTGGGTGTTCCTTTGGGAATGGTCTCATATTAAAAATTTGTGTCGAAAGCTGTTCGATGGTACGTGAGTCCTTGAAACTTTGTTTTAAGTAAAGAATTAATTTCGGTATGTCAACAAATGTATGGGAAAGGAGACAGTCTCTTGCCTGTCCTAATAGTTTGGACTTAACAATACTAAGTAGGCGGGCATGATTTTGAACGCAAAAGGTATTATTTGGAGTACAAACCGTATCGAATGTTTCCTGTACAGCGTTCGTAAAAAATATTAAGTCCTCTGGATGTCCGTCAAAGTTAGGGATATGTCCGTAGTCTTCTTTAGTCATGCAATAGGTCATTGTGGGTTGTGTTTCTGTCATTTCTATCGTGCTGTTAGGGTCAATATTTCGGTGTAATAATAGTCTGTCGCTAAGAGTTGTCATAAAGCGAAATTGTGAAAAAATATATTAAACAACTAAAAATAATTGAGAACAAATTGAATAGAAAAAAAAAATTAAAATTAATGTTAGTCTTAGAATGTAAAAATACAAGTGTGAAGTATCTCTACCTCAGTTCTTCTAAGTTCCGTGCTGTATCTTGAAGTTCACAGGGTTGTGGCTGGTGATATCAAAATATCGCTCGTGTTGAAGGGCTTCCAGATCCTGTTGCAGTTCCTGCTATTCCTTCGGATCCTCCTGAAGACTTCTACTTCCGGACGGCAAAGGGAAAATCAGAGATCCGTTTCTTATGTTTCCAAATCTCGCATAAAATTCCCGAGCTTATAGTCCGTACTCACAAGTGCCAACTCGGTTCGGGCGCCAATTAGATACTCGGTACACGGAATGACTAAAAAAAAACTTTATTGGTAAAATACAGCACAAGTGTATAGTTACATAAATCAAAAATTTAGATAAACATGTGACAGACTGACAGGTGATGACTGAATGAGCTGTGACAGGCTGGGGAGGTGGCTTTATATAGCTAATCCTTTCCTGCCTGTCTCAGCATTGTGATGGGTGTCAAGATGCTGCTATAACTGTCCATTATTATTAACTAAGAATTTTGGGACGGCTTATTTATAGGTTACCGCCCTTTTCTAGCCAGGACAAGGCTGGCCTTTTCTTTTTTCTAAAGAACCCCCCATAGTGGGAATCGAACCCGCGACCTTTGGCACGGAATCACATCATACCGGGGCCTCCGAACAATTTTTAAATGGGCAAAAAATACGATTTTCGGAGTGAAATCCCGATGCCGAGTGAATGCGGTGCTGATTTAAAGATAATTTCTTGAGCGAGCTTCGATTGGTCCCTTTTTAATTATTTTTTTGGCCCTCCAAAATTTCACAGTTAAAACCCTTTATTTTTTTTTTTAATCTTTATTACAATAAAGTATGAAAAAAAAATAAATAGGAAAAAATTGAACATTTCAGATCATTAGGCGATACTCTGGCGTCTTCAATTTTTGCCCCGCCTTTAAAATTTAACTGTAGCCTCCTCATCATATTTGCTAGTAAACTACGTAGGATTTTGTCGATTAATTGAATTATAACCATTTGATGGCCGATTTTCGACGGATTTTTTAATAGAAAATTAATAATTGTTCTCCATTTTCGAGAAAAATAATATTTCTTAAAAATCCTATATTATATATTCAACTTTCTTCTTTCGACATAATTTTAGTTTTTCGTTCTAGATTAATAATTGCCGCCTGCAGACTATTGCCCGTGGAAAAATAGGGTTTCCGTTTTTCAAACACTGCGCCGCTTTTATATTTTTCGAATAACTGAAGCATTTTTTTGGATACCTTAAAAATCCATATAAAACTCTCTAGAACTAGATTACTGTATTACTCAGTAATTTGACCGCGTCACAAATAATACCGCCACGGCGATCCTTGGATCCCTGCCCGCCGCGATACAGATCGCGTTCTGTGTACCCGAGCCTTAATACATGTAGATCGCCTCCCACCCTCGGTCAGAGATCGCTGCCCACCGCGGTACAGATCGCGTTCTCTGTACCCAAGCCTTAATACATGTAGATCGTCTTCCACCCTCGTTCAGAGATCGCTGCCCACCGCGATACAGATCGCGTTCTGTGCACCCGAGCCTTAATACAAGTAGATCGTCTGCCACCCTCGGTCAGAAATCGCTGCCCACCGCGAAACAGAACCCGTTCTGTTTACCCGAGCCTTAATACATGTAGATCGTCTCCCACCCTCGGTCAGATATCGCTGCCCGCCGCGATACAGATCGCGTTCTGTGTGCCCGAGCCTTAATACAATTAGATCGCCTCCCACCCTTGGTCAGAGATCGCTGCC
Source organism: Gonocerus acuteangulatus (assembly GCA_946811695.1). NCBI lineage: Eukaryota > Metazoa > Arthropoda > Insecta > Hemiptera > Coreidae > Gonocerus > Gonocerus acuteangulatus. The sequence goes on along the minus strand of OX328124.1, from coordinate 107,179,593 downwards.
CGCCGCGATACAGATCGCGTTCTGTTTACCCGAGCCTTAATACATGTAGATCGTCTCCCACCCTCGGTCAGATATCGCTGCCCGCCGCGATACAGATCGCGTTCTGTGTGCCCGAGCCTTAATACATGTAGATCGTCTGCCACCTTCGGTCAGAGATCGCTGCCCACCAAGATACAGATCGCGTTCTGTGTACCCGAGCCTTAATACATGTATATCGTCTCCCACCCTCGTTCAGATATCGCTGCCCGCCGCGATACAGATCGCGTTGTGTGTGCCCGAGCCTTAATACATGTAGATCGTCTGCCACCCTCGGTCAGAGATCGCTGCCCACTACGGTACAGATCGCGTTCTGTGTACCCGAGCCTTAATACATGTATATCGTCTGCCACCCTCGGTCAGAGATCGCTGCCCACCGCGATACAGATCGCGTTCTGTGTGCCCGAGCCTTAATACATGTAGATCGCCTCCCACCCTCGGTCAGAGATCGCTGCCCACCGCGATACAGATCGCGTTCTGTGTACCCGAGCCTTAATACATGTCGTTCGTCTGCCACCCTCGGTCAGAGATCGCTGCCCGCCGCAATACAGATCGCCTTCTGTGTGCCCGAGCCTTTAATCTTGATCATTGTAGTGTAATCTCCCCGAGCTATCGGTTCTGAGCCCAGAAGGATATAAATGAATATCCGAGGACTAGAGGAGTTAGAATTACAAATTCACTAGGAGTTGCTGACCTTTTCAGGATGTTGTAGATTGAAACGGTCAGCTGAAGGGTTCCTTACACTGTTTTATTCATCATTCATCCTTCTCTCCTTTCTCATTCATACTTATACCTATATAATGCATTTCTTTCCTACATCATTATCATCTTCAGGCATTTATGAATTATTTATATAAAGTTCACTGATGAAACAAGCTTACCAAACTTTAAAATTTAAGTTAATTCCGTTGGCCACATAATTTCAAACAGGTAACTGTGATGTGACTATCGAGTTTGATCATTAAAGACTTTTCGGACAAGAAAATTTCTTATGGCTGGGGTTTCCAAATTCTGCTTCGCGGAAGGCGCAAAAGTATAACGGAAGTGATTTGAACGGAACATTTAAACAGCGTCTTCAATAAACATAATTGAAAATAATTACAAAAGAACAGACACTTTTGTGTGGTTTAATTATCAGGAAACATGACAATATTATTATTATTATTTATTGTTGTTGAGTTTCGCAACAAGGGCGACGACCTCATAAGAACGGCAGAATCAATGTCAGTCAGTTGGTAGTCAAGTGATAGTCAGTTGGTTATAAAATAAACGAAGGTAACAAAAAGTATTAAGAAAAAAATAAATAAAATTAAAAAAAATATATATAAAAATATTATATACAATAAAATAATAAAGAATAAAATGTTTCCATTAAAAATTACATATAGTTATACTTTCGAGTGAATGTGTGTATATTTTAAATATGTTAGAAGTGTTTGAATGTACGGACTACCTTCTGTCATTAAGTCATGTAAGTCATGAGGAATCGTTAAGTTGCTGCGTTGTCTGCAGTCTGTCAGGATATGTTTTACAGTTAATGTTCTGTTGCATAGTCTACACATTGGTCTTTCCTTTCTGTCCAGTAAGTATGAGTGGGTAAGTCGGGTGTGGCCTATACGGAGTCTGCATAAAATTACTTCGTCTTGTCGAGTGAATGATTCTGTTACCCAGGCTTTGGTCGTGTTCTTAATTTCTCTTAATTTACAATCACTCATCAGCCAATTTTCTTCCCATTCATACAGTGTGTTAGTCTGTATGGTTTTGTTTAAGTCAGATGTCGTCACTGTGTTTACGTCGGGTTCAGGTCGGTTGGTAGCTAGTTTTGCTTGTATGTCCACAGCTGTACTCATTTTTATGTCTTCGTGTCCAGGTAGCCATAGGAGAGTAATATGTTTGTTTATACTTTGTAGAATGTTTATTTTTGAAAACATGCTTTGGATAATAGGATGTGTACTGTAAATTTTCTGTAAGGACATTAAGGAACTTAAGGAGTCAGTATAAACGGTAATCGTGTCAGTTTCTGCTTCATGAACGTTAGTCAGTGCTAAAAGTATTCCGTAGAGTTCGGCAGTCTATATGGTCGTCAATTCAGGTAATTTAATTAGATAAATGTTGTCATTCACAATGGCGGCTGCCCCTGTTCCAGAGCCAGTCTTGGATCCGTCAGTATAAGTGTATAATGTCCTCGGGGTTTGTCTCATTATGGCGTTGATAATATTTTTGTAAAATAGTGTGAAAGTCGGTTCTGTCTTTTTGTATTTTGTTAGCGTCAGGTCAATCCTTAGGTCCTCAATTTCCATGGTGGTGTGTCTGAAAATTTTTTTTTTAAGAATTGAACATTCCCTTAAAATTGAATTCTTTCTATCTTCTAATGATCTCACAGTAAATGGTTTTCGTTTGGAATTTAATGCTATGTATTTATTAAAATGTATATTTTCCAGGAAACTCTGGACACAGGCCGTTCCAAGTCCTTTTGACTTTATAAAAAATGAAGAGCACAACATTGCACGCCTGTACTGCAGTGGGGGTTCTCCTGCCAAGGCGCAAAGGGTATCTGAAGGGCTGGTTCTGAAAGCTCCTGTGACAAGCCTGAGTCGTGTGTTGTGTAGTGTCGAGTAGTCTTAAGGTTGTAGGACTGACAGATGAATATGCTATACATCCATAATCCAGAAGAGACCTGGTGTAAGACCGATAGAATGTAAGCATGGTGCATTTGTCAGCACCCCATTTTGTATTACTAAGGATTCTTAACAAATTCAATGATTTTTTGCATTTGGTAAGAAGTCCTTTCAAGAGGGGTAACCATGTTAGTTTTTTGTCCAGTGTCATTCCTAAGAAAGTCAGTTAGTCCGTTTTGTCAATGATTGTCTGATGTAATGTCAGGTGGGCTATTTGATCTGCTCTTTTTCTAGAGAATGTTATATATTTAGTCTTGTCTCTAGAAAATTGAAAACCAGTTACGGAGCACCACTTGTCTAACTCCTGTAGTGTATTCTGTACCTGTTGTTTACCTGTATTGATATCCGTGTATGTGGTGTAGATAAGGAGGTCATCAGCATACAGGCAATATGACACTCCTTGAGTTATAGATCTAGTAACGGAATTTATTGCGATATTAAAGCTGAGTTGCTGAGCCGTACTCAGCACACCTCATTGAGGCACTCCGTTCTCCAGTAGAAACTCATCTGAAAGAGCCGTACCTATCCTCACTCTGAATGATCTTCGGGAAAGATAGCTCTTCAAGTAAAGCATGACTTGGCCTTGTACACCCCATTCTAGCAGCTGAGACAGTATTAGTCTCCTCCATACTCTGTCGTAGGCTTTCTCTAAATCTAATGATACAGCTAGTATGGATTTTTTATTTAGGAAGGCATCTAAAATATCATTTTCCAGCCTAGCAATGTGGTGCGTAGTAGAGTGCACGGGCCTGAAACCACATTGGAATACGGAGAGAAGGTTATTGTTTTCTAAGGACCAAATGATTCTGTTATTCACCATTTTCTCCAGTATTTTCCCAGAACAATTAGTCATGCTAATGGTCCTGAATCTTGAGGCTAACTTACTATCTTTCCCTTTTTTTAATATAGGAATAACTATAGAGTCATTCCAGAAGGGAGGATAGGCACCGCTCTGAAATATCTCGTTAAATATATTTAAAAGGGTCTCAAGACCTATGTTGGGTAGATTGTTATACATATCATAAGTTAGTCCGTCAGGTCCAGGTGCTGTGAGATGAGATGTCGACAGTGCATGTTTTAGTTCGTCTAAGGTAAACGGGTCATTCAAAAGATGGTTGGTTCGTAATCGGAAGGATATTCATTTCTACATTATTTCTGTATTGTGAAAATTCGTTCGTGTAGTTCTCATTACTGGATATTGTGGCAAAATGTCTGCCTATTAAATTACTTATTTCAGTTACAGTAGTGTTTAAGTTCTTTATTCCCGTTATGGGGGGTCTGTAGGTCTTATGTTGGATCTGTCTTATCTTCGTCCATATTTCTTGTTTTGGTGTGTTTCTGTTCAAGTATGATACAAAATCTATCCAAAATTTCTTTTTGTTGGATAGATAGGACTGTTTCTTATAGTCCATTGAGCCTTGACAGACTCCAATGTTGCCTATGATAGACTCCAATACACCGCGTAAGGGTGAGTGTGAGTACCGATCATCTGGGCAGTTGTGGTTGTTCTCTGCGCTCTCATTGGTTCTTGCTCACATGATCTTGTACAGCTGTCCCAGTTTAAATGGCAGTGTGAATAAAACACTAATTGAATATTCGAATAAAAACAAATTAGTTTTTTTTTACATGTTAAACCCTTTAAAAGTGTCTGCCATATTTATTAGTCATTGTAAAATTGTCTGAATTTAATTATAAAGATAGTTGGCTTCTGAAGAAAACTCTATTCTTGGGCAATATTTATTTTGCATCTTTCCCCTATGCGCAGTACCTGTTGTTCCACGGTAAGTCTAGCCAACACATATACACCTTCTTATCTACCCAAGAGGTACATTATAGCAAAATTTCAAGGTGCATAATACACTTCATGAAACGTGCGGTTACCAGCTCTTGGACTATTATTTTCTTAACTATGTAAATGTATTGTTCCTGATAGGAAATTAACCGAGAACTTTAGAATGTATCTTCACATATCCTTTGGTACACGCTCTCTACATATTATATCGGACAGTTATGTACAAAAATGATTCTATAATACATATGTTTGTACTAATGTTTCAGGAGCCTTTGGATTCCTGTACCTTGAACCTGCCCTGAAAGCAGGTAGTGATGATGCTCCGGGAAACATGGGTCTATGGGATCAGACCCTGGCTATTCGATGGATCAAGGACAACATAGCCACATTCGGGGGAGATCCGGAACTCATCACCCTCTTCGGCGAATCTGCAGGAGGCAGTTCTGTAAGCTTATCCACTTTATTATAGAACGTGATGGATGATTTGGCTACGCTCATTAGGAAAACATAATTTTCAAGTATTTAATGATGAAAGGGGGCGAGGTTAGCTCAGAGGTAGAGCACTGGACTAGTATGCTCGAGGACCTGAGTTCAAATCCCGAGCAAGCACTAAAGATTTTTATCCTTTGGTGTCTTTGTTCATGGGTTGGATTCGGCCTCCCTGACCGTCTCAAGGCCACCCAAGCCTTTTAATAATTTATTAATGGTTAACATGGTGCTAATGACCCTATCAGTCAAAGCAGTAAGGGGAAAATCAGGCGGTCTGAGCATTGTACTGGCCACACTATCTGCCTCTCAGGGCCCTCATGGCAACTCCGGAAGTTGGACCACAATTCGTACTGCTAATCGGAACTTGAATGTTCTGCTTTAATGACTGCATCAGCTCAAAAAGAAAGACAAGGATGCTATTCGTTAATGACACGGAGGATTATCATCAATAAAAAATAATAATAATGACTTTTCAAAGATCGGAAATATCTTGCAATTCCTTCCCAAAGTTCAATCAACGCCTTAAGCCGCAACACTTTTAAAATTAAACGCCCACATCAAAATTAAACGAAAAGACCCAAAATCATAAAATATACGTTATCAGCGAACTTCCTAATCAGATCAATAAATGATAAGAACTATTTTCCCTCCTAAAAGGAAAACAGAAAAGCAAGAAGGGAAATTATTAAAAAGCGACTCTTAAGAAAGGGTGTCGAGGCGAGAAGGAGACATTTTAAAAATCCAACAGCTTTGAGGGTTCTTATTCTGTGAATGATTGAACGGAAGACACCCTCCGGTGCTTCGCCAATGCCAATCCATTGATCACTTCGGTATAAATAGACATTCAAAAATAATAATTATTGATCCTATTTTAGCTCTTCGCCATGTTTTTGAAGCTCTTCAATTTTCCACGCTCTTCTGTATTGCTCTTTATTTTGTTATCTACGTTTAAAAGGGCTTTATTAAAACAAAACAATACTTGGTAACAGGTTTTATAATGTTAATTGAGGGGAGGGGTTAAGGGACCCGTGGAGTTATTTGGACAGGGACCTGTGATTCCTCTCGGTGCCCTGCAATATTGGAGGCACCAATATGCACAAAAACGTCCGACTCGCAAGAACTGCGTCATCTTTACGCCTTTACAGAACGTTCTTATCCCAAGGGTCATGTGCAAAGCTTGGATACATATTGATGTAGTTAATAGTTTGTGAAAAATTTACCACCTATTCCCATTAAATCTTGAAGAAATGGTGTCATAGGCTGATAGATAGGCGAAACGTTCCTGTGTATTTGAATCGATCCATGCAAAAAAGGGCTTTAGTCCATTTTTTTCCCTACATGAGTTAGGGATGGATTCGTTGTCTCTGAATGTTCCTATGAAAGATAACTACACATTTCTATGTTAAAAGGACTTCAATCCAATACATAGTTGCCATAGAAACATAGTCCTAATTTTATTATTCCATGCAGAAAGGGCTTCAGTCTAGTTTTTCTCAAAACTACTCATTTTGGACTCAAGCCCGTTTTGCATTCATTTCTGTTGGTCAATTTAATTTAAGGACTAATCTGATAATTATACTTCTACTTGATTTGTCTGATTTTCTTTGCTAAGAACTTTAAAACTAACTGTGTAAAAAGATAGCATTGACCTCTTATTTTATGCATGCTAAACGAAAGAAAGTAAAACAATTTATTTCTTATTTACGAGATACTGCCTACTAACTTTCCTTGTACAGAAAAATAAATACAATATAAATTATTTACTGAAAAATCAGGTGAAGGTAGTTATCAAATAATAAATAAAAGATCATTCACAGTATTGATACAAGATCCGTGTCAACGACGTATTATCTAATAAGGTGTTTTTGTAAAGTGAATCTTTGATGACCTAAAAAGAAATCCATGACCTGTTAGGCAAACAAACTGTAAGAAATGGGATGAAAAATTAAATTACAGGGGTTCTTTAATATTTAATACAGATAGATAGATTCCGTTCATGTACATGAAAACTCCGGATTAATCTTTTGACAGCTACATACAATACAAGGGCGTTGTAACGCGTTGTGTTGGTCACACGGAATTCATTTGGCTAGTGATGCACACCTCACATGGAGCTGAGTTCCTATTTATTTTCCTCCCTTTGCTCATTAGTGAGCTTAGTCCTAATATAGGAGACTGGAGCAAGTTACGCATCACGTAATATCTAATGGAGAACTTGGCGAACAACCAGAATGACAAGAGAAAGTCCCTAAGTGGCGTGAGAATTCTGTTTTATGAAAAAGCATAGCGTCTTTGTCAGCCCACACTTGTGTGGGAGTAGCGTGGGAGAACGTCTTTGTCAGTCCGCACCAGAGCTGGAATAGCGTGGGGAGAGCGTTTTTGTCAGCCCGAACCAGTGCGGGAATAGCGTGGAAGAACGCTTTGTCAGCCCGCAGCAGTGCGGGAGTAGCGTGGGAGAACGTCTTTGTCAGTCCGCACCAGAGCTGGAAAAGCGTGGGGAGAGCGTTTTTGTCAGCCCGAACCAGTGCGGGAGCATTCGTGAACGATTTGATAACGTTCAGTCGAAGTACATTAGCAGCTATTGAGGTTTCACTCAAGAAAGAATTTTTGGAAAAAGTCATAACACTAGCTAATTTTAAAGTATACTTAGTTCTGTCAATTTTTACGCTTGGTACTAACGTTTAATTTTCCAGGTTTCCATCCACTTGATCTCTCCAGTGACTCGAGGGCTGGTTCGTCGAGGTATCATCCAATCTGGTACCCTAAACGCTCCTTGGAGCTGGATGACCGGAGAACGAGCCCTGGAGATCGGCAAGTCGCTGGTAGAAGACTGCGGCTGCAACTCAAGCCAGCTAGCAGACAGCCCGAGTAGAGTTATGAACTGCCTCAGGGGTGTGGACGCCAAGACAATCTCCGTCCAGCAGTGGAACTCCTATGGTGGAATTCTTGGCTTTCCTTCTGCCCCCACGGTGGACGGGGTATTTCTCCCGAAGGATCCGATGGAGATGCTCAAAGAAGGAGACTTCACTCAGACGGAGATTTTGATCGGAAGCAATCTTAATGAAGGTGAGAAACTTTAGCATAATTTTGCAATATTTTATAGGAATTCGGCTAGAAAACTTGTGACATTGTGTAGCCCAAGAATAAAAGGAAAATACTGTTGGCTACATGTTTGAATAAATCAGGCAGACGTCGCTACTGAACATCGGCTCACAGTCTTGTTCCACAGAAAATAATTTAAAAAAGCCTACAAAAAAGCCTACATGTTACTTCTAAACGCTAACAACATTGACAGACAACAAAAAAATGAACAGACTCTAAAGACTAGACGCACAGTACACTTTTAGACAAGCGCGGCCCATACTACGCCAAACGATTTGTTTGGCAATACAGACAACATAAACTACCCCACATCAGACGCATACCCATAGGTGGAGTGTCAAACATTGGGTCCATTCTTAAAACCCCACAACATTTTGTCTCTTCATTTTTCTCTCAGATCAACTGATTTTGTCGGCAAAACGCGTTTGAGTCTATTTCAATGAGCCGCCCTAATAATGTCGTAAGACGACAGTAGCCATAAGTTTTCTTGTCTTTCTCAACGAAAAGTAGTACAGAAAAAGAAAATATGACCTCTTGAACCAGCAAATCGGTCTTTTTATGTAAATAATTGAATCAGGAATTCATCCTAAATTCAGACGATAAAATCTTTTTACATTTATTGCAATGTGAGGGACATTTTTAGAGCCTAGCCTAGCTAGACGAATAGACTAACAAGGCAGTCCCACTGCCTAAGGCTAGCCACTGCCTGACCTGGATTTGATGTTCTAGGCTACACCTCAGACCAGCCGCAAGAGGATGGGCACAGCCTGAGGGTTAAACCCGACCTACTAATTAGAGAAAACCCTACAGAGGTTTGTATAAAGGCTCACCCATGTCTCTCTACGTGCCCTCTCTTACACTCTCTCTTTATATTTAAATTTAATTTAGCAAACTTTATTTAAATAAATATGAATCCGTTCTAATGAAAAGACTACTCCATTCATTATATTCTTGCATTTATCTTTTCAATACTTATAATAATGGTTGATTTATTTTAAAACATATACTTCCTCCTTATCAGCAGGAATGTTTTATTTATTTTAAGTTTAATCTCCACCTTTTCATAACATTATTATTGGGACGGGTTAGGTTTCAACCCATTTATACCCATTATTGGTCTGATGCATTTTCTTTTTCTAAAGAACTGTCGCCACCCCCTTTTGGGAATAGAACCCACGACCTCAGGTACTGACTACAAACGCCTTGTAACGCCTGGTTTATACGAGCTGAGTCATTAGTGCTTGTCCCTGGTTTAGTGACATGAACTCGTTTATACGTAGTGCATAAGTGCGTTCAATGCGGTCCGTTCACTAACTCTCTTGTCACTAAACACTTGTTGGGATGTTTACACGATGTGGCAACTTGTGAGCTTACTAGGCGCTTAGCAAGTAGAATAAATTCCTATTCGCTAGGCAATAATCAATAAATATTAAAAATATTTGTACCTTTTTATAATTTATTTAAGACCTCCGCAACCACGGCAATAAGCTCCAAATTAAACAAACCTAAAATTTAACAAATTTCTTATGTTATGTTTTATGCTATATTATATGTACATTCTTTAATAATAAGTATTACTAAGTTTACTAATAATAATTAGTATAAATTATCTAACACATCTACTTCTTACTATAAATTGAAAAAAAATCCGATTCGCAGGAACTGAGTCATCTTAGTGCGGTTCCGTTCATATCTCTTGTGCTATTAGTAAAGGAATATTAGCAGTTATTGGTAGGGTTTGATCTTTCGTGAAAAATAAAATCTCTAAGATAAAATAGATTTAAGGCGCCACAACAGGAAACTGACAGTATCATGGCAACTTACCCCACCTTCTCAACGTTCGCTCTTAGAACTCCAAACGGATGTTGATGCGCCGAAAAAGAAAACAAAAAAAAACGGCTGGAACGAGTTCCAACTGAATTAATCGTTTCTGAATATCCAAAATTAGTTTGGAAAAGTAGGTGATTCAATGATTCCCTATGGAGGGAGGGAGGAACGTCGCTAAAAAGAAGATTTGCTGGAGTTTCGGGAAAGAACAAACAATAATCAGAGCGTTCGTTTTATTTATTTGAATGCAGCCTAAACTAACCACCAACGTTTTGCACGAAATTTTAATTATTACGGAGGAAACGCGCTTAAATGATGTCATCAATGTTGAACAACCATTAAAGCAGAGCATTCCATAAACCCTGATAATGTCATGATAAAACATGAACTGGGCAGTTTGTTAAATTGGAGTTATAATGAAGAAGGATTGGTTGCATGCCGCCTATCATGAATCAACACTTCATGAGTTCCTTGTTAATATTAAACATATTCTTATCGTTCCTACTTTTGAATAATTAATTAATAACACTCATGGTTTAGTATATTACAACACAATATTAGTTAAATATTTTTAATTAAGACAGTTTCTCATATAATTCATAGAACTGTATGAGCTGTCTGTATGAAACTTAATGTTTAGCTACAAAATGTATGGCGTATTATATTGTTTTAAATTATTGCTACTTTTTTTTTAATTATTAGACCTTATTTTATATATCACACTGGTATTTCTAAAGTGACACAACTCAAAAATCACACTGTCATAGTTATAACTAGCTTCAGAGCTTGTGTTCCAAAGGGCACTTGTTTCACCCTGCCTGTCTTAATCCTTAGCCCCCTCCTTAGGCAAGAGTGACACATTTTCAGTTGAGTTTTATTTTGAGGTGTGTCACTTTAGAAATACTAGTGCGATATGTGTGTTGGCTAGACTTACCGTGGAACACCAGGTACTGCGCATAGGGTAAAGATTCTTTTCACTTTAAAAATACTAGTGCGATATGTCTTTATACAAATTTTCTTCCTTTACTTTGAGGTTCAATAATCCAGTATAATCATATGCGTTTTTAACGCGTTTCCTAACTCCCTCCATAGGAAGGAAACCCGCAATACTTATTTGCCGGCTAGAAAATTTTAAGTTTACTCATAGATTATGAAAATAAAGGTGGCTCAAATTTGTATGTATGTATATATATATATATATATATATATATATATATATATATATATAACATTTGTATAGAAGCATTTGATAATTGTGAAGTTTAGGGGCCTCCTCAACGATTTTTTGTTTTTTTTTTACTCCTTGTTCTATAACGTATATTGATACACTAAACACGAATCTGTTAAAAAAAAAAATCGCTCTCAACTAGGAAAAAAAGTTATTAAGCAATAAAGTTCACTCTTATGAAGGTTATGAAAGTTAGCGCAAAAAACAATTTTTGTAAACATGCGCATGCGCAGGGATGTAAGATTGGGAAATAAAGAACTCCTATTTGAAATGTTGATAATTATTTGATTTGAGTTGATAAAAATAATTGTAAATTTTAAGGGCCTCCTCAAGTGTCCTAACTTGTAGCTTATGGCCATACGTGCTATGCGTTTCCGCTCGCTTCGCTCGCTCAACAAGATATTTAAGCTCTAACCAATTCAACTCGCTAAAGTTAATAAAACTCTATAAATTTAAACGAGTTGGATTGACTAAAGTTTGATATATTCTTGAGCGAGCGAAGCGAGTGGAAACGCTTAGCGCGTATCCCCATTATGCGTAATAGACATAAAATATAAATACTTAAAAAAATATATTTTAATACTTCAATCTTCTTTAGCCTATCTCCTAGACATCACCTAATCTTTCATTTTCGACAGCGAAATGAAAGATTATTTCTATTTAGCTCTAATTTCTCGCCATATTTTCCAAAATCGATGGAATTTGTTAGAAACTTATTTTCGACTAAAAATGTAAAAATTATTTTGAACAATTGCTATAAATTGGTGTAACTTCATTATTATTACTAAGCAAACTTATTTCACTTTTTTGCAATTATCAGAGCGCGCTAATTATGAAGGCATTAACTAATTATTAAGGGATTTATTTTATATAATATGTTCCAACAGCGAAACAAAAGATGTCGAGAATGTTTCATTGTTTAAAAAAATGTTTCTAAATAAATAACTGATGGTAAATTTAAAAATTTGTTTTCAAGCATTAGTATCCAATTAGTAGTAATTGGCAGAACTAAGTATACTTTACAATTAGCTAGATTTATGACTTTTTTCAAAATTCTTTCATGAGTGAAACCTCAATAACTGCTAATGTACTTCAACTGAACGTTATCAACTCATTCACTGCTGCTCCCACACGGTGCGGGCCGACAAGCCTATCAACAAAAATCACTTGCGAGGATCGATATGTGATTTTGATGTCATTGACGATAAATTTAAAAAAAGTCCGTCACGCAGGAGCTGCATAACTAAGCACTTTCCTCAGAATTTGGGTAGTGTAGACTGCTTTCCAGAACAATTTGCTTAAAATATCCTACATAAATTAAATAAAAACATGAATAGTTCTCTTTTAAATTTGTAATGAGTAACTGATCAATTATTAATTTGCTTCCAGAGTTATTTTTACACATGGTACCTACTACACTACGTAATAAATACAAAAAAACTCATATTATCGTTTTTTGATCTAACGCAGGAACAGGATACAGTCACTCTAGTGGTAGAAAGCGCTCCTTGCGGCGGCTTTGTGAACCTACGTTTGGCGGGCTTTTCTATTGAAATATATTACAAATTAAACCCCCGCTTTACGATTGACCGATTCAGCTCATTTTTGCAACACTTCTTTCTCATGAGTTACCCACGACGTATACCGCGTTTCGTTACAATACAGCAGAAATTACGACCGGTATGAGTATATTAGGAATTTGGGTCCGGAGTAAACCCCCCCCCCCTTCTAATGAACCGATTTAGTTTATTTTTACAACACATATTTAACTGTATATTACCACTACGAATACCGAGTTTCGTCGAAATATACCAAAAATCACGGCTGGTAGTGGCGAATTGGTATTGTGGGTCCGGAGTAAACCCCCCCTCCTAATGAACCGATTTAGTTTATTTTCACAACACATATTCACCTGTGGATTACCACTACGAATACCGAGTTTCGTCGAAATATACCAAAAATCACGGCTGGCAGTGGCGAATTGGTATTGTGGGTCCGGAGTAAACCCCCCCTTCTAATGAACCGATTTAGTTCATTTTTATATCTCACTTTTCTGTCTATATTACCACTATGAATACCAAGTTTCGTTGAAATATAACAAATATTACGGCTGACATAGTCAAATTAGTGTTTTGGGTTCGGGGTAAACCCCCCCCTTCCGGTGGACCGACTTTGGTGGTCGACGAACTCGTTCAGTCGTTTGCTAATTGAATGCTATATACCAAGTTTCGTGACGAAAAAACAAAAACTCTGGCCGCTATCGTGTTAACAGACACACACATATATATATATATATATATATATATATATATATATATATATATATATATATATGCATATATATAAATTTTAACGGGGGTCATTTTCGGTGTCTACTAGGTAGGATCGATAAAGATTTGAAGACATTTTTCAAAAATTCCGTCATGAGTCCAACCTCAATAGCTACTTTCCTTCGGAGGAAAGTGCTAAAAGTCCGTCACGCAGGAGCTGCATAACTAAGCACTTTCCTCAGAATTTGGGTAGTGTAGACTGCTTTCCAGAACAATTTGCTTAAAATATCCTACATAAATTAAATAAAAACATGAATAGTTCTCTTTTAAATTTGTAATGAGTAACTGATCAATTATTAATTTGCTTCCAGAGTTATGTTTACACATGGTACCTACTACACTACGTAATAAATACAAAAAAACTCATATTATCGTATTTTGATCTAACGCAGGAACAGGATACAGTCACTCTAGTGGTAGAAAGCGCTCCTTGCGGCGGCTTTGTGAACCTACGTTTGGCGGGCTTTTCTATTGAAATATATTACAAATTAAACCCCCGCTTTACGATTGACCGATTCAGCTCATTTTTGCAACACTTCTTTCTCATGAGTTACCCAGACGTATACCGCGTTTCGTTACAATACAGCAGAAATTACGGCCGGTATGAGAATATTAGGAATTTGGGTCCGGAGTAAACCCCCCCCCCTTCTAATGAACCGATTTAGTTTATTTTTACAATACATATTTAACTGTAGATTACCACTACGAATACCGAGTTTCGTCGAAATATACCAAAAATCACGGCTGGTAGTGGCGAATTGGTATTGTGGGTCCGGAGTAAACCCCCCCTCCTAATGAACCGATTTAGTTTATTTTCACAACACATATTCACCTGTGGATTACCACTACGAATACCGAGTTTCGTCGAAATATACCAAAAATCACGGCTGGCAGTGGCGAATTGGTATTGTGGGTCCGGAGTAAACCCCCCCTTCTAATGAACCGATTTAGTTCATTTTTATATCTCACTTTTCTGTCTATATTACCACTATGAATACCAAGTTTCGTTGAAATATAACAAATATTACGGCTGACATAGTCAAATTAGTGTTTTGGGTTCGGGGTATATCTTAAACATATACATCTCGGTAACACGAAAACTTACCGTAGTGGAAATTACTCACACCTCTTTTTCATCCACTTGGAAATCTCTATTACAAACAACCCAAAATTGATACGCATATTTTTTTAACTGGCAAACTCATTTTACTGCTAAAATAAATTCACGCGTCAAATGACCTATATAAAGTGTAACCGTAAGCAGGGCCGCCACATGGGGGGGGGACAACCTGGTACAGTTGTCCCGGGCCCTTATGTAAGATAAGCGGAGGGCGAAAAAATAATGGACAAAGGGTACAACCCATGTATGTACTAAATAGGAAAAAAAATCAGCCTTACCTTTACGGAATTCACCCGTGGAAACACGGCATTGAAGGGTGAGAAGAAAGGAAAAGGTCGAAGGAGAAGACTGAGGGCAGTATGGGAAAATCTCACCGATCGCCGCGAGGCCAAGCAGAAGAATAAAATCTGGAACCCGGCGTAAAACTGCACCGAGGAACAACTTCGTAACGCCAAGGGAAGCGTATTGCCATAGAAGCCACCGGCATAAAGCATATCAAATATATTGTATCGGGAGGGCACTACAGAAGAAGGACCGGTGGTTCCTAAATAAAAATACCCGCGGCCCTTATAATGAGTGTTCAAAAAATTAAAATATTTGAATGCCTCTCACAAAAAGGATTAATTCTAATAATAATTAATCCTAACAAAAATAACAAACAATTTCTATTCTATGCTTCCCAAGTAATACTAGCGATAAGATTAAATTTGGACGAGAGATAAGATGACGCAGTTCCTTCGAGTGGGACTTTTTCTTTCGTCTTTATATTGCCGCAGTGTAATCGTCTGAATTGTGTTAAACTAATAATAAAAATAAAATGCAAGAGCAATGAGAGCTTAGTGCTTTTACTTAAATACCTATTAAAGAGTACATAAAAGGGCAATCCTGAAATTATAAGGACCATTAATTTGAAAGAGTAATGAATGAATGAGGAAGGGAACACCCACACGTGTGTCGATCCTTAGCTTAGTTTTGAATAATGAAATGCCGAGACCTTGTCACCATCTTTGTATATTGATTAGTGAATCTTAGCCTCAAACATGTTGTCTCTAGCTCGTCAAATCGCTTTCCTCCATCCATGAATGGGAATCAATTATCTCTATACAAATGTATTGATTCTTATTTTATCCCTACCTTCAGTCTTTATTCAGGTAAAATAGCATAAATTTGGCATTTTTAACAAGGTAATCATGTTGATTTTTCTTTTAGCCGTTGTTTTATCCTTTGGTTAGAAATAGCCATTGATGTTTGGAGTTCTTCTCTATCATTACTACTATTCGTTTGCAAACTTTGATCTTAGTAAACAATTTTCAGGCAATCGTTTCCGAATAGGCTTTCGGCTCGATGCCTAAATAACAAATACAATATACTAAATAAGTATTGTTATGTATTTTCGCAAAAAAAAAAAAAAAAAAAAAAAAAAAAAAAACTATAACAATCTTTGGACATTGATCTAGTATACTACAAACATAACCCCACTGTCAACATTGGGAAGGTTACTCCAGGCGAGTCAACACTGACTTTGTAGATTACCACTACAAATACCAAGTTTCGTCGAAATATAACAAAAATCACGGCTGGTAGTGGAAAATTGGTATTGTGAAGTAAACCCCCCCTTCTAATGAACCGATTTAGTTTATTTTTACATCTCACTTTTCTCTCTAGATTACCACGACGAATACCAAGTTTCGTTGAAATGTAACAAATATTACGGCTGGCATGGTCAAATTAGTGTTTTGGGTTCGGGGTAAACCCCCCCCCCCCTCTTCCGGTGGACCGATTTTGGTGGTTAACGAACTCGTTCAATCGTTTGATGGGGGAATACATACCAAGTTTCGTGGCAAAAAAACAAAAAAAACAAAAACTCTGGCCTGTATCGTGTTAACGGACACATATATAGCATATATATATATATATATATATATATATATATATATATATATATATATATATATATATATATATATAAATTTTAACTGGGGTCATTTTCGGTGTCTACTACGTAGGATCGATAAACATTTGAAGACATTTTTCAGAAAATTCTGTCATGAGTGCAACCTCAATAGCTACTTTCCTTCGGAGTAAAGTGCTAAAAACTGAAATGCATAATTAATTGTATACTTTTTTTTTGTAATTAATTTTTATTATTTTTGCTTGGAGATTATTAATATATAATTGGCAATAAAACTTTATTAATGTATAAGTAAACATTCCATAATAATATATTTTTTAATTTGTTTAAAGGCACATACTTTCTGCTGTATGATTTCATTGACTACTTTGATAAGGATGGGCCGAGTCCACTGCAAAGAGATAAATTCGTTGATATCGTTAACACAATTTTTAAAAATATGAGTAAACTAGAGAGAGAAGCCATCATATTTCAGGTATGTATAAAATAGATCATTCAAACATCAGAATCAACAAATTTTACTCTACAAAATAATTAATTCTATAAGATATTAAAGTTTAATACAATCTTGACTCTGAATGTTTTATTTTAGTTAATATGAGGCACAAAACATACTGCTCATTTACTTAGTGTAAAATATAAAAGTATAAATTTATTAGACCATTGTATATTATCCAGGATTGTTAGTGACATTTTCAAATCTTCAATTTTTTAAAAAATAAATCAAAATAATTAATGTACAGCTGCCTTTACACGTTTCCTGTCCCACAAATGGTTTCCCAAATGGGACAGTGGGACTCTCACTACACTCGTGATCCACATGTAGCTCACGGGGTGTATACAATTTCTATTGAAATATAATGTGCTAGATCATGCATAGTGTTAAGTTCTGACTAGATATGACAGTCAATTCTAATGTTTAGAAAAATAGCATGACATACAGGGGTTAATATGGTTTTCCGACTCCATAGAGAACTCTTTTTTATCCAATCATCCCAAAAATAATGTCGGTTTTTAATGGCATGCTGTAAGGTATAGGATGAAATCCATGAAAAACTAGCTCTTTGACTATTACAACAGGATTTTCTTCTACAGTAGCCTGCAGGAGTTTGTCATCAAACTCTGTTGGTCGACCTGTACGAGGCTCGTTTTGAAGCTTGCGGTTTCCTGCTCGAAATCATTCAAACCACCACTGCACTTGTTGCTCACTAATAACATTTTTGCCATACATTTCTACAAGTTTTCGAAAAGTTTAAGCAGCATTTTCTCCTTTGTCAAATTCCCAAAGCATAACATCGCATAAGTGGTGCCTTGGGAGATCCATTTCAAATGGAATTTCAGCACAGAATAAATAAGTTTTACCAAACAAAACATAATAAATATAATAAACAGAAAATGTTAACAACAATAAATTAAAAAGGAGAGATTAATGGTATAAGCATAAATAGACAGAATATTAAAAGCCGACATTACTTATGGGATGACCTGATCAAAAAAATTCATTTGGACTTGCCGGGTTGTTTTCATGTTTCATACAGGGAATGTGCCAATAAACTTTAATTCTAATAGGAGTACCTACTCTATAACCTTATTGTCAGAAACATTGTCTGGCTTTAGATAAAAATCATGATACGCTGCCTATTTGGAGCATTGGCTCCATTAAATGAATCAAGATGTCATGCTGTGATATGAAGATCAATAGCATAATAGGCAAGGCAAGGCGGACAAAGGGAAGAACTGGGTTCAAATCCCAAAACTGAGTAAGACATGGTTTAATAAATTGAAATCCTAGTAAGTTTACTTGCTCAAGAGCCTTAAAAGACGGTAACATTATCTTCCTGTAGGTAAATATGATAAATATATATCTATCTATAGCTTTAGCTCCATTAGACCAATAAAATTTACCATCTTGCAATATAAAGCCTAGTTGCATAATTTATATGTCACTCAAACTTAAAACACGGAAGCTTTGGGTTTTTTTCTTAAAGTGGTGAGTACATTTATAAAAAAAAAAAAAATAAAAAAATAAAAAAATAAAATAAAAATCGTTTAGAGCCTTCTGCTCTAATTCAGGAACATGAATATGCTTTAGGTCCATCCGACAAACCTATGTAATTTACTGCATAACATACAGTCTTATTTTTCGTACATGGCTACCATGCATGCACAAATGCCAGCGGTACCTTTTTGTAACGTTTTTTTCACATTAGTCATCGCTAAAGCATATTTATGCTAAAATTAAAAAAAAAAGTTAAGTATCAACACTGATTGTGGTTTCTTTCACCTGCAATTTTAGATACCCAATCAATTGGCATTGAGTTTCTACATGGTCCACAACTAGTAAAAGACCAATGATAAAATTAATGCAATCCAATCCAAACAGTCTAACTTAAAAGATATTTTTTTAATGATATTTCAGTATACCGATTGGAATAATGTTACAAGCGTGGTTCGAAATCAAGAGATGATTGCTGATGTCGTTGGAGACTACTTCTTTATCTGCCCCACAAATATATTTGCTACCACTTTTGCTAAACATGGAAACAACAAGATATACTATTACTACTTCACTCAGGTGAGTAATATTTATTAGTTTATTCTATGATATAGAAAACTATTAAATATGCAGAATGTAACAGATTTTATTAGTTCTTAAGAAAGTCAATGGGAAGGCATTTAATAGGAAACGACATATGTTCAAATTTATTTATAGTAATTTCTATTTATACAAATTTGCTTATTGCTATCTACTAAGGATTTTCTTTCAAATAAAAATAGTAATTATTAATTTTAGATAATTTTGCTGAAAAAAAAAACAACTAGAAATTAACTTAAGGTCTTGCTCTGGTCCATAGCCTAGCATGCTGGATTCTCGCATGGATGATGTGAGTTTGATTCCTACTAGTGGCAGTAATGGGATCACTGAAAAAATGATCAGCTAACCAATAATCATGATTAAGTGTAATAATACTTAATATTATAATAATACTGTCGGGCGTGGACTGTACGTAGATGGATGACATTCAGGAAAAATCATGTGCCTTTGGCATAATTAAAGGGTGTATAGATAGCGTGATGCTAATAGCCCAGCGATTGATAAGTTGTAAAAAAGAAGAAAAAAAATTATACAGCATCAGTTAAAAAATATAAACATATTTTTAATATTAAAGTAAACATTTTATATGTGCAACAGATGCCTGTATATGCGTTTTGCTCTGAATTGAGGAAAATGGTTGGCTAATAATGGATCATATATAATATAAATAAAAAATATATGAATACATTTATCAGTGTCTCCCTGTGGTCTAGTGGCTAACGTCTTAGATTCTCATGCAGGAGATGGTGGGTTCTTGTCCCACCAGTGGCAGGAATTTTCTCATTCCCCACAGCTCGTTGAGAAAATTTCTCGCTGCACCATGGATGTCGTTACTAAAGGCCCAGATGTCGGTGCGCCAAAAAAAAAAAAAAAAAAAAAAAAAAAAAAATACATTTGTCTCTTGAAAAGTAATTAAAATCTTTAATTATTAACACAATTTTCCAGAGGACCAGCAACAGCGTTTGGGGAGAATGGATGGGTGTTATGCATGGTGATGAGATTAGTTATGTCTTCGGACATCCAGTAAATGAATCACATCAATACAATGCACGGGAAAGAGATCTATCACACCGGATAATGCAAGCATTTTCAAAATTTGCTCTTACTGGGTTAGTTTATATTAATTCTTTCATTATTATTAACTTTTGTAATTAATTAATAACTTGTTGCAATGTTTTACTACAAAATATGGAAACAGAGGCCAGAAGGTGGATTACAGAAAAGTAGCAGCTATCTTGGCATATGATGATATGGCATGACATACTTCAATAAATAGCAAAAGGAGTGATTGTCTTAAGCTGCTTATGAATTGTTCATTAACAATTGACACACATCTAGCAGAAAATGTTTCTATGACTTAGAACAATAGAATACAATATGGCCAAATTACTACAGGAGATCGAACAAATGTTTAACTCTGTGGGCTCATAAAATTTCTTTGCCAAATTATAACACTCTTACAAAGATAAAGGATCACTCACTTATAGAAGTAAAATTTTGCAATGTGAATTTATTGTTATTTATTTTTCAGACATTGAATTTTTTTGTAGAGCACTTGACTCGAGTTCTAGAGGACCTATGATCTGAATTTGGTCTTGCACTGATAGATTTTATCTTCTTGTGTCGTGGTTTGAGGATTGAAGTCAAGGACCCAGACCGTCCCTAGGCTCACTCTGCCTTTAACGAGAACTGGCAAAGGAAAAATCAGATCCTCAGGGCAGAGTACTGATACTATCTTGCTAGTGTAGAATCAGATACGATTACAATGTCTCTGGGTCTCGTTGCCTGTTATGGGACTGACTTTTTTTTATTTTTACGTTTATAATAAATTATAGTAACAACACTAGTAATATATATGCTGTCAAAGAAGTTGTTATGTCATCCCTACCATGTCCAACTATCGAATATGCAAAATCTCATGTTTCAGATTCGAGACTTTGCTCTAGGACTGTGGAGCTTTTTCTTAAACATAGGTTTCCAATTTTGTTTTGCTGCCTTTAATCCTCTAATTTTGTAATAATGCATTTTACCAACTCTTGTAAAAGAAAAAAAAAATTAATAATGAAAATATACCAATAGGTATTATAAAATTGAAAATAAAGGTTAAAAAAGCATTTTAGTTATTTTTTTAGTTCATTTTAGTAACTTTTTTTTTTTTTAATTTCAAAATATAATGGAATAGTTATATTTTTCACAGATAGCTAAACTTATAATTATTTAACTAAACATTTTCCATCCCTTTTTTCGATGCAGGGCTTTGGTCGGCCATCAACAAATTAAAAACCTTTGATTTTTTATTTTTTTAACCAAATTAAATTTGTTTTAGTCCAGGATGTCGTAGAAGAGAAGTCGTTGTGAGTTAACACTTTTGCTGTAGCTGTCATTGTTTGGGAATACCTCAGTATCGGGTGCATTTTTTGTTTGAATTTTTCATATAGACATTTTTTTTTCATAAAAAATCTTCCTGTCAGCCGATTTGAAAACGGAAAACACTGTTGGAAAGTCCAAACAGTATTGAAGGCAACTGTCTTTACCTGGAGCTGTAAAAGTTAATCCCCCCATTTACAAGCTTTTAGAATCTAAACGGAAAAGTAATGAAGGAGTGTCCTTCCGAAGGGACACTCGTAAGCAGGTAGGATCTCTAGAGTCCTTCTGTAATGACACTCACAGTGTAAGTGTTAACTGGTCTGCAGGCCATAGAGAGTTGAAACTCACGAACAAATTAACTCGTACGCAGGCCATGGGGAAAGGGCACTGGCGGACAAGTTAACTCTTCTGAAGACTGTCGTGTACAGGTACCTGCGGACAAGTTAACTTGTCTGGAGGCCCTAAAGGGGTAATATAAATTTTACTGTAATTTATTATGACAATCTTGCTTAACATTACGTTCCGATTAGTAAAATGAGAAAGGAACACTTCTTTTGTTTTAGAAGCTTTTGTTATATACCATAAATCGATATAAATTTATAATATTGTTTTATGTATGTTCTACTATATTGAAAGAAAAAATCTGAAATATATTTCAATTTCTCCTGCAGAAAGCCTGTGTCAGATGATGAAGATTGGCCGACATATACAGAAGAACACCCGCTATATTATATATTCAATGCTGAAACTAGCTACACAGGTTTAGGACCTCGATCACCTCATTGTGCTTTCTGGAATGAATTTATGCCCAAACTAAAAGGTCATTCCATTGCTGGTAAGTAAATCTTTATACTGTTAAAGAGCCTATTTAAACATTTAAATTTTATATAATTGATTGTAAGAATAAATAAGACATTATTTCTTTGATGATTTATATTGTGACTGAATTCACTTAGAAAAATGGAAGGCACGTAATTAATACTTGTTAATTATAATGATATTGATTCTGGTAAACAATTGATAACTTTACCAGCAAATCATTTAACTTTCATATTACCATTTTAAATTTTAAACATTAGTTTCTCGTGTGAAATTTTCATAAAATGTGCAGTTTATGTATTTTTTTCTTAGAGACATTTACCTACAGCAGGCCTAAATAAATTATTTCAAAAGTATTGCTCTGAAAGAAAATGCTCATGAAAAATGAGATCTGAAACAAAAATGAACTTTTTCCTCGAGAGATTTTTGGCTTAAGTCCAGAAATATAGTTTAGAGAGCCTAAGCTGTGGAAAGAAAAAGTATTTAATAGTTGGCATGTTTTATTAACTGTTTTTTTTTTTTTTTCATTTCTTATGTACCTCAAAACTTGTCTTTACTTTCTTGGTGAGTTTTCAGACATGGACGTATATAGGAAATAATTTTGGGAGGGGCTAGGAAAATTTCGGGGGGTTATTTACTCCTAAAATAAAATATTTGTTATGCACTAAGTGATCTTATTTAATTTATTTTTAAGGGGCTTATGACACATTTTACTGTTCAAGTCAAAATTTTGGGGGAGGTGGGCTGCAGTCCCCCCCCTTATATACGCCCATGTTTTCAGATTTATAAAATAGATAAAAAAAAAAAAGGGGTATGTTACTCTTCTTCTCAGTTACTTATACTCAAACCTACATCATTTCATTCTTGATTTGAATTTATCGAAATAACTCCAATACTCAATGAAGCTGTTTGTTTCTCAAAATGAACATTTATCGTCTTACATCATTCTGCCTTTACTCCTTCATATGTACATAGATTATACAGGCTTAAAATAACTTATTTTTAAGTACGCCTCATTATTTTGTCCTAGAATTCCTACTAGAACAACAAATGTTGTTTACACTATGAAGCAGTTTTACTATAGTATTTTGATATCTGAGCAATCAATTGCTTACCCTGTTGTTAGAAGGAACTGTATCAAGAATAAATGTTGCTCCTTTAATTCTGCTCAGCACGGTAGAGCACTTACATCATTTAGGATTGTTGGAAAAGCTATTTTACAAATTGAATTCTCTTCTCTGATTGTTTGTGTGTAAAAGAGAAATTAATTTATGTGTATATACTATTATTCGCATATGGGTTTTTAGTTTGATTTGTTTAGATTTTTAGGGGAAACGACCTCAAGGTTATAATTGCCCGATTTGCTTAATTTTGGCTATGTTTGGTTACATAGAATAATGTATGCCGTTTGTTTGTGCAATTTTTATGAATGTTTTTCTCTGCCCCCCCCCCAAAGTACAACAATGCTGTTTTGACTACTTCGATTTTTGTTTTTTCTGGCCAGACTTGATTCATTCTTTCTGAAAGAGCCCATTCTCTGTCGCCAGACCAAGCTGCTCCATTCATTTTTTTTAATCTCTCTCCAAAATACTTTCCAACCAAAATCTTTTGTCAAAAGGAGTTTCTATCTGAAAGTCTGCTTGCATCTTATATACTGTTTTTAAATCTTCTTTCACTGCCACAATCTAGATACTTCTACTTTCGCCTTACTTTAATTTTCATAAAATCCAATGATTTCCTTGTCCTACAAAATCTATTATTTGTGAGCCAGCAGAATTTTAATTTTTTTTTTTTTTTTTTTTTTATGCCTGAGTGTATTATTCTATTTCCTTATTAGAACAAAGTCAGTAATTTTGCTGTTCGGTATTAATTGGTCATAATATTTTTCTAACAATTTTCCATTCTCTTTTTTGAATTTGGTCTGTCATTTGTAATTAAGGTTCCACAACAATGTAAGACCATGATCATTAGTGAAACTGAGAATTAATTTCTGAAGAACTCGTATTATACTACAATAATTGTAGGCAGTGTGATAAAAGCATGGCATGGAATAAAATTTAACATGCCTGAAGGGAATCCACACAGGAAAATTGGGGTCATTTGACAATTTAAATATGTGTGTGTGTGTATATATATATATATATATATATATATATATATATATATATATGTATCTGTATATATATATATATATATATATATATATATATATATATATATATATATATTAAACTTCCTCTAATCCAGCATCCCATGGTCCGGCACGCTAGGGGTGTCAAGGCCAAACATAAAAAGTGCACCTATTCAGTTCTTATGCATCAATTCCGAGAAATCCCACCCCAACAACCCTGTGGTGCCCAACAGGGTTACAGAAAAATTCCCAGAAACCATCTCTGTGATCAAATGCTTTATGGTTGCCAGTTCAGTTTATAGCTTTCAACTAAGGAAGAATATTACAGTGCACAATTTTATTTTAGTCATTTCACATTAAATATATACTAGTCTTATAGTCTACATTTCGTTTAATATTGCATGACATGCATCCGATAATCCGGTATGCTTCGTCCCAAACGTGCCGTTTTAAAGGAAGTTTATTATGTATATATATATATATATATGCATATACATATATAAATATATGCTTAAATTATAAATCATATAGAACAGTTCAGTCATTAACCATAAGTAGACTACTAAAAACACAGCACTCTTCTGCACCTTTATTACTGACAGTTTCTACACCACTTAATGCATGTTGGCACCAGTCAGTTAAAAAAAGGTAATAAGATGGGTATATCAGAGTAACATTCTCTGAAATGCAGCAATTTGACGCTCACAAAGGCAATAAAAGCACTTCTTATATTAAATAATCTAATTTAATATTGATTTTAATTTTCATATCGATAGCCAACGACTTTATTCATCTTACTACATAAATGTTTCGTACTTTCGGGGATTTCTCAACTCAAATCCCATGGGCAAACTTTTTACAAGTTTCTTTACAATTTGTACGATATCTTCTTTGTAGTAACACCCAGTCATGATCAGTATTTCCAAATAGAAGCCATTGTAAAAAATGAAGTTAAATTAAAAGGTTTTGGCCCTTGGAACTTACTAGTTTGTTTATAATTTCTCAGAGCTACCTTTTCCAAAGCAGTAGGAGTGATTTAAATAAATAGTTGGATGATGATTTTTTGCAAAGGATTTTGCTTGTCAAAATCGTAGAAACGTTTTAGAGTTTTTTTTTTCATTATCTTTTCTACTATATAATATTCTTATAGTGTGGCACTTCATTGTATTCTGAAAATCCCATCAATTAATTCATCTTATGAATTGACACGGAATTAGTTACCCTCTACCTTTGAGTTGTGGTTTTAGGAGTTAGGATTAGACTTGACTATCAGACATGATTTTTGAGTGATCTTATTTTTGCAGACATTTAGTTTCATGCTTTACATTTTCAGAAAAATTGTCTTAGAAAAGTAAATATTCAAAATTAATCTTCTGAGCAGTTAGTTAGCACCTGACAAACGGAGACTACGAAACCAAGCTGAGATAATTCGGTACTTCTAACCCAGAATGTTTTTCCTCAACACTTGTAGACATCTAGCAGCAAATAGTTGTTAATTGATGAACAGATTTGTTGAGTTGTTTTTTTTGTGAGCCGTTTATGTTTTTGACTGTTCTTTTTGTTGAATAATATTTATATTCAGCCCGACATTTATGGTTCCATCCATTGAAATTTCAACATTCTTTTTAGATTTTTGAGTTTATTGCGTGACAATGGTATGACTATTTTGCTCTGACTCTTGATATTCTTTGATGATGTTCAATGATCAGCCACTGAGTTGTAAGAGAGAATTTTCAAATCAAATTCTTCATAATCTTATGTAGATAAGTTTATTCTTTCAAAAAATCTGCATTTTTGTTCTCCGTTCATGATCAGGAATCACAAATTCACATGTATCACTGTCTTCCATCACTTCAGAGATGGAATATTATTTTTTTTTTTTATTTATTTATTATTATTATTTTTTTTTAATGGCGCATCTACATCTTGGCCATTAGCGCCGGGCTATCTACAGGTTGCCACCCTTTTCTAATGCCAACAGCACGTGGTCGGTCACCCATTCAGGTACTGACCACGCCCGACGTTGCTTAACGTCGGGCGTGGCCTTAATATTATTATTAAATATTAAAACAAGATGAAGTTTCTCCATTGAAGATGATTGGCAAAATAATAAATAAATCATTTAAAATACGAATACGAGTATGCTGTTCTCAATGATTAAGTTTTTTTTTTTGTTTTTTTTTTAACGGCCCATCGACAAATCTGGGCCATTAGCGCCGTCAATGATTAAGATATTTTGATTTTCTTTCCTTTTTTATATCGTGCTTCCTCCCGCCCTCCTTTGGGAGTAAACCTGATAATGAGGTTGACTTCATGACTCAATCCGGAACTGCCAACTGGAAAAGTTCACTTTTTTGATTTCATAGATCACGAAAATAACAGTGGTTCAAATTTGCCTGTTCGCTCTCTAGCTGGCTCAAAAATGGACCGATTTTAATGATATTTGTTAAAAAAATACTTTGTGTGATTTTAAAGGTGTTGTGTATTTGTATTTCTATTTGTATTTCTACCTCTTGGTTATATTATATCATGTGTTCTATAGGTCTAGGTTACATCATATGTGATGATCAGTTAATAAATGTTAGTGTTGAAAGTTACCTTATTTTAACCTATATTACATGGTGCAGTCGAGGTTTTAAGAACCAGTGGAAGATATCAAGAATGGAGTCTTTGATCCCTGTACTAGTATCCCTTGTCTGTGGTGAGAACCCAGCGGGTGAGTGGGTGTCTTTTAAAGAAAGATTTTTAACATATTCGGATGCTATTGGAGCAGTTGAGATCTACAGTGAGAAAAGGCAGTTGGCTATTTTTAAGCATTTACTGGGGGTTCAAGGCCTTAGAATTTTGAATAGTTTTCCTGTGAAGTATGAGAAGGTAGCTGATGCTATCAAAGGCTTAGATGATTATTTTTTGCCTCAAAAGAATCTGATTTATGACCGTTATAAGTTCTTTGTATGTGTTCAGGAGGAGTCTGAAACAATTGGGGATTATTTGACCCGCCTGAGATTGGCCGCAAACTCGTGTGAATATGGTGGGTTGTCTGAAGAGATGATACTGGCTAGGTTGGTGGCAGGATTGAGTGATAAAGAACTGAGAGAGACCTTGCTCCAAGACCGGGACTTGACTTTGAACAAAGCTTTGGAGAAGTGTAAGGTGGTTCTGGAGTCTCGAGCTAGGAGTAAGGAGATGGAGGTTAAGCCCGTGCGGCAGGCATCTGGTCAAGGCCCTGCTGTCAACAAGGGCGGATCACAGGTTAGGAATTGTGACTATTGTGGTTATAGTCATGAAAAGGGGAGGTGTCCGGCCTATGGTAAGACATGTAGGAAATGTAATAGGAAAAATCACTTTGAGAGGCGTTGTAAAGAGGCATTGGTGAGTATGGTAGAGACAGACGTGGAGAAATCTCTTGGGAAAAAATATGTGTTTGCAACAGAAGGCTGTTCAAATGGGACTTCAGATTGGATGGGGAAAATTAAGATTAAAGATAGGTGGATGAATTTTAAAATTGATTCTGGTGCCCAAGTTAATGTTATTCCATTTCAAACAGCACGGAAATGGCAAATTCCTATAATGAAATCTAATAAAAAACTTTCTACTTATGCTGGAAAATTTTTGAATGTAATAGGCCGATGTCGCCTAGACTGTTTTCTTAAAAATAGGAAGTACACTTTGAATTTTGAAATTGTGGATACCCCTTCGAGTGTTGCGCTGTTGGGATTGGCTTCTTCCGTCGAGATGGGTCTTATCTGCAGAGTAGACAAGATCTCTTTGGACTCTATAAGGCAGGAATACGGGGACCTATTTGAGGGATTCGGTAAGATGGTAGGTAAGTGCCACATCACCACGGACCCATCGGTGATGCCGACTGTTCGACCTCCTAGGAGAATTCCGTTTACAATCATGGACAAGGTTAAGAAGGAGCTGGATCGGATGGAAGGTCTTGGGGTTATAGAGAAGGTTGACAAGCCGACAGATTGGGTGAGCTCTTTGGTTATAGCCTACAAGCCTAATGGTGATGTAAGGATCTGTCTGGACCCTAGGGATCTCAATAAGGCTATCAAAAGGGAACACTTTCAGCTACCAACCGTGGAGCATATAGCAGGCAAGCTGAAAGGTGCAAAGTATTTTAGTACCCTTGATGCAATATCCGGATTTTGGCAAATTGAGTTGGATCAAGAAAGTTCTAACTTATGCACATTTAGCACTCCGTGGGGCCGATATAAGTTTTTAAGGATGGCTTTTGGACTTTCATGCGCCCCTGAACACTTCCATAGGGAATATAAGAAGATTTTTGAAGGTTTGGATGGGACAGACACCTTTATCGATAATTTGCTGGTTTTTGGAAGGACGAGGGAGGAGCATGATAAGATTTTGGAGCGGGTCCTGCAGCGAGCTAGGGAAGCAGGTGTGAAGTTTAGTGAAGATAAATGCAAGATTGGTCTGAGGGAGATTACATACCTGGGGCATATATTTTCTGAAGAGGGGATGCGGCCAGATGCAAGGAAAGTTGAGGCCGTACAAAGATTACCGGTTCCGACAAACAGAAAGGATGTGGAAAGATTTTTGGGCATGGCAAATTATCTTAATAAATTTATTAAGGACTTCTCTGTTGTAGCTGAGCCGTTAAGAATTTTACTTAAGAAAGACGTTCCATGGCACTGGGAGGACGGTCAGGTGAAGGCGTTTGAAAAGTTGAAGTCGGCTATTAGTAGTCCACCAGTGTTGAGTTATTATGACCCTAACTTGCCCGTTATTGTGTCTGTGGATGCATCTCAGAAAGGACTTGGAGCTGTGCTGGAGCAGAGCGGTCGTCCTTTAGCCTTTGCCTCTAAGACCCTGACTGAGACAGAGATGAGATATGCCAACATCGAAAAAGAACTGTATGCGGTGGTGTTCGGCTGTGAGAGGTTTCATATGTACACGTATGGCAAGCCTTTCGTTGTCGAGTCGGACCACAAGCCTCTAGAGTCGATAGTATCCAAGCTGCTCTACCTCTGCCCTCCTCGCCTTCAGAGGATGCTACTCCGACTTCATCGCTACTCCATCACCGCCAGGTATGTACCGGGGAAGGACATGCAGCTAGCTGATACCTTGTCCAGCGCTCCTCTGAGAGATGAAGCAGCATTGGAAATCACTCCTGATATTGACACCTATATCATTGCACTTATTAGCAATCTACCAATTTGTGACGAGACCTTGAAGAGGATAAGATTGGAGACGGATCGAGATCCGTTGGCTGTAAAGGATTGGGTCCTTGGAGGCAGCGAGGCGGAATCATCTAATCCCTTCGTTGAAAGGTACAAGCACCTTCGAGAGGAGCTGACGTTTGGGGAAGGGTTGCTGCTGAAGGGTGCTCAGATTATGATTCCCAAGTCTTTGCGGAGGGAAATGTTGGACAAGATCCACTACGCTCACCAGGGAGTTGAGAAGTGCAAAGAGCGCGTGCGAGAGGTACTGTTCTGGCCAGGAATGAATAACAATATTACCCAAATGATAAGAAAATGTGACATTTGCTTACGGTATCGTAACTCGAATCCCAGGGAGCCTATGATTATTCAAGGTCCACCGCAGGGGCCTTGGCAGAAAGTTGGCGTTGACATCTATACGTTAAGAGGGGTTGACTGGATGCTTATCGTAGACTACTACTCCTAATTTGTCGAGGTGGTGCAGTTACGCAGCCTGACCAGTGGCCACGTAATCACTTCTATGAAGACGGTCTTTGCGACACATGGAGTTCCGGAGGAAGTAGTTGCGGATCAGGGCACTCAGTTTTCCTCTAGGGAGTTTTTAAAATTTGCACAAGCCTGGAACTTCAAAAGAACATTGGTGAGCCCCAAGTATCAGCAGGCAAATGGACAGGCTGAGAGATCGATCCAGACTGTGAAGAAGACGCTCAACAAGGC
The DNA here is from genome assembly GCA_946811695.1 of Gonocerus acuteangulatus. NCBI lineage: Eukaryota > Metazoa > Arthropoda > Insecta > Hemiptera > Coreidae > Gonocerus > Gonocerus acuteangulatus. The sequence continues at coordinate 107,149,263 of OX328124.1, read as the reverse complement.
CTATGACGCCGGGCGGGATGTGTACCTTTGCCTTCTGGAGCTAAGCAACACCCCTAGCCAGGACCACCGGCGCCGGCACAGCTGCTGATGAGCAGGCGACTACGGGGTGTTCTGCCCGCAGTGAGTAATCATCCAGAGCCATGCCGAGCCATGGACCCGGGGGCTGTGAGGAGGGCCCTGAGGAGGCGGCAAGAAGTTTACAAAGAGCAGTATGATAGAAGGGGCACGAGGTCTCTGGAGGATCTGGGGAACGGGGAAGAGGTCCTGGTACAGAGGACACCTGGTTCGACTTGGAGCCCAGCCACTGTCATTGAGCGCTTGGACAGCAGGCCAAGGTCCTACCTTCTCCAGGGAGAGGATGGGCAGCAACTGGAGAGGAACCGGAGGCACATTACCCGCAAGGACGGGGACAGGAAGGGAGGAGAGGAGGTGGAGGGTGAAGGCGAGGATTCCGGAGCGGAAGTCACCGAAGCAGCAGGACATCGAACGAGGTCTGGGAGGATGGTCCGGAAGCCCCAGCGTCTCGATCTGTGAGGACCACTTCTTTAAGGAGGAAGATGTTGTGTATTTGTATTTCTACCTCTTGGTTATATTATATCACGTGTTCTATAGGTCTAGGTTACATCACATGTGATGATCAGTTAATAAATGTTAGTGTTGAAAGTTACCTTATTTTAACCTATATTACAAAAGGTCAAGTCCGTTAATCAGCAGAATCCATCAACCAGAACATGTTTTGTTTGGTGAAATTGGGAAAAATTGGGAAAAAATAGAGTTTTCTTGAGATTTTCCAATATATTCATATATATCTTGAAACCGGTTGGGAAATCATAGTAAATTTAAAGCATCTATTTTAAGGCTTATTACATTTTTTACAAAAACAGTTCTTATGCGATTCTTGATAAAGCGATCTTATTCGTAGTCAATGGTGCTTAAATGGAGTACTTTCTGCTTAGGATACTATAGGTTTCCTGTTTGGTGCTTAAGATCATGCATCGCTTAGAGACTTCATTTTATATTTTTACATGTGTTTACATTTTTTACAAAAGACAGAATATTAACTGTTTCTATTCTAAGCTTTCCAAAGGACACTAGGGGTATGAACGGAAACGTGCTAAGATGATGCATTTCCTGCGAGTCAGACTTTTTTTTTTATTTATTCTTTTAAGGCATGTCAACCACTTGAGTCATTGAAGGCTCGAATGGACACATGATTTCCCTCCCTTAATTGTGAACTGTGCTTCTTGTAAAAATTGAGAAGCAATCTAAATGTTTTAATGTAGAGAAACAAAATATTTAAAAAAAATCTCAAAAAGAAATATTTCTGAGTACCTCAGAGATTTATCTGCTTTCATAATTTTTATGTTTTTTCTTCTCTCCATAGATGGAATAAATGAGGCATGAATATCATTTTTATTTGAAAAATTTACTGTGCATGTTAAGGATAGTAGGGTACTTAAAAAATTGTTACTACACTGAAAATTTTTAACTTTTGGCAGGTGATAGTGGTGTTAACATTTATAATACTCCTACAAAGAATGCTACAATCCTACTTCTATCTCGGTGGCTCTTCTCTCTTATCTTCCTAATTTTCTTCATTTTCCCGTTTCTTCTGCTTTTCAAGGAATGTATTTTTGTGCGAAGGTAGGTGCGGTATGCGTCTCTTTCAGTTAGAAACTGCTAATGGGTCATCTTCTGTTTAATCTTCACTCAATATGAACTGCACTACTGTCCCCCCTCCTATAAAATTATGCTAACAGGTTACATGTTTCTATTTCACTAATCTTTTGATTATGCATTCTTGTGATGACTAAAACACTTCTTCACTTTTATTATAGGCACTTGATTAGAAATCTCTTTCATTATTATATATAAAAAAAAAAAAAAAAAAAATATGAATATGGAATGATGGTGGAAGGTTTTGTTAGGTTAAATAAATCTGTGATAGCTTTAAATTTATAGAATCGAAACTCGCAATGCTCCGTACAGAATCTTTGATAACTTTTCTTTAGTTCAAGAAGTCTGAGATTAATACCAATCCATGGTGAAACAAAGTTTTTAAGAAATATTAATAAAATTATACAGGGTTACTGGTAAATCGACCCAAATCCATCGTGAGGTGATAGTTTTGGACAAAACATACAATTTTAAGCTAACTATCAACTAGTAACTATCACGTTAAAATAAATGTACAACTAATAAATGGGCATTAAAATTGAAATAATAACTATCACAATTTTATTTTAAATAAAACTATCAAATTTTTATGAGACAACACCTGGTACGACTTAATAACTAAAATTTACATTATTTTTTCCCTAAAACCTGTAACTTAAACTCTATCTCTCTTTAAAAAAATTCAAGTTATACTAAAAACATCTCTGTTTATTAAGCTACACAAAAAGGTATAATAGTCAGGTAAAATAATTCTTAGAAAAAACTTATAAAAACTGAGAAAAGGTAGTGACGCAAAAGAAAAAGCTACTAATTTTTTTTTTTTAAGAGATCGAGTTGAAGTTACAGGTTTTAGGGGAAAAAATTATGTAAATTTTAGTTATTGGGTCATACGTTCTGTTGTCTCGTAAAAATTTGATAGTTTTATTAAATTAATAGTTTATTCTGAATGTCTTGAATACACAAACAATGAAAACTTTCAGCCCAAGTGCTAGAAATAAATTTAAAAAAAATACCCAAAACCTTACTTTCTTTAAAAAAGCCTAAAATATTAAATATCTTGAAAACGAGTAACTTTTGAATAAAGCAATATGGGCTTAAAATTGTTTGTTTTGCAAAGGGTGTGGGTCTTCTTATTGGTAACCTTGTATAGTAACTACCTTTGAAAACAAACAAAAAAAAAAAAAAACAGAGTACTTCTTAAATGTTTTGACAGTAGCATCAAAAATTAATTAATTGGCAAGTCTGTATAGAGGGATTTTCAAAAGAACTTTTTTTTGGGGGGGGCTCAATAAATTGTATATACTTTTCATAATAGTTTAAACATGTATTCTCAAAACTAGTTTTTATCGAATTTGGAATTGGTGAACAAGATATCTCAAAATCTCCTCACCTGATTTATTAAAAATTTACAACGTATATTCTTTATGCTATTATCCAAGATATGACTTAGGAAAAATATTTTAATTGTTTACAATTATTTTTTTTTATGAAAGTGATAGCTGTTTGGTGGGTGAGGTCAGCTCAGTGATAGAGCTCTCGACTAATGGTACTGAAGAACCTGAGTTCAAAACTTGGATGCGTACTAAAGTTTTTATCTTCTAGTGTCAACAAACAAGGGTTGGATTCGAGGCCCCAGACCAACCCTAGTCCCACCCATTTATTAATGGATACCTAAAAGGGGAAGTTCGAGCAGCCGGGGCATAGTACTGACCACATATCTTCCTAGCCTGCCAGATGGTCAAGAATCAGATACCTCAACAGAGATGATCAGACTGATTTGATAGCTGTTTAAAAAAACTTCTAATTTTTAAAAAAAATCACAAATAAATTTATAAATTATGAACACGGCAAAGAAATTCCAAGACCTAAAAAATATTTCAAAGAATCTGTGCTGCAAATTTTAACAACATCGATTGAATAGATCTTAAGGTATCTTGTACACCAGCTTGATATACGTAGTTTCAAAGTATTCTTAAAAGAGTAAACAACTTATTCGGGGGGAAAAAATAAAGAAATCAATATTCTGAAAATCTGAAGGTGGTGTAGCCTCTTAATTAATTAAAGGAAAATAAGACTCTACATTTATTATATAATACTAGAAGCTTATAAAAAATGAATAAGGAAATTTAGGGACACAGATAACATGAGATTCAGCATTTTGCAGCTTGTAATTGAAATCATGTCATTGACTTCATTAGTTTGGTTTGATATGCATATGCCAATTAAATTATCTTATTTTAAGTAAAGGAGCCACACATATTTTACTTTAGTACTTAATTCATTTGTAAGACAGCTTTATGTTTATAAGCAGCCAAAATGTCACGATTTATTGGTTTATTACCAAAGCCTTCTATTATTCCACTTCAAAATTTTTGTAGTGTATTCATTATTGCACTTTACTTTATCTTTTACCAAAATTAAAATTATATATTCAGGCCATAAATAGTTTTGGACTGAAAATATTCAGCTTTAAACACAGTAGACTCTAAATATAATTCAAAAACTTCTTATAACCATTATAGGGATTATTGAAACAATTTAATATTTACTACTCCATCTGTTACTTTCCTCTTCGTTCCTTAATAGAACAGCTCAAAGGAGAAAAATGATAAATAAGTTTAAATCTATTAAATAACATGTTTTCAGCTTCTATAGTATCCTGAAATGTCAAGGATATTATTTTCTAAAATTGATTAAAAACCATGATTTTTCACCTGGTTTATAGAAAACTTGATTTGGTATAATTGCCAAAGGAAGGAATATTTTTCCTCTTTGTCTTCCTCTTGTGCCATTTCTAGTGTCCAGGATCCTCGATAAATTGGAGCCGTTCCTTCTGGTTTCTGCAAAGCTGTTTCATCTTCTCGAGGGTTTTGCCTCTTTTTCCTCCAATCCTCTGGCTATTTTCCTCGTAGGAAATTCTGGGCCGTCCCCTTGGTCTTTTCGCCTAGGGTCTAGTTTCTGGAACTTTCTTGGATTCTCTTTCATCCTCCATGCGGCGCACGGACCAAAACCACTGAAGTTGCCAAGAAGTAATATTTACAATCACCATTCCTTTACAATGATTGTGTTATGTTTCCTTTGAGAATATATGACTTTTCTTTGCTGGGTGCTATTGGAAATAAATGATGATCAATAAAATAATCTGTGATGCTAGAATACAATACAATAAATGAATTTATCCAAATAATTGATAGTAACAGTGGATATTCTCTACTGCACAATCTATACCCAAAAACAAAATTTTAAATGGGAATAAAAGCCGTAGCCGGGTAAGCATGGGTTGTCGGCCCAGAAAGGTTTTTGCTTGAAATTTGGAGGATCAAACTAGGCCCTTAAAAGTGGCCTAAAGCCAAATTTTCAGGCCTGAATGTTCACCCCCCCCCCCCCCCCCCCCCCCCGTCGAATAAAAAAAAGAAAACCGAAATTGCATTGAAAATTTATATATATTTATCTTTTATTTTTTAATTATTTTTTTATGGAGTATCCGTATTGGTACAATCACTAAACTTTTTGTGAAAATTCTCTTACCATCCTTGTACCACCTCAATTTTTATCGAGACGCTCCAAGCGGTACGCCATAGTAAAAAAAAAATCGATTCTTTTTTGGTATGTATTATGGAAAAGCCAGGAGGGTTAGATTTAATTGTCAATTAATAAGTATTTATATATATAATATTTTTGACTATGTATTAAATGTTTGTTGATAAACATTATTATCCGTTTTATCAATGGATTTTTTTTTTTTTTTTTTTTTTTTTTTTTTTTTTTTTTTTTTTTTTTTTTTTTTTTACGGCGGTTTGACAAATAGGCCATTATTATCCGTTTTATCAATGGTAATTGTTTAGATTAATCCTATTATTTTATACATCGGCTCCACAACTAAGACGATTAGCAGGTAACAAAGTGTGAGACGTCTGAGTTTCACTGAATCAAGTTAATTAATAGTATAAATAAAACAAGTAATCCTACTAAGAATCATTCAATATCTGTAATCCGCTCCTTTTCTATTTATATAAGCGAAGGTTTCTGCGTACGAATAAGTCTCATCTGAGTAATATTTGAGTGCAGTTGTATAAAGTGACATCGTGTGTTTAGTAAGCACATTCTTACTTAAAATATGGCGTATTTAAGAACAAATAACAGAAAGTGTCCTATTTATGAAAAGCTTGTAAAAAAAAGTTCCAGGTACATCCAAAAAGATAGTATTACCTGCTGATGTAGAGGAATACTTCGAAGTTTCAGGCAAAAGAGTATCTGTGGGTGATATTGTATGCGGAAGGTGTCAAGGTGTCGTGTAACAAGTTTTAAAAGAAGAAACCCTGATTCAAAATACAATGATGATAATAAAACAGAATCAAGTTCGTCAGATGATAGCACAAGTTCAGATGATTCGACTGTAGAAATAGTATGCCCCCCCTCTCAGAATTTCTGGAAAATCATCTAAGCCATCCAAAGTGACGCTTTCAAATGGAAGTTTCTTGCGTTGCCAACCATTGGCTTCAACCTCTGCAGCTAATGTATTTTCAACGTACATCTACCTCTTTATCCTATTCAATATTTCAACTGATAAGGGGAGTATACAGCGATGGGGTCACAGATCTGGACCCCATCTTTATTTTTCTGGTGATTCTACATTGAAAAATGATAATGTATATATCGTCTAATAAATTCAAAAATATGATTACGTTTTCATGTAAACTGTATTAAACATTTTTTACGCCAAAAATAATAGCAGATTTAAAATCAGCACCCCAAGAAACCCTTATGTGGTGATTATCATTGAAAACAAAAAATAATGATTTTTCCCTGGAGGGATTTTTTTTAGCCTGGAAGGGACTAAATATTTGTAAGCAGAAAAGTAATGTGACGTTTTGAAAGTCAATATCTCCCCTTGAGTAAATCCGATTTTTACGCCATTGAAATGTTTCAAAAAAAAGAAAGACTCCTTTTTCTAACCATATAAATGACTATTGTATTATCTCAAAAGGTACTTGCAAAAAATGGTTCTCAAAATAAAAATATAATGTAAACGTTTTTGCATATAACGTCAATCCCAGAACACGTAGAAACACCCAGATTGGAAGAAAATGTGTCACATTAGGGCCTTTAACGACCCTCCAAGTTTGGTTTGAATCGGGTAAATATTATTTGAAATATGGCCGGAATTTGGAATCTTTACAAAATTTTCAGGGTCCGTCCTTAGCGAAATTTAAAATATATATTTCTGTAATATTCCCAAAATTTGAATTTAGGGGTTTCTCAAAGTGCTAAAAAAGAATATTACGTCCATTTTTAAATAAAAAAAGGCGCAATGGACGGAACGCTCGGACACATGTCGACTATTTTTCGATGTAGAATCACCAGATAAAAATTGTTCCAGATCGGTGACCCCATCGCTGTATACTCCCCTTGTGAGTAACCAAGATCAGATGAAATCTTGTTCCAAACTGATTCTGGAAAAAAGCGGCTATTTTGAAATAAATGCCAATCTTTGGAAGCATTTTATTGTCTAGTTTTTTATCAAGAAGCTGGAATTTTTGCTTTAACCTACCATGTACTGATTCAACAGGCCAACGGAAACCTAGATTCCTTTGATTCAGCAGTTGTTGCTGCTCTTATTTTCTAGATCACATTTTACGTCACGAAAACCTCGGTCCACTATATCACCCTGTACCATCAATTTGCCTCCTGGATCACTTACTGCCTCCTTCATTCGCACAGAAATTCTTTCTGGACTTCTATGAATTCAGAATGTGTGCTATCCTGAGAGGGGGGGGGGGGCATACTATTTCTACAGTCAAATAATCTGAACTTGTGCTATCATCTGACGAACTCGATTCTGCTGACCCTGTTTTATTATCATCATTGTCTTTTGTCAGGATTTCTTCTTTTTAAACTTGTTACACGACACCTTGACACCTTCCGCATACAATATCACCCACAGATACTCTTTTGCCTGAAACTTCGAAGTATTCCTCTACATCAGCAGGTAATACTATCTTTTTGGATGTACCTGGAACTTTTTTTTACAAGCTTTTCATAAATAGGACACTTTCTGTTATTTGTTCTTAAATACGCCATATTTTAAGTAAGAATGTGCTTACTAAACACACGATGTCACTTTATACAACTGCACTCAAATATTACTCAGATGAGACTTATTCGTACGCAGAAACCTTCGCTTATATAAATAGAAAAGGAGCGGATTACAGATATTGAATGATTCTTAGTAGGATTACTTGTTTTATTTATACTATTAATTAACTTGATTCAGTGAAACTCAGACGTCTCACACTTCGTCACCTGCTAATCGTCTTAGTTGTGGAGCCGATGTATAAAATAATAGGATTAATCTAAACAATTACCATTGATAAAACGGATAATAATGGCCTATTTGTCAAACCGCCGTAAATAAAAAAAATCCATTGATAAAATGGATAATAATGTTTATCAACAAACATTTAATACATAGTCAAAAATATTATATATATAAATAATTATTAATTGACAATTAAATCTAACCCTCCTGGCTTTTCCATAATACATACCAAAAAAGAATCGATTTTTTTTACAATGGCGTGCCGCTTGGAGTGTCTCGAAAAAAATTGAGGTGGTACAAGGATGGTAAGAGAATTTTCACAAAAAGTTTAGTGATTGTACCAAAACGGATACTCCATAAAAAAATAATTAAAAAATAAAAACACAAAAAAACAATTGAACGCGATGTCGCGGATAGCCGAATTATTTTTTTTCCAAAAGCCTTAAGAAAGATGCGTATTTTCCTTTTTTATTCATTCTGATCCCACAACTCAATCCTGAGATATAAATTTTCAATGAAATTTCGGTTTTCTTTTTTTTTATCCTCCAAATTTCAAGCAAAAACCTTTCTGGGGCCGACAACCCATGCTTACCCAGCTACGGCCTTTAATTTTTAAATAACTAATGGGATATTTTGGTTTTAAAAAATTTTCGTTTTGGTTTATCCAAAGTATTTATGGAAATATTTCATTCTAACATATTTCAGAAATAGTAATTGCTTTCAAGATGGAATTTGGTATCATGGCTACCAATGGTTGAATTAATATTAACAGAGTCAATTTTTTGTTTCCAGTAAACATCAAATTTAAAAGGAAGAATAAATAAAATTACATTGAAATAAACAAATTGATTAATTTTTCACCACAGAAGTGTACACTCGTTTATTTCAATCTATAATCAATTTACTGATATTAAACTATCATAACAATATACATTACTAAGGACTTTTTTTGTACTAACTGCCAATATAACATCCATGTGTATTAATTAATATTTGCCACAAATCTTACCTGTTTGGCAGCATACTAAATATTTGTTTGTATACTTCATGCGATACTGGCCAAATATGGAATTTTAGGCTTAAAAAATATGTAATACTTATTCTTAATAAATTCTTATTATGAATTCAGATCAAATTTGAAGTTGGGAAAGTATTTTGAAATAGATTTTATGGATCAGAGACTCCTTTTTTTTCTTTTTCTTTTTACATTTAGAAAGAATTGTATGAACTTTCTATCTTCTATCTGTACCTTTCGGCCAGACACCTCCAATTTTAGCTGCCTTTTATTTTAGAGATACATTTATCTGGAGATTGTTAATCATTCATCTAGATCTCAGCTTTGCCAAATCATTCTTTTGCTTGAATTATACAAACCCCGGTTTTGGGCGGGCAGTTTATTCATCATGATTATTTTGCTTATGGGGTTTCCTTCCATTAGATTTTAAATATACTAGTAACAACTCATATCCTACTGAAAAGATGGCAAACATAATTACTGACTCAAAGAGAAAAAAATTATTTGTCCTTTATTATTGGGGTGCTACTTTCTGCTCTAGATCGTCTCAATTTCTTCCAATAAATTTATTATTAAATAATTCAGCTTTGATTTCTATGAAATGTGAACAAAGATCTGATGAACACAACTGAGAGTGTGATACAAATTTCGTAGAAGTATCTAACAACCGAAATGGTGGTCTTCGGAATCAAAATTTGTCAATGAAAAATTTAATCTGCTTTACAAAGTCAAGGGTTGGTTGGGATTCAGCTAGGAGAATAAACCGTCAGCTCTTCAGGCAGAAATCTATATTGGACGTTTCGGCTGCACTTTGGCAGCCTTCTTCAGCACTAAAAAATGCCTAGGGGGAGGGAGGGAGGAATACCAAGAAGACACTTAGGTGACCATGGTTAAATGTTGACCATGACATTTAACCATGGTCACCTAAATGTCTTCTTGGTCTTCCTCCCTCCCTCCCCCCTAGGCATTTTTTAGCGCTGAAGAAGGCTGCCAAAGTGCAGCCAAAACTTCCAATATAGATTTTTGCCTGAAGATCTGACGTTTTTTCTCCTAGCCGAATCCCAACCATCCCTTGACTTCGTATCATTGCAACAGCTAACCATCTCCATCATTATAAATCTGCTTTCATTATTAAAAACTTTACGTGGTTCCTTATTTAACATGTTTATTACTTTCATTGTTGCCTAATGTAATGGATATATAACATATGCCAAACAAATATGGAATGCACTTCAGATTGATAGGAAGAATTATATAATGATTTGAAATAAGTTTATCTGTCTTTGAAGGTTTACGGGTGACTCTAAAAAGTAGTTCATACATTTTTGAGACCACTTGACTCAAATCTTTACTGTGTTAACTCTTACAAGACGCAACCCACAAGACCTTCCATGCCTCAGAGCCCATTTCTCCGAGTTGGTTCTATGGGACGTCATTAAAATAGCCGAGTCCACATCGCTTGTCTCTTCTCATTTCTCCTAATACGCATTTGTTATTCATTTGTACATTAAGTCGCTTAATACCATTTTCTCTTTCTGGGCTAAGCGACAGACAACGGTAGACTTAAATACTTTTTTTTTAATTTTGAAATATTGTTTTCTTCAAGAATCCATTGATCCTTCCCCACTCTCACTTTCAACTTAAATATACTGTTTTTACTTTTTTTGTTGAAATTATTTTTTCTATAAATAATAAATAATATATTTCAGTGATAGTATAATATCTAAGGAACATATACGTATTAGCTAGTAAAAGTTGAGAGGGATCAGTACTAAGCAAAAGGACTGGGTAGCAGAGGGAAACCTCTATTTAATAGGCTCAAATTGGATTTTTATGTACTCTAGTAGATACTAAAGTGACTAGGGCATAAAAAACTAACTGTTAGATATCGCAAAAAGCTGTCACATTGGTGACTTTCAGTCACAAAGTGAAGAAATTGGCCTTGTCACAAAAGTAGATATCAGACCACAGGGCATGGTGGCCAGTTGTCACAAAAGCAGCTATCCGTCTTGAATGGGTTAATAATGATCACCATATTCCTTTTAGTAATTTGTTTCTGGCTTAGGCAGTGCAAAGCTACCCTTTGTTGATCATGGAAAAACTAGACCTAGGAGAGGATATCTGCTCTCGTCTCCTTTTCCAGTCCAATCCTCACTTTTGAAAAACATCTTGAATGCCGCCAGAGATTAAAGGGATAATATCTATATCTATTCATCCAAAATTAGCGTTATTTACTGAAACTTATAATTAATGAAGACATTTTTCACTTGTTTTAAAGGAAATATCAGTTGGAAACAAATTTGGAGTCTACTGTGTACCATATTTATTAAAAGAAAGGCTCTTTTTTATTTACTAATTTCCTTTTTATAGATTTTGCTTTTGGAATTTTAAGTAATTATTGTGGCTTGGAAATCATTACTTTACTTTGATACTAAAACATTTTGTAGTAAATTATGATTTAGTTGAATTCTTTCTATGTCCTCTTCAAATTAATGTTTTATGCCCTGAAGCTGTGTGAACAATTCACTTGGATAGTAGTGACGGGTTTTAGTTAATTGGCATCTATTTTATAGATTAATGCAATATTTCTGATTTTCTACTGCCGATAATTTTATTAAAGTGAATTGAAGACTCTCGCTAACTAATTACTTCGATTTATAATGAATTAATTCATTCTGAAATATGGTTAACTTATTTTCTCATGCACTGCGTTGTGTTCTAAATGAAACAGTTAGACATTTTTCAATATAAAAATTTATTTCACTTGTTGACTGAGACTTGAAGTAGCAAAGCATTTTTATTTGGAAAAGAACCTTACTTACTAATGTTTATTTATTTATTTAAATTTTAACGTCCATTATTATTAACTAAGAATTTTAGGATGGGTTATCTATAGGTTACCACCCTTTTCTAGCCAGGATAGGGCTGTTGCCTTTTATTTTTTCAAAAGAACCACCCCATAGTGGGAATCGAACCCACGACCTTTGGCACGGAGTGTTAAGTGCTCATGCCTTAACACTCACCGCCTCCGGGCCTCCCTTACTAATGTTAATTGTTGGAACTTTTTTGATACAGTTTATACTAAACATTTTTTGCTACATTATGTATGACGTGTTGCTTTAGTAATAACCTATTTCTGCCAGACATTATATTGGCTTCCTGAGAAGAAGATGCTGGCTTTTGAGAGTGAAGGTCGTTTTGAGTCTGGGTCCTATTTATACCTAGTCAGAGTCCTAGCCAACCTTTCCAAATTTCTGATTGGTCAACCTTTCCCACGCTGTTGGTTTCCTGCACCCAAGCAAATTCTCTGTCTTCCGTGGGATAATGGGTGACCATAAGTTACTTTTGAAACTCATCTCGAATGCCGCCGGAGATTAAAGCGATAATATCTATATCTATCCATCCAAAATTAGCCTTATTCACTGAAACATTAATGAAGACATTTTTAAAGGAAATATCAGTTTGAAAGAAATTTGGAGTCTATTGAAATTCTGGGGATCCTTCACAATTTCCATCATTGGGCTATTAACGAAAATTTTTGAAAAACGTTTGTAAAAGCTCTTGTAACTCAGTTAAATTAGAACTTTTTGAAAAACGTTCAATAACAGTTTTGGATCATGCTTGTTGACAATATATGATTAAATTATATCAAGTGATGCTTGGAAAAAATCAATTTATCATCTGTAAGGAAATATTCTTTGAAAGAGGAATAAAGCAGTTTTCTTGTTACATCTTACCAACTTTTCTTCTTACAAATTGCCAAAAAAGAACTCTTCATTGCCTAACGATCACATTCTAATCCCAATCCTTTTAATATATTGAAATTCAGATGTTAGAATATATTTCTTGAAATACATGATACTGTTCCTTAGAGCCAGGATATTCCATAGAAGCAGAAATTCCTCATAGCGTCTTGAACATTTTTACATTTCAGATTAGACGAAAGTAAAAAACAAGTTTGTTGAAAATACAAGCATCACCATCCAAATAATAAGTATATCATAAAAATAATCTTCGATTAGCCTTGAAAAATCATTTCAGGCTAATCCATGATCTTATATGTTTCAGCTTCCTTATAGATAGCCCATATTTTGGGGACTATGAGAGATCATAATTGTTTGCATTGAATTAAAAGGAACAGACCCTCGTATAAAGGATTGTTTGTGTTCAACTTATATTCAAGGATATTTTTTTTTTTTTTTTTTTTTGCTACATATTTAATGCAAAGGAATCGCCAGAAAACAGTTTGTAAATTAGTACAGTTATGAAATACTTCCAAAAGAAATTTTAAGATTGAGTTTTGTTTTTATTAAAATACAATCAATGAGAAACATTTTTCGTTTATTGTTAATATATTTGTTACAAATAATAAAACAGTTATCAATGATTAAAAATTTAGATCTAAGTTCTTCTGTACATTGGGAATTTTTCTTCACAAACCAGTAAAATTTAAATTCGTATAATTTGTATTTAATGAGAAATTAAATAAATTATTAATTAGATATAATTCCGTCTTTACTTCTGCATGTTGGCTCTTTTATAGATTTTTATTAGCGTGCTTATATAATTATTAGCTTAATCATAAGCTTATTAGAGTAGATTGGTTATCACATCTAAATTTCTAGACAAATATGCACTGGCTTCTAAGCAAAGCATAGTCTCTTAAATTTGGTTTTGAATTAAATAATCATTATTAACTAGTTTTTTGTCTTTTTAATTTATTTATTTAAAAAAGTTATATGTTTTTGATTTTAGGCACACTGTAGAACCGATTGAAATAGTTTAAAATTATTACTGTTTTATATAATAAATAATAATATTGTACTATCAGTGATTATTAATTTGTCTTTTAGTGGATGAATAAAACAGCTCTCATTATAAATGAAAAGTTTAATATTCTGTGACTTTAATACAATTATTTTTCTTTACCACAACCTACCTTTCTCATGCAATAATTAGGAAAAAATGTTTTATTCAACAACTAAATCCTATATTTTATCAAACAAAAAATATACATATTTTTTATTATTAATATTACTCTAAACATGAAAAATTATTTCAGCAAACTACGAAGCTCCATGTCTACTCCAAAAGAGTAAAATAAAAAGTAGCTGACTTTTTATGAATTCAGTTAATTAATAATAAGTTTAGTAAAAAATTATCGAAGTAAATTAATTGGTGAATTAATTAACCAATTTATTAGGTGGATTTTCTGAAACAAGATGGAGTACCATAGCCTGTTCAGTTAGATAGAATTGTTCTAATCCCGCATGCGCGAAATTTTTAGAAAAATATTCCTGACGGTTCCGTCATATGCATTATCATTTCAATGAACAACACGCTACGTGGAACTCAATAAAAACTGATTATGACTTGTTTAGGACCAGGGATGGCTTTGAGAGGTCAGGCAAGGGAGTCAGTATTTATGAATATTTAGCCGAAGCTAAGGCTAAAAACAATTTAAACTATAGCCTGTTCAAATAGATGGAGGGACCTATATTCCTGAGAAATAGCGGGAAGAACTTCCTTTTATAACCTTATCAGTTTTCAACCATTACCCCAGTCGCCTAGCTTGTGGAATTGGAAACGTTGTGTTAAATTGTTTCCAGCCTTTGCTTTGGCTAATTATTGATCAACATTGAAACTATCTCCCTTGCCTGGCCGTTCAAAGCCTTTCCTGCTCCAAGACATAATCAGTTTTTATAGCTATTCACGTTAAGTGTTTGATCATTAAAAGGCTTCGAAAATGTCGGAGCAGACGGAAGGGGGCAGGGAGAAATTCCCGCCCAGACGTTCGCACATGCGCAATTGAACTCCTGGGTTTATCTGGACAGGCTATAATAAAATTAATTTATTATTAACATATTTCAAAAATGTTGTACTGCTTAATCAAATCTTCAGAACCAGTTATTAAGATCCCAAAACTAACTAATAAATTAACTATCCTAAAAAATAGGATAGTGTGATTACAAAAGGAACATTCAAATATAAATAATAATATTAAAGGTGTAAAATCATAAAGACAGCTCTTGAAAAATCGTCAAAGACATTAAACTTTTAGAGAATCTGTTAATGAAAAACATTATCGTTAGTCTCATAGTTTGATTTTCAAATATTTGTAGACACGACAATCGTTGAAAATGTGTTCAATATTTATAATAGTGTTGCATCTCCCAGGTGTATTACAAATCAAATTGTATGACTGAGTATCAGATTATTAGCAGACATTTTATTTTATAAAGTATGATTATTTAAATTTTTAACGTCCATTTATTATTGACTATGAAAAGAATGATTAGCACCAGTAAAAATAAAATGATTCTTCAAACATGGATAAAATATTGCACTTTCTTAAAGAGGCAAAAAATATAGAATGAAATAAAGGACTGTGAAAAAATAAATAAATATAAATTATATGTGTGTGTATGTATATTTATATATATATATATATATATATATATATATATATATATATATATATATATATATATAAATGTCCAAAAGAATTAAAAGGGAAATTAAGAATAAAAAAAAATAATAAAGTAAGAATAAATAGAAATTGATATTATATAATAATATTTCAATTGTATAATTTTTTATAAAAAGATTACATACTGAAAACTGAAATCTGAGCAAAGATATCTCTTTAGTTGATAAACCAAATAAAACCCATTAAAAAAACACCTGGGGGATATGGGACATCCCCACCTTAGCTTGTGTTTATTTATTTATTAGCTACTGTTATTAGAAAATGCAGTTAATTTATAGTAGCCATTAAAATATAAAGGTTTTAGTGATTTTTAAATCCGTATGCACATGCACAATGTAGAAAAATACATAATATTGCAATCATAGCAGTTTTATTAGCACAAGCACAAACAAAAAAAAAAAGAGAATACAACAAATTTTTGATTGAACTATCTTTGACCAGGAAATTCTGTATACAGCCTTGTAACAACTGAAACTTTAGATCTTATTGGGGGGAGATATATAAAGATAATTATTTTTTTAAAACATTGATATTTTCCCCCATAGGGGGGTAACCCACTAATGAGGTTGACCTTATAACGCAATCCGGAAGCGTCCATTAGAAAATTTTACATATATATAAATACATATAATATATATACATATGGCGCAGGTCAAAAGAATGGTACTTCATTTTCTATGTACTACTTTATTGTTGGCACGCCCTACATGTTTCGTGGCCTTTATGCCACCTCCTCAGGTATATATATATATATATATATATATATATATGTATATATTATAATAATAATAATAGGAGTATTTGAAAGAGCATATTTTATTGACAGGCTTGAATAGTTTTGTGATCTTCGTATATATCTCAAAAATGGTTTGGAAATTGTAATAAGTGAAATGTAACCATTTGAAAACTTACTATATTCTCTACAAAAAAGATTCTGTAGCAATTTTTGCTCTGATGCTGTCAATCTGAGAAATAAATGCCTGAAACTGTCGGTTTTGTTCTTTTGAACATTATTTTTTGTTTGACGGCCTCAGCTTTTAATTGGCTGTTCTTTTAATTGCAGATGATAGTTAGTAAAACTAGGTAAGAAAATTAGAAACACTGTTCCTAGAGCAAAGGCATAGGGAGTAATTTCCGTTTAGGATACTATCAGTTTCCTGTTCTGGAGCCTAAAATCTTCTCTTTGAGATTTTATTTTACATTTTTTATAAAAGATCGAAACTGTTTCTATTGTAAGCTTTCCAAATGACATTTGGGATAAAAAGCAAAACGGGGTCTCCTGTGGTTTAGTGGCTAGTGCCTTAGATTCATGAGATGATGGGTTCGATTTCCATCGGCGGCAGGAGTTTTCTCAACCCACGGCTCGTTGGGAAAATTCCTCGCTGCATCCTGGATGTCGGCTCTAATGGCCTAGACATTGAAGCGCCGTAAAAAAGAAATAAAAAAAAGAAAAGCAAAACGCACTTAGATGACACAGTTCCTGTCAGGCTTTTTCTAATCATTCGAATACCAAGCAGAAGGTCAGCAAAACTACAATAAACCACCTCAATACTTTATTAAAATAAGCTCTACATGTTTCAAACCATTCAGATGTCTCTTCAGGAGCCAAACAACTCAATAGATCACTATAGCCCATTCATGTAGTCTGAAAAGTTCTATTGCTCAATCGCGAACTTCTGAGGAAAATTTCCCTTTCACTCTCCCTTCTGTTCAGTAAAAATAATTTTATAGTTTTAGTAAAATAAAATGTCCGACTCGCATGAACTGTGTCAACTTAGCGTGGTTCCGTTCATATAGTAAAGGAATAAAAGATTTTGATGATATGTTTTGTTCTTTTGTGAAAAATGTACAATAAAATCTCAAAGAGAAGTAGTATAAGATTTTAAACATCCCAACAGGAAACTGATTATATCCTAAGTGGAAATTACTCCATCCTCTTCTCAACGTTTGCTCTTGGAAACACTGTGACAATGTTTCTCATTTTCTTACCTTGTTTTACTAAAATACTCATTTTACTGTTAAATTCAATGAAAAAACAACAACAACCTATTAAAAAGTTAGGTAAACAGAGGCAAAAAACTGTTCAACAAAATTAACAATTTCAAAGTTTTAAGCACTTATTTCTCTGATTGGCATTGCCCCGTCGAAAATTACATCAGAACTTTTTTTCGTAGAGAATTTGGAAAGCTTTCGAATGCTTACCTTCCACTTGACACGATTTCTCAACCGTTTTCGAGATATTTTAGAGAATATACCAAAATCCGAAAACTTTTCATGTCTTAATAATTTTTTGTTCACCTTTTGGCCTTCAAACACAACCAAAATTTAAATATCTTCGATTAGATGAAAAACTCAAGCAAAAATTTCAAAAGTCTAAAAGAAAAAAAAAACTAACAGAAATATTTACTTTTTGGAGAGATACCTTATGTTTGGGAATGTCGTCACTGGGAATGCATTTATTTTATTTACATTCTTATTATGCTACAGGAGGTGAAAATATTTTATCTACTATTTAATAATGTTTTATATTATACTGTTGGTCCAATTGTGGCTTCACATTCAAATTGCTATTATGAGTTTACTAAATCACTCAAAAAATACACTACTAATTATAACAAATATTCTTTTTAAGCTGTGCATATGAAAACACCAATTTATCCATATAAAAATGTACACTATTTTACAATTGCCAATTTTTTCTTACTTTTTAATTAGGTAAATGGCTAATTAGAGACATTACAATTCATTATATTTTTAAAGATCTAAACTACAGAATTTTCCAAATTTCTTTGCTGAGTTACTTGAAACTCTTTGGATTTGATTTAATCCAGTTTCTTCTGGAGTCTTATGTAGCTTTCATCAGCTCTTCATTCTCTTCGGGTATTAGGAATGGCATTAAATAAAAAGTCCGGCTGCTGGTGAAACTCACTAGAGTGGTAAAAAATTCTCAACAACAATGTACAGGTTATCCCATATGTAATGTCGGTTTATTATACTTGTCTGTTTATGCTGATAGTACTAATTATACGATATATAACACAGAATTATAAAGAGAGTAGTTAGATACAATATATGAATTATATCATTAAATACTTTTCTATTTATCATGTGTTGGTTCATGAAACTTAATTATTCCGTACTGAAATTTCATTTGAAATGAATCTTACAAGATACCACTTACGTCATGTTATGCTTTGGGAATTCGGTATAGGAGAAAATGCTGCTTCAACTTATTGTACAACATGTAGAAATATATGGCGAAAATGTCATTAATGAGCAAACGTCATGAAGACGAGTTTGACAACAGAGTTGTTGACAGGTCGACCAACAGAGCTTTACGACGAACTCCTGCCGGCTACTGTAGAAGAAAATCCTGTTGTAACAGTGGAAGAGCTAGCAGAAAAACTTGGATCGACACATTCTACAGTCCACCAACATAAACCGACATTTCTTGTGGGATGACCTGATACATTTTTTTTTTTTTTTTCCATCGACTGCCGTGGCCATTAGCACACCTGATACATTGTTGTTGTCAGTTGTAAAAACATGAAGGGAAATGTACTTTTTAACATTTTGTTAACTTAGTTTATTATATAAACCAATTGATATATAATAGTACTGATAAAATTAATTTGTACAAAATTACACTTTTTGGTGCTTCAAAATATTTCAAATTAATGGCCTAATAGGGCCAGTAGATGAGTGCTTTGGCAGTATGTCGCCTTAGAAACCTAAAATTAACATTGATTTTCACTTGTTTATTTTATTTTACAGATGATGATAAAAATAAGAAAGAATGCTATACTGCAGCAGAAGTTGAAATTATTGGCCCAGAATTGAATATAAGCGTGAGTAACATAAGTGGTTTAGCGAAAGAAAGCAGCGGAAAGTCGGCTCTGATGAAAACTAGCTGGATATGTGTAACACTCTCCCTCGCCCTCATTATAATATAAAGTGAGTAGCCGTTGGGACTTTAGTGGTGAGCACAGCACGCGTAGGGCCTAGAGTAGCCAGGGTGCACAATAGCTTCAAGCTCAGGCCTTATCAGCGTGGCAAGGCGGAAATATCTATGTTGTACTCATTGTTTTATATAAAAATTGGTAAACTTAAAAAGCAAAAAAAAAAAAAAAAATGTAAGTATTCCTTCCTTTTCCCAGAGCCTAGAAAACAAAGCAGTGCTAGGTTTATCTATGATGTGATATTGAAACATATCAATGGCAATTGGTATACAACTCTTGTGTACGTATACAGTTGCTTGTTCTGTGAATCAGTTGCAATGTCTTGCTATACCTCAATTATAACTTATCAAAAAGCATTCGTGGATGTATATTTTCGAATCTGTATGTAAGTCCTAATACTAGAATATTTTTATGAATGTAAAAAGAAATCAATTAATATAAATATTAACATATCAGTATACACATATCATTTAGATGTAAGTTTAATGTTAACTCTAGCTTACAATAGTCCATTTTCAGGGTAATGTATTTTCCAAGAAAAAAACACTGAATTCTTTTTTTAAACAAAAAGATACTATTCTTATACATATCATCATTGGATTGAGATGGTATTGAAAGAAGATAGTTTTACAGATTTCTAACTCGAGCTGTTGTATTTATATAGAGTTCTATAGCGGAGATTGTGTCTTTAATTTTGAAGATATTCGATTGGTTTCCTGTAAACGTAGGATCATGTGCTTAATCTTTCAAGCGAACTTTCGGGAAGTAAAAGATATTTTATATAAATTTTGTGTGCGAGAAACAATGTTTGAATGAGTCTACGATATGAATGACAGTGTCTGCTGCATACCCTATATTGCATACTTACAATAAATAAAAGTGGCATTGGAACAAAGGATATGCCGCCATTTCATTCACAAAAATCATATTTTCATACTCACTCATTTTTTCGTGTTGTTTTAAAACCCTGCTTATCCAAAATGTAGAATTGCTCATGGTTAGTAATAAAAAAAAAAAAGTTCACTTTGACATGGTATAATTACGCCTAATTAATTGTAGGGAACATTCAGGACAATCTGGTACATTTACAATTAACTATATAGCTCAATCTGAAATTTTTGTGCTTGTAAGTAATAGATATGAATTCTAAAATTACTCGGAAACCTACTTTTCTCCCACTAACTTCCTGAAATATAACGGCAACATTAATTATCTTTCAAAACATGATCATTAAATTTATCAAAGTGTCATCAACTCATTCATTGTCTTAGGAAAAAACCCCAAAAAAACACTGGGATATTATCAAGCTGGACTTAATATAAGGCCTAGTAAATAAAACGTATTATTCCAGTATTCTATGTATTACATATTAAGAAGGTAATGAGTAATTGCTAAAATATTACTTTAGAAAAATACAGTGTGCTTGCTATTTTCATAAAACCATCTGTTTTAATTTAATGACATGTTTAAGTATGCATGTAGGTTGTTCATGCCTACCGTCCATATTCAAATCAGGTTTTGTGATTTTATATCGGAATAGATTATACTTCTAAAGACAGGCTTAAATTTGCCAACCAACGGCTGGGCACACCTTGTCCCATATCAGATCTTGAGGAGTCGAACATCTGCAATGCATAGAAAAATATTTATACCAAAAGAACCAAAAGAATTCGCACAATAAGTAGGTTTCAATGCGCACAGTCAATTAGTATTTTTATGGAAAGCAAATCACACTTTATATAGAATTTCATGTCTTCTGTAAGAATCCTAGTGCCTGTAGGTAATACTTCACGGAAGCTATGTATATTAATTCAATTTGTATACTTAGAAAAGTATGTATAATAACAAGCACTAAAGAATATGCTAAAAGCTTGTAGATATCGTTTCTTTAAATAGAGTATATTTTCTTTATTATGTATTAGGTCTTAAAGGAATGAGCAAAAATACTAATGTGATCTTTTTAATTTTTACCTTTGCAGATGTATTTGTAAGTGTAATAGTTTAACTACACATAGATATATAAGATTACTAAGCTGTCACATAAAATATTCTTAAAAAAATATAAGATGTTAGCCTTGTACTGTATCTGTGAGCGTGCTTAAATGTTAATGATATTGTATAAAGAGGAAGTAAATAGTTGTAATTTTAAGATATGTACAACCATATATATGTAGGAGGTTACCGATATCCTCAAAAAATTGATTTAATATATATGATTGTATATAATAATCCTTACTTTAGGCTAACTAATGGGCTTATAGTTATTTGTGATATATATCCGTATCAAATCTATAATGGCTATTGCATGATCAATGTTGACAAAAGATAAATATATTTGCAGGACAGACAAATTTTCCAATGTCTAACTTGTCAAGGAATAAAATTCACCTGAGTTAAATATTTTCGATAAAGCAGGTTGTGAATAAATAGGCGTGAAGGATTCAGAAACATTGGTGTATCATAATCATTACACTTTATAATCCTTCAAAGCCTCAAATTGTCTTATGTCATTTCATTTTAGGTAATTAATTTATTGTAATACTAAATCTATTGTCACCTACCATTTTCCATACATTATTATAGTGCAATGCATTAATGTACTTAAATAATTGTACAAATTGAATTTTATTTTTGTATTATAAAACAGATCTTTACTAATGCATCTTATTCTTATGAGTTTCTGCAATTTCTTTGACAGTTTCAAGTCACACTCAATCATATATTCATCGAATATTCCTTTTTATGATAAATAATATGATGATTTTTCTTGCGTAGTTGAGAAACATTTCTTCATAATTACGTACATGATATTGATAGTTGTCTTCTCAGTAATGGGTTCTAATAAGTATCAATAAATAAAAACTAAAGCAAAGAACATATTTAGGTAAATATTTTAGTTATAATATGTTTTTTGTTTGAGAACAGTTCTTTTTTTGTTCTCATATATATATATATATATATATATATATATATATATATATATATATATTTATATATATATATATATAAGATATATTAATTAAACAATAATGAAATACATTTTTTAAAACATTGCAAATGTTGATTCTAAATAACAAGAAAAATAAGCAGCGTATAACGAAATTGAAATATTCAGACTTTTGTAGTTAATACACCTTCTGAGTATTATATTTGCTCAATAAATTTCAGTTTTAACAGTTTTTCATAAATTTTAAATGAATTCGCTTGGTTATTGTAGGAAAAATATAATTATAAATGAACTACAGTGGAGTCTCGAATATACGAATGTGACAGTGAATGGAAAATGTTTTATATAAGTGAATAGTACTAGGTTTTGTGGCTATTTTAAAATAAAATAAATTCTTCATGAAAAAAAGTCACAATTTTATTGTTTGTACATATTATGTTGTTAGATAACATTGTACATTATTATATATTGAAGTTTCATTTCATGAAACTCTCATCGATTTCTTTCCTCTTAACGATAATAGTTGGAAGGATTGACAAAGGCAATTCCAACCGTTTAGCTATGTCTATTTTTATTTGGTTGGGGTTGTCATCAACTTCTTTCAGGATTTTTATTTTGTTTTCAAGCGAAAGTTTTGTTCTTGTTTTTTTTACTCTTTTCAAAAAATAATAGGACAATAGAACACGACTACTAGAATGACTACTGTATAGAGAACTTAAGAACGAGTGAATGGAGGGGGATGAATCACTGGCAGTGCAGTGTTATTAGTGCGGAAACAAAGGAAATCACACAAGGTAGAGTGGATAGAACTCAGCTGGATTACTAGAATGACGAGGAAGAACTGAGATGAGTGAGAGAGAGAAACTGGTGGGAGTAAGTCACTGGTAATTTTGTAATCATTTCGTTGAAAAGCTGTTGTCTCTTCGTTTAACTGAATAGTATTTACACCAGGGGTACAAATTAGCTTTCGTGTAAGTGGAGATTTTGTATAACTGAATATCTCAAGTGAATAATTCAATACACAGGATTAAATGGAGTTTCGCCGGGGAACAAAAAATTCTTTGTATAACTGAATGTTTCATATAAGTGAGACTCCACTGTATCTATTAAAGATAGCTGAACATGTTGAGTAAGTGAAGCTCTCTTACCGGAAACATGATTGCTATGCTAATATGGTAGCATTTTTAAAGAACAACATCGTTGTTCAAACTTCACAACCCTGTAAGTAAATTTTTAGAGAAATTGAGTTATAGGTATCTTTAGAATCCTTATTCTCTCCTGAACATGATGATACTAGAAAAAATAAAATAATAAAAAATCGATAGAGGTCGCTAAAATTGACTCTATTACTTCCGCATAAAAAAAAAGAAGCACAACCGCTTATCTCTCTCATCTATTTAAAGCCAATCATGCAAATTATTTTTCATTTAAATGTTACCGAACATATGTGCTTAGTCGGAAATTATTGTATACTTATAATTTACAAGTTAGAGATCATTATAGTTTTATTTTAATTCAGTTTTAAAACTCCCCTGAAAAGTTGGGAAAATTACTTACAGGGATGTGAAATTCGAGCGGCGATAATTTAATTTGACTTCGTCCGGAGAAACGGGAAAGGAAGTGTTCTCACCAAAATCCTAACATTCTGTTTTAGCACTCGATGAGTTTTAAAATGTTTAACTAAATTTTAAAAAATACATTTGTAATTTAATGAAATTGTAGCCAAATTAAGATCCCCTTTGCTTTCTTCCATATTTTTTTTTGTTAATTTGGGTATTTTAAAAGTTTCTTAAAAGTATTAGTTGAAGGCATAGGGGAAGTCCTTTTTAGTATCTTTGAAAAATGCATATTAGTTGTAATGTGAGTCTTTTAAAATTTATTTTTTTGAATAGTTTTATTCTTTAATCTTATTATATTAAATAAATAATTCTTCGGGAAGGCTCAAACTTCCGGCCTTCACATTATGCGCACTTAATAATGTTATTATAGCTAATTATTTTAATTTGTTTTTATTAAATTGTTATTCAATATTGTAAAACATTCCAATTTATAAGAAATGATAATGTACCTGTATTCCCCATAAATATCTTTTATATGTAAGTTAATACAAATGAAAAAAATACATATCTATGAAGCTGTAATAAATTGTCAAACTACTTATAGAAGACTTTGACTCAAAATGATCAAGGAAATATGATTAATTTTTTGTGTATATATAAATAGAGGCATTATAAAAGCGTTCATAAACGCTGATTGTTGCTCGATTAGAAAGTAGATGAAGATATATTGTATATAAGTATTATACATTTTATACTCTAAAACTGTAAACCAACCATGCAACCTAATTTTATATAAACTGTGTATAATAAATTATTTTGAATATAGAATTTCGGCTTATTCAGGCTAAATTTGCAAACTAATACTTTTCTTCACAAAATTTATTTTTATAAGATTAATATTTATTTTATTTAGGGCACATTGAAAGAAGAATCATAGAAAAAATAAGTCGGATAACGTGCTCAATAATAAAAAAGAAGATTTCAAAATAATTTGAATTCTTAACTGAAATAAAAGTTGTATTTAATCTTGGACTTCTTAATTGAAAGCTGTTGTAAATAATTCTGAACCGTACAAAGAGCACTTATACAATTGAAGTTTGAAATGCTCAATTTTGTAAATGAACTTTTGCAGTTTTATCATATGGATTGGTTAATATGCTCTAAAGTGTTACTGGAAATTTCTCTCACCCCTCCCCCCAATGTAATGACATATTATCTAAATTTTTACATGAAAGTTTAAGGATTCAAAAGAAAAGAAAGCTCGGATTAAGCAAGCTATTTTCTATATGAAAATTTTCATATATTTTATTCTAGTGAACATTACTATTTTTTTAGATATATGAATTTATGTAACTCTTGTTTTATTCATGTGTTAATTTTCATTCTCCGTACTGATTTGATTTCTGCTATCAATAAATTAAGGGCTGGTTTGTTGATTTCGTTGAATTAAGAATACAAAACTACTGATGCATTTATTAAGCATTTGATCCAACTAAGAATTGCACTTATTTTGTCTTCAACAGACCAAAGAGGATACACAAGTAAGTTAGTTTTACTAGACTGATTAAATGGAGAGTTTTTGGTCTTTTTTTTTTAATCAATGATTAACCCTTATGAGATGGCAACCCACACGGACCTTAGATGCCGGTGGAGCGTAGCCCGTTTCACCCTCCTGGTTCCACAGGACTGCATTAAAATAGCTGTGGTCTCCACCAGCTAACTCTTCTCATTTCTCATAATATGCTTTCGTTATTTCATTCTATAAAAAGTTGTATGTCATAATTTTCTCATTATGGAATAAGGACCAGTCAACCATTGGCTTAAAGACTTTTTTTTTAATTTGAAAATTTGTTTTTAATTTTTTTAAAACATTTTTGAAATTATTTTTCCTTAAAATGATATCAAGTCAAATATCTCAGCATTGGTATAATATCTACAGAACATGATTTCTATGTACACATTGACTGTTAAAACACAAATAAGGCCCTTAAGAGGGATCTGAACTACGGAAACAGGACTGGGTAGCAGAGGGAAACCTCTATTTAATAGGTTCATATTGGCTTCTTAATGACTCTAGTAGATACTAAAGTGACTAGGGCTTAAAAAACTTACCACTAGATATCGCAAAAAGCTGTCATAGTGGTTGCTTTCTGTCCCAAAGCGAAGAAATGGCCTTGTCACAAAAGTGGCTATCAGGCCACGGGGCATGACAGCCCGTTGTCGCGAAAGTGGCTATCAGTCCACGGGGCATGACAGCCAGTTGTCGCAAAAGTGGCTATTAGTCCACGGGGTATGACAGCTCGTTGTCGCGAAAGTGGCTAGCAGTCCACGGGCCATGACAGCTCGTTGTCACGAAAGTGGCTATTAGTCCACGGGCCATGAAAGCCCGTTGTCACGAAAGTGGCTATCAGTCCACGGGTCATGACAGCCCAATGTCACGAAAGTGGCTATCAGTCCACGGGGCAGGACAGCCCGTTGTCACGAAAGTGGCTATCAGTCCACGGGCCATGACAGCCCGTTGTCACAAAAGTGGCTATCAGTCCACGGGCCATGACAGCCCGTTGTCACGAAAGTGGCTATCAGTCCACGGGGCTTGACAGCTCCTTGTCGCGAAAGTGGCTATCAGGCCACTATGCAATCATATATCAGGCAATAGTAAAGGTCTTCGCCGCCCTCTCTTGTTCCGTTTAAAAAAAATCAGAAGATAATAGACAAAAAAAGAATTTCACATTAATAAATATTAATTAACTCTAACCAATTTTATACTTTTTTTAAAAAAATTAGGGTGCGTCGACTGCTATGGTCAATGGCACCATTTTATACTTATTATCTACTTTTTTTTTTATAAGGACCTTGTTAAACCAAACTTCATAAAACCTGATATCGCTAACTTTGCTGCATAATAGGACATTATTTTTATTTAAAGAGAGATTTCCAGAATCCTTTTCTAGCATTTTTTAAAACTAGCAAGTTTTTTAATTGTTCGATTAATCAGGAAAGAAATTTGAAGTATCTGTGATTTCACTTAACTGAATATAACCACACTTTTTCTGTCATTTTATTATGATAAAAAAAAAGCAAACATTTTATGAAGCCTAAAACAACTTTATGTAATACTGCCTCAGACAAAGCCACTGAGGGGCTAATACTACATAAAAAATAGGATAACAAAAAATCGATATTGCTGGGTTTGAATAGGTACATATCAAAGCTAATAACTTTGATATTTATCTTAATTGTATTATACAAAGAGTGAGACAATAAGGAATATGCATGTTTTATACAAAAGAAGTACAATAAAAACGTATTTAAACTTTTATAACTTATTTTTCTTGAGAAATAAAATTATCATAAAAAAAGTAACTATTTAAAATTTCTTACTTATAAATATAAAATATATATTTGCAATTTTATATATACAATAATATATATATATTAATTCAATCTACAATTTAAAACCTTATAAAATATTTTAATACAACATTCATAGCAAAATTGAAATGCGAATTGAATATAAACGATTTTATAGAAATAAATATAAGAATTAATTAGTTTGTATGGTTGGTTATGTAGGGGTAGAGTTAGTGAGCTTCTGCTTGGCCTACGTACTCTCCCATGTTCTATGTCGGAATGTAGTAAAGCTTGGGATATATGCTCATCTTCTCAAGCCAAACCTTGTCTTAACTCCTCTATCGACCATCATCAAACCTCTTGGAAGCCCTTTAATCCGATACTCCCCTAACCTCCATTTCCAAATCATCTAGAATAGATTTTACATGTTTAGTATTAAATGTACAGCTTTTATAATGTTGATTAAGTGTACATTAGTGTTTAATATATGTCACATTGTGTGTTTAGAAAACAAAACAAAAAAAAAAAATAATAAGAAACATAATAGTAAATTGCTGTTCATGTAATTAATGTAAATAAGTCCATGTTCAGCTTAAAGAAATTGTATATTCATCTCTTTAGTCTCATTATATTTTTATACTTTCCTGTTATAATTATTATAGGTGTTTTGCATCTCTTCCTTTTTTTCTATTTATTTTATTTTCCTTTCGTGTTTTATATTGTTACCTTGCATTTCTTCGTGTATTAAGAATGGATAAAAAGAAATGAAATAAGAGAGAAATGTATGTAAAGATATTTGCTATTTATAGAACGATGACATATCATCTTAAGTCCAATACATATCATTTTATGTGATAGAATTGAAATAAATATAATGGATTAGAATAAGATTCTTTAAAATGTATTTTAAAAAGCTTATATCAAAATATTTTCATGTGATAACAACATCATAATTGTGACCACACTTTTCTTGTGAAATCTCTTTTATAAGGAATGTATTTTTTATTTATTATTATTTTTTTTTTTGTCTTCTTCTTTGAGATATATTTAAAATGAAACCAGCCAAATCCATTTTCAAAACTTACTACTTACACATTGTTTAAAATGATAAGTAAATCTATCAAAATTAACAATTTATTGTAGAGCCCATGACATATGAGTCGTGCTAAGGACAAGCCAGACCAGATTTAAATAACAATGACCGATTGAGAAAAAAAAAAAAGTATTACTTCATAGAATAATCAACTCCTTTGACTAGGTTTAATAAATCAAACATACAAGCTTCACACTAAATTCAAATATTGGCTTACGTTTAAGCGAGTGTGATATGGAGCGAAACAAACTACACATAACCCAATGGCTGAGACAAAAACACTTCTCTGAACATCATAGAACGGCAAAACGATCAAAGTTCACTTTTGTTTACTCCAAAGCCTTATGACCTTCAGACTCTATCACTCTGACATATTTATATGTCATGCTAAGCACTAAAGAGTTAATAATTAGGCTCTACAGACCAGTAATAACTATCTCTATTAATAAACCTTCAATTAGTTTTTATTGTATATATATATGCCGATGGTTCTTAAGCAACCTTGCTTAATTGTCATAATCCTCTTTTGCTCTTGGATTTTCTGGATATTTTATTGAGCATTCTGATTCCATAAACCCTTAAGCAGCCATTCTTGTTCCGATTTGCAGTACGACTTGTGGTTCATCCGGAAGTTGGATCGTGAATGGGCTCATTGGATTGTTGGGAGTCTATTTGTATGAGTCGGAACATTTAGAGGGACGTCTCGAAGGTCCGAAATCTGACTGGCGATGAAGTTGGAGCATGAGTGGCGGACTCGAATCAAAGTCGTCCTACTTACCTCAGTCAGTGCTTGACCTTAGGGCATCTTCGTTCTGCACTCGATACATTTTTTGGCTCGTGAGCTACGTTCACTGTTCTGAAATCAGACTGGGACTACAAATTACATAGCAAGTCGGAGCGTGAGTGTAGTCGACTATCCAACTAGTAGTCGTACTGCAAATCGGAACATGAATGGCCTGTTTTAGACATTTCGTTCTATTCGGGAGGATTATTTAAAATTTTCTAGCTTAACTGATTAAATTAATTTATTGTTCTAATCAATGAATAATAGCCACAGATTTATCAAAAATTCTTGTAGGTTTATGGTCAAGTAAAATTAAAATCATATCATTGTTAATAATTATTATTATTAAACCAAGATATTATAAATTAATTAAACTCTTTTAGACAAGGTTCCATTCAGATTTGCAGCTTCTGGACAGGACAAATATTAGTATTATATTATTTATTACTCTGTGGAACGATTGATTAATTGTAACAATTTTTTCACAAAAGAACATAATTAATAGAAATAATTATTAGTTTGATGTCATTTATTTGCGAGTTAAGAATATTAAACTTAGATTCATCTGAAAATGCTAGGAGGTCCGGTGCCCGTGAATGCTAACACCTTAGTTGCAATACATGTCTCCCGAGACATGTAAGGTGTTTTCTTCACGTACAAGGGAATTCCAAGTATGCACCCCTCTAGTGCAGGGAATATCACTTACATGACTCTGAGAACATTTTGTTCACATTTATTTGTGAGTTGTGAAAATAATTTAAAGTTTAACAAATTTTGCTTGTTCATAAGTTTCCGGATTATAGCTTTATTAACTTGATTAGGGGCATTCAAAGTATTTATAATATTTCCATTCAAATTTTAAATGGTTTAAAGAAAAATTGAGTGGCTTGTTAAGAAATGGCAAGGAAATTAGGCCGATGGCCCTAAAGGCTGCATCTTGAATTGTCGAGGGGCGATAGCAGGAAAACTTATGATATTGAGCCACAGCACTTATTGTGGGAGCTTGGCTTTTTTAGAAGAGCCAATGTAAGAAAATTGTTATAATAAGGCCGATCATTTAGAGCTCCCCTACAAGCATATTGTCATTATTTGGCAATTGAACACCAGCAATTTTTGGAATTTTTTCGGTTAAATCAAAACTTAATGTTATTAACTGACAAAAAAATAAAATCAGGCTAATCTTTTTTTTTTATTAATTATGTTCTTCTTTCGTTCTGCTGGAAAAGTTTTACTATTCTAATGGTAGTTCTTTTTTGTGTGTGTTTATTGGCGTATCAACAATTTGGCTATTAATGCCAGGCTATCTACAGGTTGCCGCCCTTTTATAATTTCAACGGTACGAGTTCGGTTGCCCATTCAGGTACTGGCCACGCCCGACATTGCTTAACTTTGGGGATCAATAGGAACCGGTGCATTCAACGAGCTTTGACCGTTGGCCGTAATGAAAGTTTATGCATGTTAAGAAATATTTGACCTGTCCAGAACCTTTCGACTACTACTGTTAGTAAAAGTAATAAATCTTTTTATTTCATCCGATTAGCTATAGTTTATCAGAATAAAAAAATGTTCGCTCAATTAATTGTATATCCTCTCATAAACACTTGGTAGAATATATCTGTGAAATACCTCCTTTTTGCTAAAGCAGTATTTGCTGAATACTCTTCACATTAGCCATTTTTCTTTTATTTTTTTACTCTAGACAAACACTTATACTAGTGTATACTGTCCTGAGACTTCTTTGGCTCTAATTTATTAAAAGAAAACGTTTATATTTCTTGAATTCTCCCTTTATTTTCTCAAATTTAATTGATTTATTTATAGCCATTAATTTACAAATTTTTTGCTGGAAAATGTTTGAATATTTAGTCATTCTTCAAAAGATTTTCTCATATTCCACATACATTGGCCATATTTACTTTAAAGGAAGTTCAAGATTGATGCTCGTTAAATCTTTGTTCTTAATTTTTCTAAATTTTGACGTTATTTTAATCTTGGTATTTTTTTTTAATGACAGGGTAGGTGAAACAAAAAAATAAAACTCAGTAACCAATATGTATATTTGGTAAACAATGAGTTGTAATAGCAGTTATGAAAATGGATCTGAGTTGTTGGCTGAATGATTCTTCTCAGTACCACATGCTGAGATGTGCATTATATCTATATAATTAGGCATTTCATTAATAATATCATTAAATATGTTCTACTATTTCAAATATAATTAATGATACCAAGGATTCCTCACTCCCTTCTTCATAATGTATTAAAGATTATGATGTAAATTTCATTTGTTTGAAAAGTAATTCTTAAAAATTTGCTAAAAAAATTGTAACTTTTATGTACTTCACAAGTTGTTTTTGTTATATACCTTTCTGTTGTTTCTATTATTTTCTGCTGAGAAATAAATGATGTTAATGAGATTTTTTATTTTTTGCTGACCTCAAATTATTTTCTTCTTTTCAGAATGTCACCATAAGTGCTTCCCATTTTAAACAATTAGATGCGGGTGTTTGAAATTTCGGACAAAAATGCACTTTCTGATTCTAGTATCCTACTTCAAAAATTCATGAACTATGTTTATTCAGACAAATAAGATACATTTACTGAACATAGAATCATCAGTTTCAAAAACAGTCACACAAAACCTCTTTTGAATTAACCCTTAATTAGTGTCGTTGGGTCATATTGACCCGAATGTATTTGTTTATTCGACCTTTGCCCTTTGAAATCTTTGTATTTCAATAAATATTATTGTTTATTACTATTTATTTAAATTACTTTACCCCCAAAAAATCAATTTAAACTTTGAAAACAGAATTCAATGCTCCAAGTTATATATATATATATATATATATATATATATATATATATATATATATATATTTTTTTTTACTGGGCACCGACATCTGAGGCATTAAGCGCCGACATTCAATGTGCAGTGACGAATCCTCTCAACGAGCCGTGAGATGAGAAAATTCCTGCCGCCGGTGGGACTCAAACCCATTATCTTGTGAATCTAAGGCGTTAGCCACTAGACCCATTATAATTAATTAAATTGGTAAGTTCATAGATATTTTATTTAAAAAGTGTAACTAAAGTAGAGTTTCTATCCATCTGTTTTTTTTTTTTTCATAAATTTTCCATGCAGATGGAATGAGTGTTCTTTGAAAATTGTGAAATTTTAAGATTTCCGTATGTTGCTTTTCTACAAAAGCATTTGATTGAAATGTCAATGTTTTGGCACTCAATCAATGTGTAACCTATATATATGTATATATATATATATATATATATATATATATATATATATATATATATATTGTTTTTTATTTTTTTTTTACGGCGCATCGACATCGAGGCCATTAGCGCCAACATCCAACAAGGAATTTTCTAAGCAAGCCATGAGATGAGAAAATTCTTGCCGCCGGTGTGAATCGAACCCACCATCTCCCGTTTGAGAGTCTATGGCGTTAACCACTAGACCACGGGGAGACCCCTAGTAACCTATTATTTGAAAATATTAGATTTTTTGATTAAATGTTTTTAGTTTCAAAGTAAATCAAGAAAAAATATCATGGCTGAAATTTCACTTTTACATTTGGCCAAATTTAGACTATTCAAACCACAGGTCTACTTGGGGGATAAAAGAGTTTCAAAACTCCTGAAAATTTTTTAAGGCTACTTTGCATAGCCAAATAGTTGTTTTTACTAAAGTCATTTCAACAATATTTTGTGGTAAACTTCCTTTAATCCGGCAAGTTCGGGACTTGAAGTATACCGGATTATCAAATATTCCAGATTATCGGATGTATGTCGAAACAAATGGATAGAGATGAAAATTAAACAAAATTTAGACTATAAGACTAGTAAATATTTAATGTAAAATGACTACAATAAAATTGCACACTGTTAGAATTCAAAAAGGTATGTATACATAATTGATTATTTTAACTGTCCCATTGAGCAAGATGGTCTCAGTCGAGCGAAAACTATAAACTGAAAGGGCAACAAGTACGTATTTGATCAGAGAGAGGGTTTCTGGGAATATGTCTACAATCCCGCAGGACATCACAGGGTTGTTGGTGTGGGGATTTTGCGGAATTGATGCATAAGAACTGAAGAGGCACACTTTTCATGTTTGACCTTGACACCCCTGCCCTACCGGATTATCAAGCGTGCCGGATTAGAGGAAGTTTACTGTGTCAAAATTTCATAATTTTTGTACAGTTGATCTTGGATTTTGTTGTTAGAAGCAGAACATAACACTCAAAAGGGCCAGATAATGATAACTTTTACCTAGAGGAGTGTTATAGGCCATCTTAGCTACCATTTGTCACCAAGAAAACATTACTGAAGAAATATCTAAATTTTGAAAGATTTTATTTTTTAAAGTGAAATATATAAACAATTGTGTCCAAGAAGACTTCATAGCCTTCAAATAACACTTTTCCATCTAAGTTTAATATATTATTTGAATAGGCGGAAGGTCATGCTTATATAAAAAACTCGTCAACTTCACTTTATATGCTTTTTTTTATGCTCTACACGTTTTGCGTCTCTTGATGCCTCTTCAGGAGCAACTTAATCCTATATACATAGATTTAGCCTTAGCTACGGAAGACCTTCCACAGGTAAGGGGGTCCATACAGTATAGACGTGGCCCTACCTGTGGAAGGTCTTCCGTAGCTAAGGCTAAATCTATGTATACAGGATTAAGTTGCTCCTGAAGAGGCGTCAAGAGACGCGAAACATGTAGAGCATAAAAATAAAGCATGTAAAGTGAAGTTTACGAGTTTTTTTTATATATGCATGACCTTCCGCCTATTCGAATAATATATTGAAAGAAAAAGGTTTTCTATGTATTGAAAGTTTAAGTTTGTCTCTTACTTGAAAAGTTAATTTGTTGACATGCTGTTCATCGAGGGCCTATGCCCTATTTGAATAATATTTCTGCCATTATTTAGGATGTATGGGTTTATTCCTAGCCTGGTATTTGTTTGGATTTTTTCTTACAAAGTAAAAAAAAAATAAAATTTAAATTTGCTAAAGTTGAGTTCTTTCTCATAAAATCTTTCACCAATGTAATGTACACATTTTCTTAGCATACTTTCTTTTATATCAGACAGTCTATCATACTTGTTTTAGGGAAACCCATAAGTTGGGACATACAGTACTCACTTTTGTTAGAACATATATTTGATATATTCAGTATAAAAATAATTACAATAACAGTAAATTATTAAAAGTAACAATTTTGGACTTTTAATATTATCATTTTTTTACATCAGGTAAACATAGTAGAAAAATAATTTCATACTAAAGTATTAATAATAATGACCAGCCATCATAGTAAATTTAAACTATTTAACTGTACAACATGACACTCCTTTTGGCACTACTTAATACTAAATTAACAATCGTATTTAGAAAAAAACAACACTGTACTCTTAAAAATCCATTCACAATTGTAAAATATATTTACACAGTAAAAACCTATAGCACCCTAACACCTACACTAACTAGACAAAATATATAATAAACATCGACCTTATAATAGAATTAAAAAAGGTAATATAAGGGATGTTCATTAGGTACTTTATCGTTGAAGGCACATTTACATCTTAAATCATAAATTAATTCGTTCTAAATACAATTATGTACACAAAAATACAATGTCTTAAATTGAAAGACAATACAGGAATTAGATTAAAATAAGAAGTACTACATAAAAGTAGTTGACAAGACTTCTTTTCCTGTTCTACAGTAAAATTTTACCTTACTGTAAAGGCATATCATAAATTACATATTTTAACTAATATAATACAGACCACTACAAGAGTACAGATGTTGTTATTTTCATAAATTAATTCTTTTTTTTTTTCAACATCCTCCTTACGGCAAGATAGCAGTTTAACCATAAGGCAAGTTACTCTTCTCATGGCAAGTCTTGGTCCTAGAAAGTGAAAAAAATTAGTGCGATTATTTTTTTTAATGTCAAGTAGATATGACTATCAACATAAGTATATGAACTATTGCTTTCAAATTTTTTAAACTATTTAACAAAGATGTGATATTGTGGGAAGTAAATTTATATGTATAAAATAAAGGAATTGTATGTAAATCACATAGTATCATCCCATTTTATGATATCTTTCTTATTATTTTTTTAAATTTAATTTTTAATGGCAATTCAACCACTTTTGGGTAATTCTGCTTTGAGGACAAAGACAAAGCTCGATGGCCAGCGGGAGGCAGCCCGGTCAAGACCGAGTAGAGCCCCTCTCTACCAGTTCTACAACTTTCTGATTCATACATCTAACACCAAATCCATCCTTTAAATTTTTTTTGTATGACTGCCTGTTTGTGCAACAACATTTGGTCTCTTTTAGTCTCAGTTGTGGCTAATGGTAAACTTTTGAAATATTTCCCGTATTTCTACATTTCCTTGAGTAATTTTAAATGACAAACTTGTTGTACCGGGGTCACTAAAGACTGAATGTGGTGATTAAGGAGGGATAGAAAACACAGCGTAGCCTTACAGCTGGCTCCGTTAACTACTGTCATTGATTAGACTTGACACAGAGAAAGTGTGTTATTTCCTAATAACAAAATGAGAAAGTCCTAACTTTGTTTGATTTTTTTTAATTTTTACACTCTGACTGGTGTGTTAGCAAGTAATTATTTGAACCAAACAGTGTACAAATTTTCTGTTTCCGTTTCCTCAAATGTTCTTTACACACCTGTCAATGGTGGATACATCAGCTAGTTAAAACTAAAGTACACTCAACATTGGATTTCTAATAGCTTTCAATGTTTAGGCATGAACAAAAGGCATTACCCCTGCTTGGCTAGAAAAGGTAACCTACAGACAATCCGTTTAAAAAAAAAAAAACTGTTTTATTAAAAAACGGGAATTAAAATTTAAATAGGAGCAAAAACTAAGCAGATTCTCAGCAAGGCAACCATTAAACCAATATTATATTCCACTTATTTATAATACAGATTTTTTGGACTGAACCATCCTTTTTTAGCCAGGATAGAGCTGATGCCTTCCCTTTTTTAAACAAAAGCCACTATCCCTTGTGGGAATCAAACCTTGGCTTAGTGTGATAATGCCTTAACACTCAAAACCACCGAGTATCCATTCATATATTCATATTAAATGTTTACCTCTTGGAAAATGCAGTTTTCACTCCATCACAATGAGTCAAAATTTGAAATATCACTCCCATTGCTCTGCAATAAAAGGAAACTTATATTAATGTCTTTGTAAATTATGTAACTATTATTTTTATTAGGAATATAGTTTTATTGTTATTTATAGATTTATATTTTAGTTTTAAAAATTCAAATGGTAATAATTACTTAAAAGTAGTGATGTTGTAGAATGAGCAATCTCAATTGATTACTACTAATCTAAATTCGATTGGTAGAAAGGTTCTAAAGATATGACAACTTATTCATGTTCTATAAGGAATACAATTTGGTAATTCAATTTCAGATGCTTCATTTCAAGTTCAGGTGTCCTCTGTGTAGAGGAGAACAGCTGATATTAGAAACCTTTGTTGCAAATGCAGATGAGATCTTGAAACAGCGCCCCATGTGCTGGGTAGTTGCACAAACAGTATCCTTCTGGTTACTCAAAGATACCAGAGTGTGAAACACAGGCTGAATGTTCTTTTTGAGGATAACAACATTGCCATGGATCTATACGCCATTGGTGAGCATGGTTCTAGTTATAAAGGCTTAGCCGTCTTTTCTCAAAAACAGTAAAAAACCAAACTAATCATAAGGTCCATAAACTGTAAAAGAAAGCGGATGTACTAAGAATGCTTAACCCTTACGCTACTACGGACTGATATATCAGTCCAGTGGTTACAGTGCCCTGGGTGCTACGGACTGATATATCTGTTCAGCTTCTTTTGCGCTTGGCTGCTACGAGCTATAGAAGCTGAAGTCTGTCAGTAGAAGCTGAAGTGTCCTTCAAAGCCGATAGGGGGATAGGATTTCACATACATCACGTTAGCTTCCAACTACTCAGCCTACCTGTACATATACCTGCTCCCTCTCCTTTTTTACTGCCGAAAACCGCTGTTTTTCTTTACCGTGAATTTACTTTGCATATTTCTCCAGTATATTATGAGCTTTTCAAGTGAATAATTGTAGGTAGTTGGTAACAGCTTATTCAGTCTTCATTTATTTTATATTAAATTTTTGTTGTTGTAGAAACGTTTCGGCTATAAGCCATTTTCAATCTAATTATCTGTGAAATACAATTGATCATACTGGTTAGGATATTAAGTTAAATAATAAACATAAAAATCAGAATATACTAATGTATCAACAGCTGACCTGTATGATTTTGCATTATTTTTTATAATTATAATCTTCAGATTATGTGCTTGGAAATGAAATTTCCTCCTCAAACTAAATATCATCAACTTTACAAGCACACAAATCATACAGGTCAGCTGTTGATACATTAGTATATTCTGATTTTTATGTTTATTATTTAACTTAATATCCTAACCAGTATGATCAATTGTATTTCACAGATAATTAGATTGAAAATGGCTTATAGCCAAAATGTTTCTACAACAAAAATTTAATATAAAATAAATGAAGAGTGAATAAGCTGTTACTAACTACCTACAACATCTTAGTTTTCAACTTAGGATCTATACATATATGTGAATAATTGTGTTTGTAAATATTTTGAAGAAAATCTATTCTGAACAATTGTTAGAACTTTTGATGGGTGTGAGCAAAATGAAGAGGAGTTTTCTTCAGATGACGATGAGGGTTCTGATAATGTATCCCAAAATGTTTCTGTTGGCGAAACACCTAGAACAAGTGGAATGAAAAGTACAAGAGAATTATCTTCCGTCGAAGCATCGTGTGACGAATGTATTCATCACTCGGGGCACTCCAGACGTTAGGCTATCCCGCACCAACATAACATCTAGTCCTTTGAGTATTATGCAGCCTAAAGGTTAGAATACCATTAAGAGAAATTAAAAAAAAAAAATATATTGAACAAACAATTTTGTGATTTGGCGCAAGAGGGATAATTCAGAATACCATGTGCTTCTACCTGGAAGTACTAGGTATCAATTAAAACCTTCCTACTCTGGCTTAGTGAATATTTATTAAATCACTAGGCATATACCAATATATTTTTGGACATTCAATGATATCTCATCTTTCCTTTGATTTTAGATATTTAACGTGGTAATTTTGCTCAAGGATTCATGATATAAGAATTGAATTACTTACTCTTGCAGGTTTAAACAGCTGGGATTGGGGCATGATAAATGTTGATCCTATATCCCTTTCGACCATTGTGTGACTGTCCTGTAAAATTCATAAAATAAAATTTAAAAAAATAATTGACGTATGATAGATGACTGTTATACAAAGTAAAAATTTTCAAATATTATGTCTGTCTTTAATAAAATAAATGCTTAATTGACCGAAGCATGCTTTGTAAAAGAAGTAATTATTATATTGTGATTAATCTGTTGTTTTTGTTTACTATGAATTAAAAATGTAAAAAGCATTTTTAAATTGGTTGAGCTCTATAAATAAGGAAAGCAATCAAATTAGTTCAATTTAAAGCGAATTAGATTCTTCCTTTTTTGAACAATAAAATGGCCTCTATACATGAATCACTACGCTACAATACATATGAATCCAGTGAGCAATATAGTGGCATAAAAGGTGGGGAAGGAGAAAAATTGGAATTATAGATAGTGATATTTATTTTTTTGTATACGTTTGTGTGAGTATAAAATCATTTTAAAGTTCCTTTTAAAACATTTATTGAATTACTATAGTGACTTTTTTTTTCAAATCTTTGAGTTTTGGATAAATCAAGTAGCCAGGTTGGGTTTAATAGTAAATTTAAATCCTAGTAGATTAACTACCCTTAGCCATATGTGATAATAAAACCGTCGGGTTTCAGAGAAATATGCTGTATTTCTAAAGCTTTTGCTCCATTTTTCTTGCTGTGGTGTGAAGATCTGTAGGAACTTAGTGACACACCCAAATGTAAAAAAAGGAGATTATGGGCTCAAATTCTTGGCCGACAAGTTACATTGTCTAAGCAATAAAGCTTTGAAAAACACCCTATTACAGCCTTTAGAGGGATGGAGGGAGAGGGGGAACATGTTATAAGCTCTGAGGATGATAGCAGGAGCTGCTGAAAACACTTAGTGCAAAAAATAAAATGTATCGTGAAGGAATTTGGTATTTTTCAACTTCCTGGAGGAGGGGGGTTTAAAATTAAATAATTTTTAGCATAGAAGATGCTTTTATTGTAGGGGGTAAACTCACAGAAATTTGTTACAAAAATCTATTATATCGGCATATAGTGATATACAGCCCACACCTTGGTGTTGAGATAGACTTGAAAATATCAAACCATCCATATAATTTTGACAGGTGATTTCAACTCGAATCTTAAGAAACCTGTAAATCGCTGATTTCACGGAGGAAAATTCTGGACTGCAGGTTTAGATGAAGCGATCAGCTCTGTCGTCTATTCGTGGCGCATCCTGCACCGATATTATTTTCACAAACCATATCGAAAAGATTGATTCGAGGAATTATCTAACCTACCACAGACCATTACTTCAAATGATTGTATTGAACAAGTTAAATGAAACATGCATTCATTACAAATTTGTATTGTAAATTATCTCCACATGTTAATAAAATAAAAATACACATTAGAAGCGTGTTCCATGTTTGGCAATTTCAGCTGTTAGGCCCAGAGTACTATTTTTTCTTTTTTTTTTTTTTTTTTTTTTTTTTTGTCTTATGCATTAAACAATAGTTATAACAAAAGGAAAATTGATAATCCTAGTATTTATAAAATAAGTACATACATCATTTTTATCATAATGAATCCTCAGACTCTTCGTTGCTGGATGTACGGTAGTTTCGTCATATGATCTAACCTCAGATACAGTCCTAAAATGAGAAATATTAAAATAAAATGAATCCCTAAAAGTGGTGAAAATATAAATATATTACAAGATAAAATAAATACTATTAAGCTTTTCTACCTTGCAAAGTACAAGAAAAGCATCCATACCACTAAACTAAGTCATGCAAGAATAGAAATTGAAAAGTAAAGTAAGAGTGTTAGAAGAAAAAGTGCCTTACAGCAAGTCAACTTTTGATGCGTCTAGGAGTTCTGCTTCAAGAGTTGGTGGTGGAGGGATATCCACTATGATAGAACTGTAATAAAAGTCGCCCTTAGAGAACATGCCAATAAAAAAATCATGCCATTGCAATGAAATTATTTACAATACATAAGAAATAAAAGCATGAAATTGGTTTGAGAAAGAAGAATTGAAAATACTGTGACTGAGATAAAAACTAATATGAAGAAATGTGCCATAATATTAAACAAATTTTCTCTTAAGGTTTGGATTGTTGAAATTTAGATTAGTGTGAGACTACTGTTTAATTTCATTCTGACTATGATAGTACAGAATAAGTTATAATAAATAAGTGCATATATTAATATATTTTGACATTGTGATTGAAAATAATGGACTATTTATAATTTAATCCTACTCTTTGTGTACTCATTTTATTCCATTTAATCTCTAGAGAGGATGCTAACCAATTTTATATTGAGCCTTAGTTTAATTTCTAAGGTTACACAAATGTAGATTTGTTTGAAAAAAGAAGAAATGAAGATTGTGACTTCCCTAAGTATTTTTTACTTAGTCAAAATATCTGATTCCAATACAAAATGTCTGTTATTTTAAATCGTGGGGACCCCCGAACAACAAAATGTGATTCCTAAATCATTTGAATATTTGTTGTTTTGAAAATAATGTTGAGAATAAAATATTTAACAGGTATATTTTCCTGTCTTAAGTATTACTTACCTATCAGCTGTCCGTATTGTACTAAACCCAGGTTGTCCTAGGTCAGTATGAGGTTCATTAATGAAGCACTCCTGAAGCTCTTTTGTCCTCCCCACAGTTGCTGAAACTTCAAAGCCTGCCGAAACCAATGCTCCTAAAGAAAACATATTTTTCTTTAAAAAAAACCTCTCGTGAATTAAACCTTTTCATCAAGCTTTTTTATATTGAGGAGACTTTTATACATTTTTCATTAGCCACAAAATAAATTTGAGCAATCTAAAATGGGACACCCTGTATATTTTCCTTCTGCTTTTCAGAAGTTAACAATAATTTAACATTGTAAACTCATTATAATGTTACCTGTTGAAGGCTTCCTGAGATGAGGAGAATGCGGCTTCTTCGGTGCTTGCTCCCTAGATGACTCCTGAGAATGATTTGTAGAATTACTTGGCTTTCTGCTGGTACACCTTGATCCCTAGAAATGACATAGAAATGGTCACATTATTCAATAATGATTGTATGTACCGTATGGAGTAATGGAACTCTAGAACAGAATGGTCATTCCTTGATGACAGCTGTACTGTGTTTTTATGACATAGTATAGCTGTCATCAGGGGCTATTGGGTTGTTTCCTTTTCTTGGCCTCAATTAAAATAAGATCACAAGGGATATTGCAATAGTCTTGCTGCCAACAGAAATTCTCATTTGAGAGCTAATTATAGCACTTGGATAACAAAAGCTTCACCTCTATAAATGTATCCATTTTGAGTAAAACTCACCACCGTCTGTAAGAAATAAGTCCTTTCTGATGAAGACTTGTACTGAGTAAAGATCCTTACAATGCAGCAGGAAATGCTGATGGTTTTAAGTTGAAAAGTATTTTTTTAATAAATAAATAAAATACTTCATAAATAAGAATAGAATTTCAATATTATTTTCACTCACTCTTTGGAAAACCCCCAATGGTATAAAAAAACCTTTTCATAAGATGAAAATTATCTCTTACGAGATTACAGTGTGCTGAATAGCCAGCAGATGATAAAATTGGGAAATACACTTCATTTCTTCTTATTGTTCAGGATATGACGTCTAAAAGTATAAAAAACACATAATTTTCTCAATCAAAGTTAATCAGCAGCCTTTTTATATAAAACAGGATATAGCACAAATATCAATAAGGGAGGTTCTACTGAAAAGCGATGTCCATTCTAAATACATATGATTGCACGTCTCATAAATAAAATTTATCTTTAAATTGTACTAGCTGTGCCCACGACTTCGTCCGAATAGTGATATTGGGCAGCACTTTTTGGATATATCTTTTGGTTTATTTTGGATTATAAACACAGTTGTTTAGGTATTTAAAAAAAATCTACTTTACAGTAATGCTTCTCTATACACAATATTAGACATATAGCCATCGGAGATCAAAGCAAGAATTGCTAACTCGTGACAGAGCCACATAAAGCTGACCGAGCGAAAAACAGTTCAGACTTAGGTCCTTTACATTGGCATAACTTTTGTATTTATGAACCAATTGAGGGTGGTACTCTAGCGCCTTCAATTTTCACCTCATCAACTTCAAATTTAGCTACAACTTCCTAATGATATCTGCTAGTATCAGACTTTTTTGATACATTGAATTATAATGATTTTAGGCCCGAATTTTTAATAGAAAATTAAAATTTGTTAAAAACTGTATGTACTTTACTAGATTTTACCTTCTTTCCAAATAATTTTAGTTTTTTTTTGTTTTAAATTAAAAATTACCACCAGCAGACTATTGCCCGTGAAGAAAAAAGAAAAGTCTTTCCGTTCGTCAGACGCACTGCTGGCATTTTGTTTTGGAAGAATTAAAACTTTTTTCTTGTTGATACTTTAACACCCCACATAAAAATTATGACAGAAAGAAGTGAAAAGTATTATTGATTAATTTGCTATTCATAAATTGGAGAAAATGACTTTGATTTTGATCACACAAGGAATTATTACCCCTTAATTAAAAAAACTTGAAAAATAAGTAAAAAATAGAGAACTTCAATAAAAACTAGAGTTACCTGTCTTTCTGGTGTAAGGTACTTGAGTAATTTTTGCTCTGGACCGAAGGTAGACATAGTGAGGAGATTTGATCCAGGAACCGGACGGTATTTGGCTCTTGGAATCATCACTGTGAGAGACCTGTCCCTCTGTTCTAGTGTACCCCCTCCGAAGCTGACTGGTGGTGAAGGAGCTTTGCTTGCTTTTCTGCATGGTTTCATCGGCCGCTCTATTCTTGGTGGCTGTGAAGAACACAACTGTTACTCCGATAAACATAACAACACAAAGAAAATAACAAAACAAAGATAAATGAGTACCTGGTTAACGAACGGAGGAGGATCTATACTAGCTTCACTGGCAGTGTCAACACTGATCATAGCTCTTTTATCAGGAGGTGGAGGTGGGCGCAATCTAAACCCTG
This sequence comes from Gonocerus acuteangulatus, assembly GCA_946811695.1. NCBI lineage: Eukaryota > Metazoa > Arthropoda > Insecta > Hemiptera > Coreidae > Gonocerus > Gonocerus acuteangulatus. The sequence continues at coordinate 107,105,729 of OX328124.1, read as the reverse complement.
GGGGAACGACTCTACGTGGTTTCTGTTTCATACAAGATAGTACGAGGCAGACAATGAGTAAAACTCCAAGGCTTAGACCAACGAGCACCAAAATCAACAAAAGGACTGTAAATTACAACACATTAAATAGTTACAGCCTAATCAACAGAATAAAAGTAAAAAAAAAAAAAAATATGTACTTTCTTCCAATAAATGAGCACAATTTACCTTTGAGGTTGATCTGGCAATACTGACCAGCATACCAATGGAAGCATTCACACATTTCATCCTCATCATTTCTTAAGTAACAGTTGCCATGGAAATTACATCTTTCACATCCTATCATGTCAGCTAGAAGGAATAAGAATAACAGAATTTAGTAGGCTTTAAAAATATTAAATTAATATTATGATTTATTGCTAGAAATAATAATTACAAGGTAAGCAATTCTATAATATATCATATTGTCACTTTAATAAAAAACTTTATAAAGTAAGATAATTAAAATTAAAAGTGCTTATAATTATTGATTTATTGTTTGTTCCATGTCTTTGGTGATTAGACAAAGAACAGTATTTTCTGAACTTGGTCAATATAGTAAACCAGCTTGGTAAATATTGTTGTCTGATGTGTTCAAGTTTTGGGGGCAAGGTACAAAGGATAATATTACTTAAAGTTTAAAAGAGAATATTACTTATTATAATTTTCGAAAATTCAGAAATATAATTTTGTTCAGCAAATAGTTCTGAACGTCATCAAATAAGTTTGAACAGTCCTTTGTATTGGTCAGTATCAGTGTTGGGCAAAAATTATTCAGAATGATGAATAAAGATTAATGAATAAATATATTATTTCATTCACAAATGAAGAATAATTACCAGGTCATTCAAAAAGTCCTGTCGTTTTTTTGGGGGAAATTATAAATAAATAAATATTTTCAAATAATCACCTTTATTCATCAAAATATCCACCGTTACAGTCGGTAACCTTCTCCCAACGAGATGGTAAAGCCCAAATTCCTTCCTTAAAAAACTGTTGATTTTTACTGCAAAAATAAGTGGTCAGTTCGTGAATTAGGTTGTCACGGTCTTGAAAACATTTCTGTCTCAGATTGTTGTCGAGATCTCTGAATAGGTGATAATCAGTGGGTGACAGGTCAGGGGAATATGGTGGGTGAGGCAAAACTTCCCAGCCTATTTCTGTCAATTTTTCAAATTTCTGTCAATTTTTCAAATTTCTGTCAAAAATTGACAGAAATAGGCTGGGAAGTTTTGCCTCACCCACCATATTCCCCTGACCTGTCACCCACTGATTATCACCTATTCAGAGATCTCGACAACAATCTGAGACAGAAATGTTTTCAAGACCGTGACAACCTAATTCACGAACTGACCACTTATTTTTGCAGTAAAAATCAACAGTTTTTTAAGGAAGGAATTTGGGCTTTACCATCTCGTTGGGAGAAGGTTACCGACTGTAACGGTGGATATTTTGATGAATAAAGGTGATTATTTGAAAATATTTATTTATTTATAATTTCCCCCCAAAAAACGACAGGACTTTTTGAATGACCTGGTACTTTTATTCGTTATTCTGTGAATGAAGTTTATGTTTTATTCACAAATTATTCGAATAATCAATCAGAATAAACATATTTTAGTGAATAATGATAGATTTATTATGATGTTTGCAGACGGAAATATGTATATATATGTGTGTTTGAGCAGAATTAATCAGTAGACCAACTAGAAATAAATAATAACGAATGATGAATAATGAATGATGAATAACGAATAATGAATAACTAATAATTCTGTGAATAATTCACGATGTACCGTGTGAATAAGATAATTCAGTGAATTATTCATCATTCACTAATAATTTATTTGAATAATCATTCGAATAATACTTTATTCGAATAATGCCCAACACTGGTCCGTATATCGTTTTTATACTTGCAATTATTGACTAACTTTTGTAGCATATTGTATCGTATTTGGCAGACTGTCAATGAATGTTTGACTGTAAAATGGGTATTAAATATTAGAATATTGCTGAATTTCCTCTTGTCATAAGGTGTTTGTATATTACTCGAGTGTGTCCAATCCTTAATCAAGCCTTAAGTATTTCTTCCTTCGTTTTCCTTGTAACAGGCTGACCATTCCTCGACAGTATTTTTAATTGTTTTATGGTGGAGATTTTTGTCGAGTTTCAGGTAATATTTCTAATATAGGTGACAATACTGAAAAATACCATTAAAATACCTCATTCATGGGATTTTCTGTTAACCCATTCGAGACCGATTGCACACTGTGTGTGCAATTGATTTCCGAGGTTATAAGACAGCCGGCTATCGTCGTCTCGACTGTGTTAAAGAAGCTTAAAAGACTGTATCTTGACATTTTTGACCACATATGTAGAGAAGTGAACCTTGTACCTCCAGTAGTTTATGAAAGTTTTTTAATTAATACTTACCATTTCATAAATGAAAATGTGCAAATAAAATAGTCCTTGGGAATAAAAGTAGATTTTCCTTTTGTCGCTGTATAACATAAAGTCTTTTGATTATAAAAAGGTTTATAATTAAAGCAAAAACGAAGTATTGGATGAATTTTGGGACCTACCAAAGAATGTACAGCTTTAGAAAGAACATAGAGATCTACAACTTATAAGACAATCTACAGCTGGGACACGTAATCATGAGAGAAAACAAAAGAGCAACCAGGCGACTATACTATTGAACCCCACATGAATCTAAAGCACTTATGACTTAAGGATGGTCGGGGTGACCAGCAGACTTTCCACTGACCGGGATAAGTGGATACAGGCAGTTGAAAGGGCTAAGTCCAGCTGCAGATTCCTGTTGAGTTATTAATTAATAACAGACACAACAATGAGCATAATTTCAAAACAAAGAGTATTACCGGAGCACACTCTCCCAGGATACAGTGTATTATGTGACAAATCTGTGAAGCCTTCTTTGCAACTGCAAGTATATGAACCTCTTAAATTAAAGCACTGGGCATTTTCAGAGCAATCATGAAATTTAGAATCTGAACACTCATTGAAATCTGGAATCAAAGTCACCAATTAATATCAGCAAAGATTTCTGAAAGAAGTGCGACCAAAAAATTTGTTTACTTACCTTCAGCTTTGAGATGTTCGATTTTTGTTTTGGATGCATGAAGGTCAGTCCCACCCATGCTGAAATTGCTTGCAATCAAATGCTTTTTTAACAGCTCAATTATCTTTGCCTCATCGAGGTTTTCTGAAAGCTAGACAGTTAAATTATATTAAATGATGTTGACTCTATTAATCACTTTGTAATTTTGATGTGGCAGAACATATTTACAACATACTATTCTTTAATAAGAATTAATCTATCAGTTATTTTTGAATAATGACCAACTCTCCTACCATCCCACCTATTAATTTATCATTAAAAGAAAAGCAGCTATATTTAAAAAAAAAAAATTAACTTTAATGAAAAATGGCATTGTTTAGCAGTAAAAGGCATTATTTTTCCTACCTGTATGTAGAAATTTGTAAGAAGTGAGCCATCCTTATTTCCACGTTGAAAACCTGTTACTGCGAGCCCATGGTATACATCTCTTAGTTCCGATTGCATAACCATTCTATCCAAACCTTCCTTAGTTGATTCAGAAAATACTTGATAAGCGCTGGAGCTATTGTCAAGCAGGAAAGGACTAAAAACTAATTTTTCCTTTCCTTTCCTTTCCAATGGTATAGTTAAACTATAAGTATACGTAGCTGAAATGAAAGTGATTAGATTAATTATATATATTTGCAAAATTACTGCCATATTTACTTAAAATACCTACGTTTGCATGGCTGATCAGCGAACATTCTCGCAAATCCTGGACGGCACACACACCTCATCACATTGTTTATTTTTTGGCACCTTTCATTCCTTGTCGCCCTGCATTCAGGTTTGCATTCACTAGGAGAATCATATTGTGAAAGAAATCCACTTAATAATACGTTTGGTGCTATATCATTAGTTTCAATTTCTGGACCTTCTATTTCAAGAGCTGGCTCCAAATTTGCATCGAAGTTGTTCACTTTATGATTAGTATTTTTATCAGTCATTACTACGAGAATTGAGTCATTATCATTTAAGTTCAACAGTTTATTTTGATTAGAGCCCTTGTTATGGTCGGCTAAATTGATTTTGTTTTTTAGTCCAGCATCATAGCCTTGTGTGATAATTTGATTTTTATCCTTATTAGATTCTGAATCCATGGGCGCTTGCTGAGTTGTAGCAGGAGGATAAACAGTGGTGGTGGCTTGCGGGATTGTAGTTGTCGACAATATACTTGTAGGTTTTACTATAGTATGTACTTCTGTAACAGTGTCTAGAATAGTCGACATAAGAGTTTTTGTAACAACAAGTGTGTGAGTTGATGGTTTTTGTCCTTTGCTCTGAACTATTCTTGATTCTGTTGTTGTAACTGTTAATGTTTGAGTATGGGTTATAACATGAGTGGTCGGCATTGGCTTAATGATAGGATTAACTATTATACTAGGATAGTTATCATTAAATGCTTCATCATCACCAATGTTATATCGTACTTTTTCGTTTTGTTCAAAACTTTCAGCTGCTTCACTGTCATTTGCATTATTAATATGAAGGGGAATTGCAGTTTTGTGGCTTCGAACATTTGTTGCCTTTATGGGCCTAGAAAATGTTGGCTTTGTGGTTGATTCAACAAATCTAGTACTTGTCCCAGAAGCTAACTGTTTCACTGGATTTGTTCTCATGGGTAATTCTTCTGTCGAACTTTGTACTGAATCGTCGTTAATTACACTTTCAGATCCAACAATTAACTCATTAGAGTGAGAAGTCATCAAAGTGTTAGTTTCAATACGGGAAGGTGTAACAGCTTTTTCAGATGATCCTTCGGCTTGCTGGTCACTAAATTCTTGATTCCTGATATCTCCTTGGACATTAGAATTTGCTTTAGTTACTTTACTATCTGCAGTTATAACTTCAGGCTTTTGTTGAATTTCTTCTACTTTAAGCGACCCTCTTAGCACTGGACTAATACTAGGAGTCTGAGGTGTTGTATACATTTGATAGTTCATTATTTCTTCTGGCTGCTTATTTTTGTCAAGCAAATATGTTTCTTCTACTTGTTTTGGTGGCGATAAGATTTCAGTTGGTACAGGTGGGGGAGGAGGCTGCTCAGTGTCTGGTAAAATGGGTTTCTTCACTCTGTCGGGTGGTGCAACAGGAATCTCAAATTTATACGGTGGGGCAGGTCTTTTCCTGTTTGGTGGGCGCCTACTGGGCCTCGCAGTTACATCAAGTGGTCTAGTAAATGCCGGTGGCGTCAAACCCATAACATTCGCCTCCGAATTCCTATCAAATACTGGCCTTGGAGTCAAGCGCAGAAGTTCCATTTCGAGAGGTGGGGATAAATCAAAATTAATTTTTTGTGGTGGAGCCCCAAAAGCTTGTAAAGGAGGCCTCTCATCCATATTCATTGTGTATACAGTATTATCAAAAGGCTTCGTCTGGTTGTGTTTTTCTATTGTTTGAGGCTTGCGGATGATTGCTGTTGAATGGACATTATACAAAGGATTTGATGGAATGTCTAAATCATCATTAGGTTGTAAATTTGTCATTTGACCTACAGAAACTGTAGCTTCAGAATTATTCACAAATGTACTCACACCTGGCCTTCCTTTTATTATAGGTGGCTGGCTCTCTGGGGTGTCAGAACCAAGAATGACTGGTTTTGAATTTATTACTGAAAAACTAACATCATCTGAGCTGTCAGAATAATTTGTGAAAGGATTAGCTGGCATAAGATGTATTTCTCCAGGTATATGCAATTCTCCTTTATTATTATTTTCATTAATAATATTGAAATTGCTCTTTATTGGATCAGTGTGAATTTCATGAATTGCTTCATCTTCTTCAGAAGTATGGTACTCATTCTTCAAGGAATATTCTACGTCTTGATCGAGAATTTCTTGATTTCCTGAGAAATGATAATTTATAAGAGCAGGAGCTGGTGGTGGAGTCATGTAATTTAACCCATGACTGGAATAATGATGTTCCGGTTTTCTTATTGGTTTTTTTGTATGACTAGATATTTTTTTCTTTTCATCCTTATGAGTTCTTGTGATTGGATCAATTCCTCCTACTTGTGGTGAAACAGGAACATCCATTCGTACTGCGTTGGATGGTATGACAGTTGCATGAAGAATATCGTCTTCAGGCCTTGCTAGACCAGCTACGCCTCTTATACCTACCTCAGCATCAGGGTAAGGTGAAGGTTCGTTAAATATTTCTCCCTTTTGGCTTGGTATTTCTGGTTCTTTATTATAGATCAACGCAGTTGACACTCCATGAGGAATAATCACATTAGCTACTTGAGAAGGCTGAATGTTTACTAAGAGTGGATGGCCGAATGTGGGCTCAGGAGGTCTGTTTGGCAGGGTTGGTTCGGGCAAACCCGATGGAATATCATTATTATTATTTTCTATGGGTTTTTCCATTTCATAATTTCTAATCTCTTCTGCAGGCCTGAGATAAGAAGTATGTTCATTGGATAAGTAGTTATTTGGTCTAACAGGTGTCTGGAGAGCTGGAGGTCTCAGATCGGTTGTATCGTCGGCATATATTTGTGGTCGACTCGGCCTATCCTTTAAAGGAGGTCTACGATTTCTATGACTGTCGGAGGGTAATTTCTGCGTCATTAGAGGCTTTTGAAATATATCAATAGGTTTGGACGATTGAGGAATGCTGTCTTGAGGTTTGTGTTTTATTGGTCCAGGGAATTTCACTTCTGTTCCTTCATGTCTAAGATCGATAAAATTATTTTTATTTAGCTGCTTGTGAGGTGGGAAGTTTTGTGTGGATTGTGGTTTAGGTTGGTCTCTTCTAGGAGGCAATTTATCAGGATTTGTAATTCTGTGCGGTACATAGCTGCTAGGGTATCTCTCCTGATCTCGATTTTGCCAAATTCCCTTTGTAGGTGGCGGAGGTGGCTTCATTCCTTCCACTTCTTTTTGAAAATGTTTAACTGGAGGCCGAGGTCCATGAACTGCAGGTTTTCCTATTATAACATCACTATTTGTAGTGATAACCTGACCGGGACTAATTGGTATTCCACCAGATAGAAGAGCTGTCTCTATGTTTGGCCTTTCAGTTTGCCTAGTTCTTTGATGAACATCGGTGAATACATTAGGGCCTTCTACGTTTTGGCTTTCAGCTACTTCTGAATCTAAAGCTGGGATATAGACTGGTCGAGGAGGTTCTTCTGGTGGTGGCTGGTAAACTGGTTGTGGCTTATCAGTAACATTCTTTTTTGCAGTGTTAAATTTGCTTTGGAAAAGATCTGCCATTGCATTTATAACCGGGCCTAAAGCATTGAGGCCACTTATACCCAAAGAACTGAGCTGAAGTATGTTTTTCACAGGTTTCTTTGTACCACCAGCTGCTGATTCTGCATTTTGGTTTTCAGAGTTTTGTTCAATAACTTCTTTATGTGAAGGGGGATTTGTTTCATCTTCTTCTTCTGTCAATGTTGCGATTGTAGTAGGCGTGCCTGATTCTTCTACTACATCAATATCTCCTCTTTGAGGAGCTGATGATAAACTAGATTGTTCACTTTGAGAATCAATTTGGTCTCCTTCATCAAAGAAAATAATAGTCGATCCTGTTACTATGTTAGTTGGTGAAGTTACTTCAAATTTATCCACTTTATCAGTCATTTTTAACATATCTGCTCCCATTGCGGTGATTTCCATTTTTTCTCCACTACTGAGAGTTGCAGTAGCGACTACAGGCTCATGTTTGTCGTTTACTGAATTCCTTAATTTGTCTAGATAACCAGAATCAAATAGAGATGGATTCACAGTTTCAGTTACTATATTTTGCTTTACCTCTGTACTCGAAGAGACTACAATACTTGGTGTTTTATTTTCCTGAAGAAGAGTTGTGAAGTATGTGAATGTTGTAAGATATGTTTTTGTGGCAAACAAATTAAGAGGCTGCGTTTCAGATGCTAGAACTTCACTGTTATACGCAGTTGATTCAAATGAACTCTCAATTGGTTTAGGCCGTTTAGGCTGTAGAGTAAACGTTTCTGTGGCTATATCAGATGAAGTAACCACTTCTGTTTCAACAGACGTTTGCCCACCGTCAACCTTTGTCTTGTAATATGTATATGTGGCAAAATACGTTTTGACAATATCCGTTGTTATGGCAGTTGGCTTAATATCTATTACCGAAGGTTTTTCTTCATCAGCAGACGATTGTTGTTCAATTGCTGTCGGCAAAATGTCCGATTCAGTAATAACTACCTGCGTTAAAATGTCTTTTGTACTAATAACTTGCATGTTATCCCCCTCATTGAGTGTTCTTGTGTACGCTACAGTGCTGAGATAAGTATTCGTATCCTGCAAAGGAACCTCCGATGGCTGAATGAAACTGGGTTGTTCCGTTACTGTATTTGCAACAGTTTTCTTGGACGTTACTACCAAAGGAAGTTCTCCATCTACTAAGGTATTCAGGTATGTATAAGTCGTGTGGTATACTCCTGTTGTTAAATCAGGACTTGCAGTTAAAGTGAAGTGATCATTGACTTTAGTTTTCGAAGGCTTAATTTCTTCTGTAACTACATTTGAGACAACTTTCTCTCTACTTGATACAACTGTAGATCCATCTTGAGAAAATGTTTTTAGATAAGTGTATGTAGTCATATACGTTTTGGTTACAAATTCATTGTGAGGTTTCTGAAAAAAAAATAAATAAAATATTAATATATTATTAAAATCAACAAATAGAAAAACTCTTAGCCTATGAACGGCTAAGACATGTCGTTGATACAAATGCAAAGTATCGAATGTAAAAAAACGCATTTTTCATTCTTAATCTTTACTCTCAAAAATGATTATCAATTACAGAAAATCAAACTAACGAATGTGCATTAAGACTAATTAAAATATATCATATAGTCATCTATAAGGTATAAGGGATATAGTCATCTATAAGGTACCAAACCACTTTTCACATTCGAGACTTTGCATTTGTATCTACGATGTTACATAATTTTTGCTTTTACAAATGCCATAAAAAATTGCATCTGTACTATACATGCATGATTGTATAGTTTAGATATTCTAGTTCCCTAATTCTATATCGCCTTGGATAAAGTTTCATATGATTCGTCATGAAAAAATTCTTTACTAGTTTCTTATTTTTCAAAAATTCTTAATACAAATAAATCAATTTTACGAACTTAGTATATAATATAATTTTTCTATCATCGCTTAGATATTGGCGTTAAACGTGATAATTTTTTTGCCAAAATGTTGTCCAAAAAAACATTTTTTAGTGGGCAGATTCTCCTCAGCGGATACTTTACCCGCATTGGAAGAGTAAGGGCGAATCATAAATTTTGGATGTTGGGAAATCAAAGTCAAAGTTCTGAAAGTGCTTCAGGATAGCAAGGGTGAGTGTTTACTCTATGTAATGCTGATTCATAAAACCTGATTGAAAAAGTATGCAAATGAAATTCAATGTTTTAATTTTATTCTATAGGAGTGATTTATGTGTAACAAAATGATAGGAGGGGACTTTCAGATCCGTAATTCGCCCTTGAAATCAGACATAAAATGTTTCATAGATGATGGTGCTATTCACTTTAACTTGAATCTGTGAGAGAACTAAAGGCACACAAGAGAAACAAGGCGAAGTGTCGTGTTACTTACATCTTTCTGAGTTAGAAAATAAATAAAAAAAGTCAATTTTTCAGATTTGCCCTTTCTCTTTCAAGGTCCTGATATATAAATTTGAGTGGTTGGTTTTTTTTTAACCTATGATTTTGAAACATTGACATTTCTCATTGACTCTTCTGGATTATGGTACTAAAGCATATTTTATTCCTTATAGGGAGGGGAGAAGCATGCTAAAGGTTACTACAAATTACTAAAACCTGGTCAATATTGATTGAAATAACATTTCGAGGGAGCAAACATGTTAAAATACAATCTGCTCTTCATATATTGCTTATTGCCTACGTATATCAAGAAAAACTACTTACTTGTGATTCTTGAGGTAGTAACATCATCATATGATCCGTAAGAGTACTTGGTGCCAGTGTTATCGGTCTCACAAGTCCTGTTGGAACTATCCTCATATTTGGCTGGCCTGGTAGTGTACTTTTGTCTCCAGCGACTATCACTTGCACACCGTTGGACATCCTTTTGGTAGCAAGGTTAAATCTTGCTTCTCCTAGGTAAGCCCTTCCTTCCTCATTTTCTGCTAATGCACAAAGCTAAATATTAATTTTGGACAATTCTATACATTTCCTTTCAATGAAGATGAAACAAATTTGATTTCATATTAGCTAATTATTTAAATTTCAACGCCCATTATTATTAACTAAGAACTTTAGGACGGGTTACCACCCTTTTCTAGCCAGGATAGGGCTTATGCATATATTCCCTATTATTCATGTCTAGATTTCAAATGTTTAACCTCATTTATCCAGGTAATTAAAAGCTCTATCAAAATAAATTTGATAATAATTTTTTAAAAGGCACTAATCTGCACTTGCTGAAAAAAAGGAATGTAAAGGAATTGATTTTAATTAGAATTCAATCAAATAAAATATCAATAGTAGTTAGCCTGGCAATAATTAAAGAATAGAAGTTGAAACGTCTTTAAAAAATAAAAACAGTAACAACAAAAAAATCGGGTTAAAAAAAAATGCTTTGTGTAAGAATGCATATTAAAAGGTATAACACTCACAGTATTCGTTTTTACTTATTTAAATGTGTTTAGGCAACATTAGTCTCATTGCTCAACTTTCATAATAATAATTACTAATAATAATGTTTAACATAAGTATATTGATTAAAATTAATAATAATTTTCCTTTTAATACACAGGTGGTACAAAAAATCAAAGTATCACTTAAACAATGAGTTCTAACAAGAATCTTTAAGGGGTAATACTACCTTTCAACTTTTTTTTTTACCATTCTTTTATGGGCTTAAATGCTTCCTTAACTAATCAAAAATTATACCCAAGACTGTTTATGTGCGGATCAGTTTTTAAATGTGCCCAAAATTCGACTTTTCATCTTAAGTCTCAATACATGTCAAATTTAAAACCATTTTTTTTTTATCTTTATTACAAGAAATTATGAAAAAAATTAAAAAGAAAAAAAAAACTTTCGGTACATTAAACTTTAAAATAAATTTTCTCAAAACTGTTTTCCAAAACGGGTGATTTTGACATAATGTACATCAATTTTCAATTTTTCTAGCACTTTCAATTTTCATTTGATCAACTTGAAATTTTAATTGCAGACTCCTAATGATATTAGCTAGGGCGAGGTTAGCTCAGTGGTAGAGCACTGGACTAATAAGCTGGAGGCCTGAGTTCAAATCCCGAGCAAGCACTAAAGATTTTTTCTTCTAGTGTCTTCGTTCACCGGTTGAATTCGGCCTCCCTGACCGTCCCTAGGCCAACCCAGCCTTTAATTAATTTAATAATGGGTACCTTGGTTGGTGCTAATGACTCTAGCAGTCGAAGCAGCCAAGGGGAAAATCAGGCGGCCGGAGCATAGTACTGACCACACTATCTCCCTAGTGTGCCGTATGGTCATGAATCAGATACCTCTATAGTATCTACCCCTCAGGGCCCTCGTGGACTGTTACGGGACTGATTTTTTTTTTTTAATGATATTAGCTAGTAAAGTACGTAGGGGAATTTCCATTCACTGCATTATGACGAATTTTGGACGACCTTTTTAATAGAAATGATGAAGAAGAAAGAAATTCACCATTTTCAAAAAAATTATTATTTATTAAAAATCCAACGTTATTTACTAAATTTAACCTTCTTCTTTCAAAATAATTTTAGTTTTTGTTCTAAATCTAAAAGATTAAAAATTACCACCTGCAGTTTATCGCCCGTGATAAAAAAGTGTTTCCATTCATCAGACAAAGTGCCGCAATTTTAACTTTTGTTTTTTGGTTACTTTAACATCCCATGACAAAATTATGACATAAATACTGATTTATTTGTTATACATAAGTTGGAGAAAATGATTTTGATTTTTTTCACTTATTATTAGGTTTTATTACCCCTTAAGTAATATATTGGTGTTTTGACAATTCTCTTACATTTTTAAACGTTCAGTTTATGTTTCTACAAAATTGTGCCTATCTTTTTAGCCACTCCTCATGGAATATACGTTTAAAAATGACTTTTATCTTTTTAATTTTATTGTCATTTTATTGAGGAACAAATTTTCTGGGATATATTATTTATAGTTTTTTCCTGCCAGGTCTTTAAACAAAATTGTCCATTAATAAACTTTAGATAGAGGAAATGCATTTCTTTTTCTGAAAAAAAAAGAAAAAAAAGCCTCCATTCCTCATGATAATTGAACCCACAATCCTAGGGATGGAGTGTTAAAACCATAATAATCTCTAACATTGGGCATTCAATCAACAATAATAATATAAAAAAAATGGTAAGAGAGATTACCATTGGAATCCAAAATTGGATTTTGATTAGGTTTATTTTAATAAATAAACTTTATGAAGATCAATCCACAGAAGCCTGAAGAAAATAATTTTTTTTGGTTATCTGTTGCATAATGAAGCTGGATTGTTGAAGAGAGCTGACTGTAGATAGTTGGTATTCAGGTTTATGTTGAATAAAACTACATTTTATAACAAAATACAAATACTACTAATTTTTCTTATAAAATTTAGTTTTATTCATTATTCGACTGAACCCAGCCATCTACACCTTCACTATGAACTTGATGTTACACACATTTTAAATGAATTAACCATCATATAATCATCTCTGTCTATTTCATTTTTCCTGATTCATAAGAAATGTGTAGGTAGGACAATAAGAAAAATTAGTAAAAGAAAAAAAGGAAAGGTTATTGTTAGATGCTCATAGCTATGAGTCAGCTAAAAATAACTTACATGAGTTATGAGATTAAGAAATAGACTTTAATAGAGATGGATTGAAACAAGAGAGTTCTACTGTAAGCAGTTTACCTCATATCTTCCAGAAAACCATTTCAGTTATAAGAAATTTAGTTGCATTAATATTACACACTTAGAATGATTGATGAAAATAATTCTCTATGTACACTTAATTTGAAGTAGAATAAAAAGAATTTGGTAAGATTTAATTCATGCGTTCTTACCTGATGCAGTTTTCATGATGGGCACAAGATCCGATACAGTGACAGTTCTTATGTCAGGTTTGATAGTTGTCGATGAAGTTACTATGTGTTCATTTCCACTTACTCTTGTCACAACGTAAGTATACGTCCTGAAGCGTGTTGTTGTTGTAAGTCTCGTTGTATAGTGATATTGAATTGGAGAGTAATCATCGTCAGTAGGATTTTCTAATGTTAGTGTAGGCTGTAGGTTTTCACTTGAGCTTGCTCCAGGCTGGCTAAGCTCTTCATTATTAGGAATAATCGTTGGATCTGAAGTTGTGTCATGACTAATCTTTTCTGTGTGAGGATTGTTATTTTCATGTGCTGTCTCTTCAACATTTTCATTTTGTTCATTCGAAGGCTTGCTGTTTTCATTTTCAGGTTTGTCAAGTCCTTCCTCGCCATTCTGAAGGTTACTATTTTTATTTTCTTCTGAAGGATTGTTGAATTCTGTTTCTTTGTTTCCATTATTTTCAAGCTCACCATTTTCATTTTGCCCATTTGAAGGCACGCTGTTTTCATTTTCTACATTTTCAGGGTTGTTGGTTTCTCGGTCTCCACTTTCATTCTCTTCATTTCCAGGCTTGCTGTTTTCAGTTTCTTCATTTTTAAGTTCATCATTTTCATGTTCTTCGTTCTCAGGTTTGCTGTTTTCAGTTTCTTCCTTTTCGTTTTCATAGTCGTATTCAGATTTCTCGTTTTCATTTTCTTCAAAATTATTTGTTTGCTTTTCAATTTCTTCATTTAAGGTTTCAGATGTTTCTTTATTATATTCATCATCATAACTTTCTTCAAGTTTTTCATTTTCTTCATAAAAATCTAAGTTAGACTCTTCAACCTTTTTAGGCGTTGAGCTAGGTAAAGCTTCTGTTGTAATTTCAATAGGCAACTCAACGTATTCTTCAGTTGTGGATTTTGTTGCTTCTGGTCTGTCATCTTTTAGGGCAGATGGAAATTTTATCCGCTTGAAAGGTTTGATTTTTATTTTTGTTGAGCTAGTAGCCTGTTTTCTTGCAGTCGAAGCTACAGTAGGAAATGTATAATTTTCTTCATTTCCTTTGGTAGTCGGTTCCTCTTGGTGGTGATCATTTCTTTTGGTTGTACTACTTATTTCTTCGGTGTTTTCAACAATTTCTTCGTTTTCGGGTGCTTCTGTTCTCTCCTCATCTGTATTCATCTGTTCTGGTTGTAGATACTCATCATCAATATTTGGAATTCCTTCTGAGTTTGTATCTAATTGTCCGGGCCCACTCATAAAGATTTCAGAAACCATCACATTACCTTCATTAATGCCAGATGGAATGGAGTAATGATAATTGTAAAGTGTAGCCATAGGGGAATCTGCAAATATAGTTACGTCTGTTGGTCTGCTCTCAGGTTGGGTAATCTCCTTGTGCAGGGGTCTTTTTCTTGTAATTTTAAGCCTTTTTTTTATAGTTGGTTCTGAGCTCGGGGTAGGCAAGATTTTCTTTTTTGTGACTAATATTCTTTTTCTTTTAAGCTGTGGTGAATCAGGACTGTATGTTTCTTGCTCTGGAAATCCTGTATCTACTGGTTCAGCTATTTTGTTTTTTTTAATTAATAATCTTTTCCGATGTGGCTCTTCATTGGCTTGATCTAATTTCTTTTTTATGACTCTTACTCTTCTCGGGTTTACGCTAACTTCAGGGAAATCACCTTCATCAGGCTTTCTAGTAAACTCTTCTACTTTTAATGATCCGGATGGTAATTCTCCAGTTTCATTTCTATATCTTTTTACAGGAACTTTGACTCGAACTCTTCGTCTTCTTGGCTGCTCATCGGCATCTCTTTTATTTCTCAATGAAATGCTCCTAATTGTGGCCGTCCGCTGTTCTGGAGCAGAATCAGCGGGGCCTTTGGATAAAAAATGACCGGTAATAGTTTCTTCAATGTTCTGAGAGTCAAGGGTTGATAGTAGTAAGTGCTTTGTTCTAATGTTTTCCTGGCTTTGTGTTTCTACTTCACTGCTTTCTATTAATACATCGTATGGCAGTGAAATGGAATTATGATTAGTTTCTTCTGAAGAATTCAATTCTGGTAGGCGAGATGCAGTTATTAAAAAGTCATTTTTATCTAATGAATTATAATCGATTTCTCGTTTCTTTAAATTTGATGTGTTATCCAAAAGAAGAGTTGACAATAGAGTTGAGAACTCTCCAGGATGTTTTCCTGAGATATAAAGTGTCACTACGCTAGTCGACTTATCTGGTGGTTTATACTCTTTAACCTTTATTTTTCCTTTCTTTCTCGGTTTTGTCTGAACTTCTGGAACTTCTTCTTCATCATCATATTCACGAATTTTTCTTTCATTCTCATCAAATTCGTCTTTTGGAGCAAATCTTTGCTCTGGATCATTATCAATGGATTTTTCATTACTTGTTAAAGGATCTTTTAACTGAAAGAATTGCTGTTGATTGTTTTGGATCGGTGGCGGTGTATTTTGTTGTAAGAGCTGTGCTTGCAAGAGAGCAGGCAATAGTAATGTATTTAATTGATTATTGATAGGAATTGCAGCTGTTGGAGTGATTACAACGGTTTCTGTAATATATTCTGTAGCAGTTATCACTTCCGTTGAACTATCTACAATGGTTGTAGTTATCTCTTTGCCTCTAAAAGTCAAAGGCAAAATGGTTGACGTATGTGATGTCACAGTAGTTACATAAGTGGTTGTTTTAGTTTTGAATTCTGTTGTGGGAGACTGTGGAACTTGGCCAGCAGTATTGGGAATACCTAAGTTTCCAAGTAGAAGCTGGGAGAGCAATATATTTGCTAATGGAGCGTTTCCTAAGCTTGGTTGCACTGTACTGATCTCAGGTCTTACTTCGTAAACTGTACTAGGGACAACATGAGAAAATGATGTTTTCCGTCCTCTGAGTGTTGTAGGTGTAAATGTAATACTTGTAGTTGGGGTTTCATAAACTAAGAACTTAGTTACTTCCATGAAACCATTGGCAAGAGTTGACGTTATTTCACTTGTTAGTTGGATTATTGGCTTACCATCTTTTGTCGTTGTTGTATAATCATAAGGTCCAAGTGTTTCTAAGCTTGGTTTCGCTGTAATTACATTTTTATACTCTGTGTTTTTACCATTAACTACTGGAATTGTAACTTCTGTAGGTACTCTGTGAGTAACTGTAATGGTACCATCAAATGGAGGAGGACTGTATGCATCAAATTCACTATTATCCCTATATCTTGCCCTACTTGTGGTTCTCGTGGAACCTCTGCTTGTAGAACTAAATCTTCTACTTGTGGTCCTAGGACTGGCCTCTGTTGTTTGTGTTCTTAATCTTGGTGCTTTGATCCTTCCTACAGTAGTTGCCTCAGTTCGACGTCTTGGGGAGCTCGTGGTTCTTCGATATGAGGATGGTTTCTTTGACATGGTGGGAGTTGTTTGACTTCTTTCTCTTAAAGTGAACTGATGTCTTGGAGTATTAGTGACTGGGGATGGGCGGACTCTTTCTCTTTCTCGTTTTGGCTGTTGTTGTTGCTGATCAGAATTTGTCCTTCCCCTTGTTCTGTGATATCTACCAGATGTTGTTCTAGTAGGCGGTTCAGGGGTTATTTCAATTTCCTCCTCAAAATCTGCTGCTGTTGTCCTTCCCTTATTCCTCCTGAACTTTGGAGTATACCCTCGAGATCCATATTCCACCTGCCTCTTAGCTCTTGGTCGTCTGGCGAATGGTCTGATTGAAACTATATTAATACCCTTTCCTCTTCTTCCACCAACCTTTGGAGCTTCAGTAGTTGTTGAAGAGTGCTGTTCTGAGGTTTCTGAACCTTCATATTCATTATCCTGAATATCAATTTCTCCTTGATCCTCTTCAGGTTCTTCCTCCTCCTCCTCCTCTGGTTTTTCTTCTGCCTCTTCGTTTGCAGGTTTTCTCCCTAATCCTCTCGGGGGAAATAGGCTGTTACCAGGTCGTGGTTTCCTATTAAAATTAACAGCTGACCTGGATCTTGGTGTAGTTGTTATTACTGCACGAGAGTCGGGCCTGCGTAGAAGAGAACTACGTTTTGCGGTTGTCGTTGGTTTGCTAGTGGTCGTAGTAGTTGAAGCTCTCTGTAAAATAGGTGGTCTTCGAAACCTTAATAATGGATTATTTGCTCTTCTTGGAGATTCTGTTGTTGTAGGCGCTGAAGTAGTTGGAGTTTCTTCGTCCCCAGGTGTAGAAATATCAGGCTCTTCAGTTGATATTTGATTGATGTCATTATTTATATCCTCTGTAGTTGCAGATGCAAAGGTTTTTGCTGGACCTAATGCCTGAGTAGGCCTAACTCTGAACCTTGCAGAACTTGATATTGTTGGCCTAACAACACCCGTAGATCTATAGTTAAATCCCGCTCTCCTTGACGAACTCGCGGCTGCAATTGTAGGCCTTGCACTGGAAGATGGCCGGGCCCTATTTCCTCCAAAACCAGCACTTGAACTACCACCCCTTGTTCTTGAAAATCTTCTAGAGCTTGATGTTGTCGGTTTTATATCTGGTTGAGCAGCACTAGGAGCATTCCATTTTGATCTATTTACAGCAAATCTATTTCTACTGGAACCAAAACCTTTTGTCTTAGACGCAGGTGTTGCTGTAACTGTAGGGGTAAATGATGTTCTCGTTATAGTTGTAGCAGGATCTTTTCTTTTTGGTTGGAAAGTTGGTCGTGGCCTCGAAGCAAATGGACGAATACTAGCTTTAGATGCTTTAGTTTTCGATGCGAAATTCGGACGAGGTTTTAAATTTGGATTTTCAGTGCCACTATTTTCTTCTTCATCTTCAGTAGTACTCTGAGAACTTTCAATCACAGAAGATGAAGGTGAAGATGAAACAACTGTTGCTTGGATACCGTCAAGGGGTGTAGGAGTAGGAACAATCGAAGGACTTTCAGTTGATTGCATTTTCAATTTGAAGCTTGACGTACTTTCTATTATTTGGGCATATCTGCCATCAATTAACGTTCCAATAACCCTCGATTCGTAAAATGTCGTAGATCCTTCTTTTACAATAGATCCTTCTATTAATCTTACTAGGCCAGTTGTGTAGGTTTTTGAACCTATGACTGTAGTGGATGGAATAGGTGGTGTTGCCGTTTTCTTTTCTTCATCAACTATAACAGAGGTTGTACTTTCAATTACTTGTGCATAGAGGTCATCAATGTATGTTCCTATAGCTTTGGTTGTAAATAACGTAGTAGATATTCCATCTGCATCTACGATTTTACCTTCATTCACAGATACAACTCCTGTCGGAGCTGTTTCTGATGCTGGAAGTGAAGAAGACGGCGTTGGAGCTACTATTTCAGATGAACTTTCTAGTACTTGAGCGTATAGGCCGTCTATGTAAGTACCATAAACATCGGTGTTCAATAATGTTGTAATTCCATCATTTATTTCAGATAAGCGTATAGTTGAAATTAATCCAGTTGGTTGTAAGCCTGGTTGTGGTGGAATCAACAAGTTTGAGTTTGTTGTGGCATTAATGACTTCATCTACTGGATTAGTTTCTGTCGTTTGGGCATCATTCATCGCGGCAGTTGGAGTAACTACATTAGTTTCAGTCTCCAAATGACTGTTTATAACTGTTTCGTTCCCTATATACGAGGTTGTGAAGTAAGTATAGGTCGTGTAATAAGTGGTTGGAGCTAGATCTACTGTAGGTGTTTCCGAAGGGACAACTTCAGCTTGTACAGCTGGTGGTGGTTCCGGTGTTACGGTGGAAGGATCTTCTGCATTAGTTATAGAGGGAGCTTCCGCTGGAGTATTTTCAATGAAGACAGGTGACTCTGTCGGCCTTACTGTGATTTCTACAGGCTCTGTTGGCAGAATAGCTGGGAGGGTCGGAGTTACAACATTCGAGATTGTTTCTTCTCTACTTGTTATCATCGTACTTTTTCCTTTGTAAAGAGTGGTCCAATAAGTAAAAGTAGTAAAATATGTAATCGGTAGTGTGGCCTCTTCTGGGCTCAGTTTTGCTTCGATTTCTGTTGGTCTTACTGTTTCTGTTACTACATTGGTGACCGTATCTAACCTGCTTATTACATGGCTTGATGGTCCTTTGTAGACTGTCGTGAAATACGTATAAGTCGTGTAACTAGTTTGCAAAACAAGAGTCGGTGTCCTTGAAGGCTCTATTTCTTCCGTATTGCTTTCGGAACTGATTTGGTCGTTGGGATCGGATTCGTATTCGTCAATGGGCCTTCGACTACCTCCGGAACTGCTGCTTGTAACATCGGTGACCATCGTTTCGACTAGTTCGTCATTAAGCACCGGTGTCATACCTATTGCTAGCATTGCCTCTTTCTTAAGTTCTTCATCTCTAGCAGATAACACCGCTTCGACGGGAATGTTTTCAAACGCGGACTGCGTTGCTACTATACGATCGTCCCTTAACATTGTAGTGTCATAAGCATACGCCTCATCTATGCTCGACTGAAGAGCTGCGCTGTAAGGAGACATCACCAAAGGTTCAGATGTTGGTCTGTCGAAAATCTTTGGTCTAGATATTGTACCATAGGATGGCTTCTTTTTATGATGGTCAAAACGTTTCGCGTTATCTGCTTCCCTATGGGGAACTACGTTATTTTCTTCAGCTGATGCTGTCTTGAATTGTATTTGGTTATCTACTTTTGTTGGTTGAATAGGCTCAGTTACAACTTCTGTATGGCTTTCGATAAGAGTTTCGCCATCAACAAATACGGTGGTGTAGTAAGTATATGTTTTCACGAATTCAGTCGAACTTGGTTCAATATTCAAATCTTCAGAAGAAGGTTGAAGTGTGTTCATTATGTTTTCTTCGTTTGTACCTTTATTCTGTGCACCAGAAGAAAATGAGTTCAAAAGTCCAGCAACAGCTGGATCTGTGGCTTGAAAATTCGAGTCAATAGTTGTTGTGACGACATTAGTTTCGACTACTTCCCTACTCTTTACACTGGAAGTAGTTTCTTGGAAGAACGTTGTGAGGTATGTGTACGTTGTGTATAATGTCTTAATAATAACTTCGACTTCTTCTTCTGCATTTCCTTTTTCTTCTGCCTTTTCTGTGGTTGTCACTTCTGTTGTAGATATACTGTCAGTAGTATATTCTTCTGTTGTAGGATTCATTAATGCTGGCTCAGGAAGGTGTGGAGTTGGCTCAGCGTATGTTTCTTCAGTGGTTGAAGCAATCTCATAATCATCACCTATAGATTGTTGAGTTGTTGTGGTACGTTCAGTTGGAGAAACTGTTGACAACGTCGAAAAGCCTGGTGGAGGCAGAGACGTTGTAATATACTTGACTTCACTCGTGACGACTTCTCTTGATTTGACCGATGTGCTTTCGTCACCGTTAGGTATAAAAAATGTTGTAAAATATGTGTATGTTTGATATATGGTCGAAGGTATTATTCGTGTTATATAATTAATTGATGGCTTTTTCTGAGCCTTTTCTATTTGATCTTTTTCAGTCGTTTCTTGGTGTTTTTCTGTAGTTTCCAAAGATTCGCCTTCAGAAGTACTAATAAGGGAATCGGGAGTCGATGCTTGATCTTCTACTTCTGCTGTAGCTAATGTAGCTTCTGCAAAACTAGAAGCTGCTGTTGGTGTTATTTCGCTTCCAATACTGGTACTTGAAGCGATTTGTGTCAGCTGTGTATACTCACCATTAATAAGAGTACCAAAAAGAAATGAAGTAATGTAAGTAGTTGTTGCATCATAAGCTTCAATTACAGCTATAGATTTAGCCAATCCTAAAGGCTGATCACCTGGTATGAATACCTGTGTTTTTGTCGTCGCGTAAGTTGGAGAAATAGGAAGACTTTCTGTAACTTTTAGTTCTTCCGTTGGAATCACTGTTTCAGAAGGTTCGAAGTATGGTTCCTCCTCTGTTGTTATTTCAGGCGAGTGCTCGGTAGATTGCTCTGTCGTGGGTTGTTGGTTTGTTGTCGGATTTGTTGGAGGGTTTGTAGTTGGTGGATTCGTTGTTGGAGGGTTAGTCGTTGGAGGGTTGGTTGTCGTTGTGGTCGGCTCTTCAGAAGTCGGTACCGTTTCTGTTGCCATGAAAACAGGATTAAATGCTTTACTAGCTCTAATCTCTGCTTGTATAGTCGGTAAGGATGTTTCCACATTTAAGTTATGTCCGGTGACAGTTTTCGTTGCCATTCCTGGAGCGTGGGACATAAAGGTCTTAACCGTCGTGACGACAGCATCCTCTGGTCTTAATGTAGCGGCTCCTGATATCGAAGTTACAGGTCCAGCATTTTGTGATGCTGTTTTGGGCATAAAAATTATAACTGTATTTCCGACTGTAGTCGTAAAATCAGCGAAACCTACATAAGTGACTGTATCGTACTTCTGAAAGTCATTTTTTACTTGGATTCCTCCCCTGAACAACCCTTTGCCTCCTCTAGGTTTCTTCTCTTCCTTTCTCTCTTCGACTACATCAGAAGAATAACCACTCGGAGAGAATTCGTTCTTGATAGTAACCGTCGGAAGTCCGTTTCTCGGTTTAACTTTTGCCGGTTTTATTTCTGTGTTTCTCTTGATCGAAAACTCTTTCCTCACCGACAAAACGGGCTCAGGTTTCTCCGTTCCGCTGCTTTCGGTTATCTCATTGAGGGAAACAGGCTTCTCTTTGGCTATAACTGTTACCGGTTCTGCAGTCTGGTACAGGACTGGGGTTTTTGTCGGGAGTATGTTCCCAGGTATGGAGGGGAAGACGACGAAAGGGTCTTTGGTATGTCGGTTAGAGTCATAGTACACTCTAGTGCCAGTGCTGAGGAGTCGGGCGTACGTCCTGCCGACTGTGGTGCCAATGATTTGCGTTGCGAATTCAGTCGTTGCACCATCGTTCACGAAGGTTCGGGCTGTCGATGAAATGATTCCTAGCGGTGGTTCCCGTAACCTCCCATTCTCCTCCAAAGATAGAACAGTCACATCTAATAGGAAAGGGGAAAAGTTAGTATACAAGAGACATGTATTAGAGTAGGATTTTTATTGATGCTTTCTGCTTGCTGTTGAGGTTTAGAATTTGGAACAAAATAAGAAAACCTATTTGAGAACTGCTTACTTCCATATATTTTCTTTGCTGAACCACTATTGCTCCAAGGGAGAATATTAATATTTGTCTCTTCGTTAATAGAATACTCGATATCTAAGGAAAGCTATAAATCAACGAGTTAGGAGAAGGCAACAGTGTGTATTTACAGCATTAAGGAACTTTAGAATGCAAGTAAAAACGTTTAGCGAATGAAATGACCTTGGTAAATGTGGGGCATTGCCGCGATTAAAAGTAGTTGAAAGCGATTTGTAAAAACTGCTCAAAAAGGATAAACTTCTTGATTCAAAATTTAAAGTTATAAGACTTTAGCCCTCAACGTATCGAAATAGGAAAACTATTCTACAGGGTAAAAGGAATTTCGAAGCTGTCTCAGAATAATAGGTTTAATATTTGTAGGATATAGTAGTATTACGCATTTACCAGGAAGGCAGAATTAATTTTAATGTTTTACTTTCCTCTACTCATATAATTAAATATTATTTAAGAATATTTTTACTGGGTAGTTTGTTCATGAACTGCTGATACATTGAAAGATTTGGGATTGAGGGACGATTTCTGAAAGGGACTATTGCACTTTTATTTATCCCAAGAATACAGTGAATTTGGAAAAACACTTCATGCCAATTATACAAGGGGAAAAAAGAAAGAAAAATAAACGTAAAATTTTATTCAATAGAAGATTTTAGAATAGCAGAATGCATCAATAATTTACTAAGAAGAAATATAAAAAAGAAAAAGTGAAGACACAAGAATATAGACTGATTGTATAGTATGAATATATTTACAAAATGTAAGGGAAATACTTAAAACATGCTAAGAAATCACATATATAATGAGAACGAAATTTTTTTTACAACAGAAAAAATGCTTGCCTGTGCTTGAGTCACTCTCGCCAGATTCAATGGCTTAGATGGACGGTGGTGTGTCTTAAATCTGAAGGGGTTTGCTATTTAAGGATTTAAAAAAAAAAAAAAAAAAAAAAAAATCGATTGCGAATGCTACCTTAATAGCTCTTTCGATATGAGAAACCACTATTTACAACATATATCTAGCATTTTACTTCTTCAGAGCGCACTATCGAAGATAAGATTTCTTTGATAGTAAAACTTCTATATATTATTATTTGAATAGGCGGAAGGTCATGCATAAAACTCGTCAACTTCACTTCATATGCTTTATTTTATGCTCTCCATGTTTCGCTTCTCTTGACGCCTCTTCAGGAGCAACTTAATCCTATATACATAGATTTAGCCTTAGCTACGGAATATCTTCCACAGGTAGGGCCACGTCCATTCTAATAGAATGATGTTAATCCATCAGCTTATTCAGATCGATCCTGGCTTATATCGATTCCAGAGAAAGCTTTTGTCATACATCGTAAAGTTAAAATAAAAATAAAAATAAAACGAATGATATCAATATTCCTAATTACCGTCGAGTATATTAAAAAATATATTGTTTAAATATTTTATCTCCGTTTTTTTATTTACCTACTGTTTTTAATTATATGTATATTTTCTTTTATTTTTTTATTACATTCGAGATGATGAAATGTGTATTTCAACCAAGATGGTAACTATTTTTTAAAATTAAAATTCTTTGTTAATTAAAAAATTAATTAAGCCCGTTGGATACAACAATTATAAAACTGCAAACGTTCTATGCTTTTGTCGTAGTTCTATTGCTGAGGAAATGCTCAATTTACACGATTACGGGCGTGTTTTTGTATTCTATTTTTTATTCTATGAACTTATATTATTTCGTTCCAGTAACAAAAACGAGGTTGCCAAATTTAGAAACAAAATGTCCTTAAGCATAAAATGTCAAGTTTTTAATTTTATTTAAATTTTTTTAGACATTTGAGGAAACCTATTTTTTTGCAATTTATGATTTAGGAATCTATTTAGCGTAATTGTTTGTTTATCTTAAATAATGCAATAATAAATATTCTAAATAAATTCGTATTATAAAAAAAGGAAGAATTAAAAAAAGAAGGATGATAGATTCCCTTCGAAAATTCAAAAAGACTTTGACAAAATATACCATTTTAATCAAGTAACAACGCATAATTTTATTAACTATTATTTGTTCTATACATATATAGTACACATGCATGCTTGTGCCGTGTAAGAAAGAGATATTAATAACAAAATTGCTGTTTATTGGGCAATTAATCATTAACGATAAAAAGGATTGCTTGTTCATTCGGATAAAAGGTTTATGGTTAATTCATATTGTAACCTAATTGCTTAAGGTTATTTCTTTATTTTATTTTCCAACTCAAATCCTTACAAGTACTTAAACCTTCGATTTACCCAATATTTAGGGCATCCGGAGAAATTTGCTTCTGTAAAACGATTATTTATGCAAATGTAAAAATTTCTCCACAACGTCCTTGGGCGTGCCCGCCGTGTTATCAGTAGAAAGCTGGCTTCGAGAGTGACCAAAGCACCAAAACAAGTAAATATCCTTAACCAAATTCTATTTTCACTATTGAAGAATCCAAGAGAAAACAGAGACTTAACTCCTTTTTTTATTCAGATACTTTTTGAGAGGCTGGTGGTTATTTGCTCTACTGAAGTAACTATTTTTAGAAACAGATGTCTATAATGTGAAGTTTCTTGCATAAATGAATAATTTTCCACAAAAATGAATTACTGAATAACCATTACAAATGAACATGATCACTGGTTAGATTTAACAAAAACAAATTTTTGATTGAAAACTGGATATAAAATGACACTGCAGACATTCTGTTTGAATTAATACTACGCCAGATTTCCAAAATACCTCCATCCGATTCTCTTCTTATCCTAGGTTTAATTTTGAGCAATTCGTCTGCATCATCTGAAAGAAAGAAAAAAAAAAAGGTTAATTAAAATTGAAATTAATTTAAACATTATGTATGCAATCCTTACATGAGTGATTTTGGAATTTAAATTCAAAGTTTTCCTCCTTTACAAAATATTTATGTCTTTCAGTATAAATGAAAAACATACACCCACCCCAAAAAGAACTAACGTTGAAAAAAGAGGCCAAGTTCCAGGCCTCTCTCAAAAACAGTTAGCCCATGAAAGTTATCATATCATAGTATTAGGCCACGTTTTAGGCCCTTAATAACTTATCAAGAACCTAATAGCACCCTCTCACTTATTTCTGCATTTCCAACTTGGCCAGTTTTCGTATAGTATATCATTAGGTTTGAGAAAATATTTTATTTATTTTAAATTGAGTAAAGGTATGGGCATTGCAAATAATTGAATAAACCGTAGTACTGAGTGTATCTGACGAAGTCGACGTGAGAGCCAGAGATACCAGAATGACAAGAACCTTTCGAGAAATTAGCTAATTTTGACATAAAATATGGTATCCCAGCGAAGGTTAAGAAATAATTGCCATAAGATTTCATCCCTTAGAAGATTTATTAGTTGAGGAGTTTATGTTGTGTAAAATGTTCGATTTCCAGTAGAAAACGTGTAAAAGGATCCGGATGATAAGGGGTTGGGCTGACACAGTTAATAAGAGGAGCGGTCGGCAGGTGAGAGGAGATAAAAAACTGGAGTACGCCGAGAATGGTAGCAGGAGAACATGGGTGGGGCTATATCTTCCCCTCCGACCATTTTCACTGGGGCATTGAAGTCTCTGAGATGGGAGACTTTAACGCATCAAAGGTTCATAGTAATCCTCTGATCCGTTTGCTTATTTTACTTCAGAAATACTTTTGTAAAAGAAATTTACATAATGACATTAGAAGAGGATTTTCTCCCAACTCAACGCGGCTGCAAGCAGTATTTGGCTCCTCAATATGTCCAAGTTTCATCTTGTATCAGTAAATGTTTACTCTGCCTTTGAATAACCCTACAAGGCAGGAATCTATCATGCGCTATAGTCCATAACTTGAAACATGTTTTCCACATGAAAGAGTCATTGCATCGTCTGTTTTCTTCTCTATCCATAACTTAGGAAAAGTAGGTCAGACGTGGTCCGGAGCTAAAGAACTGTTGAGAGACCAGGATCGATGGCGGAACTTCGTAGCAAACCTATATTTAAACAAAGGCATTTCAGGAATAAAGTCGAGTAAGTCATATAAATTGTTTCAAATATTTACAACAAAAACTATGGGGATATCACTTTGGATTAATAACTTCTTAGTCTACACTAAGAATTTCAGTGTTATTTAAAAAAAAATTCCATCATTATTCCATATATAATTTACTTTTCTTAGGCTCAAAATTGAAATAATAACTACACTAAATATTTTTGATATCGCAAAAATAGTAGGAGAAATAAAATAATCAAACTGACCTCAACTTGAGACCTTAAATTTTTATATCATTACTAATTTGCCAGTTACATTGTTTGTTCTCATATTGAGGTCGTTTTTAGTTCAGTTGAAATGACAGCACAGTTACTATTAGCTGAATTTTTGAACTGTCTGTTTTAACTGTCATTTTCGAACACAATTTTTTCTTTTCGTAAAACTTTGATTGATTTGTGTTTTGTATTTTTATTCTATCTAAATAATAATTTCAGAATCATCTACAAAAGTAAAGAGAAATTTTCACAGATTTGCACTATTAGCTAGAATCTTTTTCATATATTAACTCGGATTGTTGATTGTAGGTAATTCGACTCCCATATAAGGGTGCGTTTACACTTGATATTTCTTTCAGGATATATCTATATGTCAGATTATATATGTGTCGGATAGATATTCTCTTTCAAGTTACATACGGAGAGAAATCGCTAAACATTTATATCATGGATATCTATACGATAGTTCTCGATTTGCAATAAATGTACGGCCTGTTTACACTCATACATATATGTCCTGTGTAGTCCATTCTGCTTGCAATGAAGAAAGTATCGAAATGCAAAATCACGACCTGTGTAATTATAATAAAACTGTTAGAAATAAACAAAACGTTCTGCATGGGTTGGAGAATGGATTTTGAGACGGGAAAAACTAGGTTTCGTCAGTAAATTAATGTCTGAGCTCTGTATCGTGGATCCAGCGCTGTTCTCGAATTTTTTAAGAATGAAACAAGCAGATTTCGGAAAGCTTGCTTGTAAAATAGGTCCTCTTATATCAAAGCAAGATACAAAATTCAGAAAGGCTACTAGTGTAACAGAATGAATAGCTCCAGCTTTACGATTTTTAGCATCTGGTGAGTAGGTATTTACTTGATGAAATACTATTTTATACTATGAAATTTTATTAATATGAACTATGTTTTGAAACTGAACACTTGATATATTTCACAATTGCATTGGTTTCTTTAATTTTAATTTCTTCTGTAGTTGTACTCAATGCTTCGACCATTTCCGTTAAAGCATGATGTTTTTTTTATTTTATCTTTATAAATAATAATAACGTCTCACAGCTCCGGTTTGCTTTGGTACATACTGATAAGTTCCATAACTTCAACTTTTAACAGTCTTTTTTTATCCCCCATATTGCAAGAGAAAAGTAGAGGAACTGTTAAAACTCCAGCGATAAATCAAATGTTCTGTTGCAACTAGCAAATAATCAGTGTTTACACCTGACTCTATAGAAGTGTCGACACTTATAGCTCGTGATAGAAATATGTATATCAGACATAAATTGTTCACAGTTTACCTTAGTCACAATTTCTCTCTGATATAAATATCCTGGAATAACTATCCTAGTGTAAACCCACCCTAAGATTGTTTTAGGACCGATTACAGAGTAGAATGAATTAATGATTTACGCACCTTGTCATCTAAACACAAGGTCGCTGAAAAAGGTGTCAAAGGAGTAAAAGGGAATCTCCTGACCGTAATATTAAAAATATTCGCTTCATTGGAGATTTCCGCCCTAGTAAGACACCTAAGCTCAGCCACAATCAATCTGCAATTTCTCCCAGTTCTATCCCACAATCAGGGCTGCATACTAAACTTGGAAAACCATTTATTGATACTTTGAGCATGAAATGATTATATACTTTCTCAAAAAAAATGTTTTACCAACTTATGAATTCATCCCTAACTTTGTTAATTATAATCAAATTTATACCGATAAAGATAAAATCTCCATCCTTATTAAGACTGAGCTGTTCTGTTCAAATAGATGGTCTAATTGGAAGGAAAAAGGCATAAACTATATTCGCAGGAAAAATTCCTTCTGTTATAACCTTATCACTTGTTTGTTTACTATCTGTAAATATATTTTTAATTACGTTTTAATATGGTAGGTCATTCATACTTTAGTATGTGAATAAATAGTTCTTAAATTCATCTCTTTTAAACATGTACATAATGTATTCTTTATAGACTACAACTAAAAGGGATATAATGTTAAATTTAAATATTTCAGATTACACGAGATAGGTTAGAGCATTGCTTACATTTGGCTATAAGATTTGCAAATGGCCGAACATATGGGAGAGTGAGTATACGTTCGCGCATGCATATTTAAACTTTTCAGTCGATCTGAGCGCGGACTCTTGATAACATTTGATTGAAAAATATTTTGACACACAAAACTACAAAATACATGAAATTTTTGTGAATAAATGTTCCACAAAGAATGGATCCTGACGACATGCAGTAATGGACACTTTACAACACTTAATCCTAAAAATATTTAAAACCACATTGTGATAATAAGTCTTTCCAATTTGACTGTATTTATTATCATGACCTTAGGTAAGCCCAGAATTCCTTTATTAAAATTATGGTACTTATATCATAGGAGAACTTTGGCAAGGGATGAATAACTAAACAAGCAATGAGCTGAATAACACTGGTCTGGGACCAAAAATCTTTATGAGATTTTTTGACTGTTTTGCCTGGATTTTTGCATAATGGGACCGAAAAAATACCCAAATATTCCATGAAGTCTACTTTTTTTAACAAAACTGGTTTCTTGAATACCAATAGCTTGTGTTGTTATTCAGCGTTAAACAAATTCAGTACTTGCTGTCAGTATGTCAAGTGTTTTATTTTATTTTTTTTTTTAACAGAAAAATGTTTTTGTTTTTTATGGGAAAATTGATAGCGGTCATTTTTGTTTTGGATTCAGCGCACCAAATAATTTACCATACTGCTGAACAAAAACATTTTTTTTGCAGTCCTGTGTAGTTATATTACTAAAGCTATGACAAGTTATCTATTTGAGAGGATAAGTCCAAGAGGTATTCCAGGAAGAGGTAGATTTCTCTCTCCGAACACCTTTTGGGATTAGGTAATAGAAGGCTTCTTACAATAACTGTGGAAAGCCGGTGGTACGTGATGTCCCTAAGGTTCTATGAGACATTTCTTCATACTTTTTTCTATTAACAAACGCTTTGAATAGTAAAAGAGCGATTATTTGCAGCTGGAGGCTTAAGAAGTCAGGTTTAGATCATCAAATGGAAACTTCACGTTGAATGTGTGAATACCTATATAAAACATTGTTATGAGTCCTCTTATATTATTCCTTATGGTATTTTCATAATCTTTCCCGTTTATAATCAGCCAGTGTAGACCAATTCCTTTTCCTGTGATCTGGCTGATTTGATGAATATTTCCGATATAACCTAGTAAGGGAAATATAAACGATTCACCAATTAATATATATATATATATATATATATATATATATATATATATATATTTTTTTTTTCCCAAACGGTGAACCAGCTGCTAAGCCAGATAGTACAGTATACACCCTCTTTTTTTTTTTTTTTTTTTTTTTTTATTGTTTGGAAGGGTGTATTCAACCGCGGGAGGTCATGGGCACCCAACAGAGGAAGGAGTTTCTTAAATCAATGTAAATATACTCTTTAAAGTTGATTATATGGAAAATGAAGAATTGAAATCAGGAAGGGAAAAATAATTTAAAAAAAAATCTAAAAGCCTTCCACCCACATCGCGGAACGGACACCGTCCGAGCCCAGAACCACCGCGACACCGCTGCACTGCTCTCCTTGTAAAAATGCTTCATGAGGGGAAACTTAATCATGCAAGGCTCTACAGGGAGTTGTGCTCGCCCCCTCCCCCGGGAGAGCGTCCACAATCTCCAGAGCCCGGGACTGTGACAGTCCAGAGTACACCCTCTTTGAACCCGTACGATGGCGCTAGGGATTTTTCAACGAGCTAAACACTGTTTCCATTTCATTCTTTTGAGCTAGCTGTAACATTAAACTTAAAATACATATTAATCCCCAGTAACTATTATTGTTTAATATTAGACCAGTGGAAGGGTCTCCTCCTCATGTTAAGGCTGTAAGATTTTATTATACGTTTTGTAACACATTTCCCTGAATAGGTTCCAAAAGTCTGTGAAACATTTAGAAAAGGAATGAAATAAATGTATTGACTACTATATTTGAGTAGAGAAATAGTTAATTATTAAATAAGTTATGATCTTTGAATTCTTATAAATTGGTTCTATGAATTAGAAATAACTAATTGTTTTTATGGATTTTAGTGATAATCATTAATTCTAATTTCAGCAAGAGGCTACTTGTAGTTCTAATACCTTATAAAAAATACAACGCTAATTACCATGGGTGCGCCATAAAATTAATAGGAATAAAAAAATATTTAAAATATAATGTTTAATATTTTTTTAAAAATTTTTGTTTCTTATATTATAAACGATATAAAATAAAACAAAAATTTGAAACTTTCTCCCAGACCAATCGATCATAGTGCATAAGTTCTATTACATAAGATGTTTCGTAAGATATACTTAATTATAAACTGATAAGTCGACTATATGTCTGTATGCTAATCATTCTAATTACTTCCTTAATTTATTATATAAACACACTTTAGAACAAGCAGCCATTATCTCCAGCGTGTAGGAGATATGCTAACATTTCTTTACTTCGTAAATTTAGTTAGCAATTTAAATTCGATTATAATGCATTAGCAATTAAAAATTGTAGTCTTTAGCTCGAAGGAATGTGGAAGTAGGATTTATGGAAAAATAATTGAAATAAAATCTTCATCGAAACTATCGACTATAGCCTGTTCAGAGAAATTCCCATGAAGTTCCTGCGCGGGAAGCATTCTCTCTTGTATAACCTTATCACTGGGAAGGTTTCACTACTGTTAAAATTGTTTTCAGTTCTGCCTGTGGCTAAGTATTGATAAACAATGTTTATCAATAGTACCTAGGGAGGTAGTGGTTAATGTTTATTAAACATTAAACACTACCTCCCTTCCCAGAACACCCAAAGCCTTCACTAATCCTAAACAAGACGTAATCAGTCTTTAGTTTTTATTGGGAATATTTTTCTTCAAGAAATTCACCCATGTGCAATTAAAAAAACGATCTATCTTCAAAGGCTACAGATACGATGTGGATTGTTCGTCTGTACGATATATGCGGGCCACAAATGAACTATCTTTCAAACTGTTAGATGCATTTTGTCTCAAAATTGCGAAGGTCTCAAGGAATCATCAAGATATTTAAGAGGCATGATATTAAAAAAAAAAAAAAAATTGTTTTAAGGCTTAAACGTACGCTCCAATGTCTTTTTTTGCTCCGTTAATTGTGTTGCAAAAGATAGGGTTTATTATAATGTTGTGCAGATGAATGAGGATTTTCATTTTTACAATTTTAACATTTTTTAACGAAAAGAAAAAAAAAAAAGGAAAACAACAGGGGGAAAATAAATAAATATACAACGAAAATAATTAAAAGCCTAAGGTGTCACTTACTGGTGTAGATATCAGTTTTCTAATAATTCTATTAAAATGATTAGTTATTATTGGTACTAAATTAATAATTTAGTTTTATTTACTACAGAATGACTGATGTGTTTCGAAAATTGTAATATTTTTTTTAATACTGGCCAAGGTATCCGAGTAAGTCAGTTCTTCAAAAGAAATATCCTACTACTCATAAAACAACCTTCTTTGACCGTTCCTTCCCCGAGCTACCTCCATCTGGAACTCTCTCCCTTTACCACCAGTGTAAGACCTTCTTTGACCGTTCCTTCCCCGAGCTACCTCCATCTGGAACTCTCTCCCTTTACCACCAGTGTAAGACCTTCTTTGACCGTTCCTTCATTTCCCGAGCTACCTCCATCTGGAACTCTCTCCCTTTACCACCAGTGTAAGACCTTCTTTGACCGTTCCTTCATTTCCCGAGCTACCTCCATCTGGAACTCTCTCCCTTTACCACCAGTGTAAGACCTTCTTTGACCGTTCCTTCATTTCCCGAGCTACCTCCATCTGGAACTCTCTCCCTTTACCACCAGTGTAAGACCTTCTTTGACCGTTCCTTCATTTCCCGAGCTACCTCCATCTGGAACTCTCTCCCTTTACCACCAGTGTAAGACCTTCTTTGACCGTTCCTTCATTTCCCGAGCTACCTCCATCTGGAACTCTCTCCCTTTACCACCAGTGTAAGACCTTCTTTGACCGTTCCTTCATTTCCCGAGCTACCTCCATCTGGAACTCTCTTCCTTTACCACCAGTGTAAGACCTTCTTTGACCGTTCCTTCATTTCCCGAGCTACCTCCATCTGGAACTCTCTCCCTTTACCACCAGTATAAGACCTTCTTTGACCGTTCCTTCATTTCCCGAGCTACCTCCATCTGGAACTCTCTCCCTTTACCACCAGTGTAAGACCTTCTTTGACCGTTCCTTCATTTCCCGAGCTACCTCCATCTGGAACTCTCTCCCTTTACCACCAGTGTAAGACCTTCTTTGACCGTTCCTTCATTTCCCGAGCTACCTCCATCTGGAACTCTCTCCCTTTACCACCAGTGTAAGACCTTCTTTGACCGTTCCTTCATTTCCCGAGCTACCTCCATCTGGAACTCTCTCCCTTTACCACCAGTGTAAGACCTTCTTTGACCGTTCCTTCATTTCCCGAGCTACCTCCATCTGGAACTCTCTCCCTTTACCACCAGTGTAAGACCTTCTTTGACCGTTCCTTCATTTCCCGAGCTACCTCCATCTGGAACTCTCTCCCTTTACCACCAGTGTAAGACCTTCTTTGACCGTTCCTTCATTTCCCGAGCTACCTCCATCTGGAACTCTCTCCCTTTACCACCAGTGTAAGACCTTCTTTGACCGTTCCTTCATTTCCCGAGCTACCTCCATCTGGAACTCTCTCCCTTTACCACCAGTGTAAGACCTTCTTTGACCGTTCCTTCATTTCCCGAGCTACCTCCATCTGGAACTCTCTCCCTTTACCACCAGTATAAGACCTTCTTTGACCGTTCCTTCATTTCCCGAGCTACCACCATCTGGAACTCTCTCCCTTTACCACCAGTGTAAGACCTTCTTTGACCGTTCCTTCATTTCCCGAGCTACCTCCATCTGGAACTCTCTCCCTTTACCACCAGTGTAAGACCTTCTTTGACCGTTCCTTCATTTCCCGAGCTACCTCCATCTGGAACTCTCTCCCTTTACCACCAGTGTAAGACCTTCTTTGACCGTTCCTTCATTTCCCGAGCTACCTCCATCTGGAACTCTCTCCCTTTACCACCAGTGTAAGACCTTCTTTGACCGTTCCTTCATTTCCCGAGCTACCTCCATCTGGAACTCTCTCCCTTTACCACCAGTGTAAGACCTTCTTTGACCGTTCCTTCATTTCCCGAGCTACCTCCATCTGGAACTCTCTCCCTTTACCACCAGTGTAAGACGAAATTAGTTATGTATATTTCCCCCCCCCCTTTAATTAAGTCTGCTCTTGTTTTATAGTTTGTAGTATTATTTTACATTTTATTCTACTTACTTTTATTTTTTTCTCTCTCTTTTGTTTATGCATTTATGTTTTATTCTTTTCCTTTTATAGCCTCCTTTACTTATTAGTTATTTTTACATTTAACTATTTAATGTATTTTTATATTCTTATCTCCCTTTGTTTATAGTTTCATAATTGCTCCACCGTCCTTCACCCCCTTCTTGCTCCAGTATTCCACAATCCCTACGTATTCACTCTCTTCTTTTTATTAATATGTATTATTTTATTATTTGAGGTTTTGTTAATAATATTTGAGTTCATTATTTTTGTTTTTCTTTCTTCTTTACGTATAGTTATATTTTTATGTTAAATTTTTATACTCAACCAAATGTATTTATATGTTATTCTTAAGGGGCAACGTGCCAGAAGTATTTTTTCATCCGTTCATTCAAATAAAGGACCCAAAATATTATGGACTCATAATAGCATTGATTGTTTTTGCTTGTCTTGAAGCTCAGTATACTATATACAGAACTAATGATAGTGATGGAGTATGAAAGTATGTGCAAAATTGATCTATTAGGAGTGGTGGGGGAGGGGGGTTGAAATGAGTCCCAGTCCAAGCAAAAATAAAACTTTTAGCTGGTGGTTGTAACTTTTGTATTTATTTCCCCTGCAAATTATTACAGTCATTTGCAATTATTTATATTTAATGTTTTGTAATAAAACAAAGTAACATTATTACTGATGATAGACAATAAACGGATGATAAAGGGATGGAATTCATTCATAAAGAGAACATCTCTCTGCTGATTAAGTTGATAGACAAGGAGTTGAAATGGTAGAGCTTGCTGCTTTGGATATCCAAATAACATTTATGCTGTTGGAAAATGAAGAGACAGATAGATTAAGAAAACAAATTCGGCAAGATTTTTCTTAAGATAATTGATTCAGTTGCTTATGAATAATTAAAACGATCATATC